>JADLZL010003940.1:0-42602 GCA_015844335.1 Chrysopogon serrulatus
TGTGGAATGAGCATGTATTTATAGGACGAAACCACAAGCTTGAAACGGAATGATAAACATGATTTGGTATGTAAAGATAATCTTTATAAAGATAGTATATTAGGATTGGGGAGGAGCCGGTAGTATTATGGTATGCATGCATGCATGGCTAGCTGGTCTTTCCAGCTCTGACCTCACCTCCTCCATTTTGCTTTTTTGCGCAGGGGGTAAGTACAACCTAAACACTATGCTATATATATCAATATATGCATGCGTGTGTTGAGCAAGCTCACCGGCTCAGGTACACGTACAGAAGGGACAGCGCTAGGTGAAGTGACGCGGCGGCGCTTGTATAATGCATGCTCGCTTCTGCCTGCCCCAATCACCTTGCCTTTTTCACCTAAAAAGCCTTGTGCTAAAATAATGTGTAGAACATGCGTGCATGCATGCTCGTTTTGCAGAGAGGCTATATGGAGTTTGCCGTTTGTCGTGGCCACCGGCCGACACATACATATTGACACTGATACTAGATTACTAGTAGTAGTAAAGAAGAAGATGCTAGTCGTCTCAAAAAAAGAAAAGCCACGTTTGTAAAAGCAGCAATTTTGTTTCCTGTGGGCTGTACGTCTAGCTCTCGGGTCCCATAGGGCACCTCATTTTCTGTCCATTGGCCGAATGGAAATCCAACCGAGCATGAGCCGTCTTCTTCAACCTCTAGCTAGTGGGCGTTGCTGTTGTTGCTTAGTTGTACTTCCCCACGCATGCATGGCCACGCCACCCAAAGGCAGCAAGACATGGCCTGTCAGGACAGAGCCACGTACAGTAACTCTTGATGAGTGTATATTTCTAGATCAGACTAGACTAGAGCCACGTACAGTAACTTTCTCTACAAAAATCAAGAACACACATAATGAGATATATATATATTGTGCCTAATCATCTTCGCCAAAGAAAAAAATGTCTACTATTTCCTTTCATCCCAAATTATAAGGCATTCTAAGAATCTTGGAGAGTCAAAGTTTTTAAGTTTGACCAAATTTATATAATAAAATAATAATATTTATGACATCAATTAAGTATTGTTAAATTCTTTATTAGTTATATTTTTATTGTATGTTTATTTGATGTTATAAATATTTATACTTTTTTCTATAATTTTAGTTCAAACTTAAAAACATTTGACTCTCTAAGATTCTTGAAATGCCTGTAATTTAGGATGGAGGGAGTATTTTAGAGTGACAAATGGGCCCTGAGCAATAACCTCTCTGCCCCTCCTATTCCAGGCCGGCCCACTTGGCCCACGAGCTGGCCATTTCTCCTCCCGGCTCCAGGTTCTCAACCACGTCCAAGTCTGGCTCGATTCGGACGTACCTCCGCTATGGCGATTGGCGACTAGCGTCATTTTTGGCGAACAAGAACAAAGCCAGCTGGAGAGCACTCACGGTCTGGTTATGAGTCCCGCTCGAAACAAGTTTCGTACTAGAATTTTATCTCATTTTCTTTCCAATTCCAACATCAAGTACAGCTGCTCCACGTACGATGATCAAGGTGTCATGCCTGCTACGTTTGGAATCTGATGATCTTCATTCGGTATCTCTCAGCTGCGTCGTGAGCCATGGCCGCTGCCTCCGTTCGAACACCGGCAGTCCGCACCCTGCCGATGGGCCGAGCCTAGAGCCATGACTCTGGCTTCCGTCAGGCATCACCAGCCCACGCCTGTGTCAAACCGAGGACGAGCAAGTTATTGGACTGCGACTTTGGATGTATGGCCGTCATGTCCTGAGCTAATGAATCAAGCGTCGGTAACGCACCATACTCAAACAAGATAATACGCTGCTAGAACCGTTGTCGAGGACGGTGACCTCTAGTTTTTTTCATGGCCATGACTTCACGCGTTTTTCATTAAGAAGAAGGATGCTGAAAGAACGGCTTACAGAACGCAACTATAGAATCATAAAAGATCACATAGTACCGATTACAGAACCATAGAGAAAATGGTTAGCAAAAACCTAACGAGCGAAAAAGAAAGAAAGGTGGTAAGGGGAGAGCCTCACCACAAGCCTAACTTACTAGACCTGCAACTAAAAATACAACAACACAAGACTACCAACAAAGAAGATGAAGTCACGGTGGCAAAAGTATCCACCGAGAAGCATGGCGGCAAAGTATTCGTCCGAATAAGAACCACGACAGCAAAGTATCTGTCCGAACAAAAACCATGACTGACTCTCTTGGTGGACAAAGATTGGCCGATTGGGGAATTATGCTCTCTACTTGTAGCTACGTCATCGGGAATCAATGTCAAGGAATTTCCATCTATGGGGGCTGAGGTGCAACTAGCAGGTGAACGGAGGCAATGCTAACGAGGACGGGTGTCCAGCGGTGAACAGGGAGGATGGTCTTATGTAAAGTGGATGGTATGTGTTGTGGCTTTTACTTCGTGTACCACGATATCTTCTCTATATGCTCACATATTGTGCAAAAGGATTGCTCATAACTATCTTACCTTGATTTTTTATCTTTTAACAGCATATCCTATACTCCTATATAAAGAAAAAGACCCACTAAGGTGTCCTATCCAATCAAAAATTAGGATTTTCAAAAAGTGATGTATGATGATGTCATCAAAAGAGTTATCCCCACTTAGTCTCATTTATCTCCACTAGATATTTTTTTGAAATAGAAAAAAAAGTTGTAGCACCTAAACTAAGTATCGTAATTAAAATCCAATTGCACCATGGTGTTCTTCGCAATAAACTCTTCAAAACAAGATCTCGCATGATGGATATCTCGATAACTTTTTTTACAAAAATTTAAATCGTTTCTAAGCAAAAAAAACCCGTTTGTAAACAAAACCTAGCAAAACTGCATATCACATGGATTACATGTGATCCTCCGAAACATGCATAATTTTATGAAGAAAAACTCCTAGAATTTTGGGAGGGGAATGCCCTCAGATATAGTAGGGGTGGGGGTTCGGGTAGATGAGATTTGGGTGATATCCAGGTTCAAATAATCTATACTATGTATGTCAATGGATATAACCTCCATGAATTGACCTACTATATCTACATATATGTATGCGAGGAAGTGCAAACTATACAAACCAACTGCGGAGGAGAGATGCGAGGAAGGATTTGCAAAAGTGTAATTTTACACTTAACCGTCCATTCCTAATCACACTTTTGCAAATTCCTTCTCCTACCTTTCCCCGCAGTTGATTTGTACAGTTTGCATGGAGAATTTAGTTTACACTAGCTAGATATGTTCCTATATGCATATGCGGGGGGGTTGGATCTCCGTTGCACTGGCTATCCTGAGAACTTCGCCACGGCACAACCATCTTCAACTTGTCTTATTTTTCAATGCCTTTACGGTGACTAGCGATGGTTGATTTGTTTGGGTTTTGCTGGATGCCCTGAACCTGAATGTTAGCAGAATTTTCCTGGGTTATACTGCTGTTTTTCTGTAGATTGAAATTGTTGTTCGGTGTCAGTTGTTGAGGGAAACCTGTTTAAACAGAAACGAAACTTGGGCCTAGTGGTGCCAGAATTCTTAGGTGTTTTGCAGCTGCACGGCCGGAAAGGTAATAATTGTCAGTACATTATGGTGCATGTATCTGTAATCCCCAGTCAAGTGACTTTTACTTGAAGACGAACAGACGGTTCCAGGCCTTTATTGCCCTGCAAATGCAAGAGCATTGTAGCAAAGCTTATACTAACCAGAGTACGAGACAGTTTCAAAAGTTTCTGTGTAGCGGAAACTGACGATGCAGAATCAGGAGCAGAGCTGTCGATCGAGAAGCGAGTGTGGGCCGGGACGTCCGATCCATCGATAATGTTTTTCTGCTGCTTCTATTGAAGCGGGACCTCAGCTTCACGTGATGCAAGGCGACAACCAAATACAGCAGCCAGCAGCTTTTGCGCAATCTTGTCCATACCCATGGAGCCATACTATATCATCTCCTCTTCCTCACCAGTCAGTCTCCATCACCGGTCACCGGAGCACCGCCGGAACACACGGCCGGGGATACGTATGGCGCCGGCAATAATGGCAGCGATGAGGGCATCCCCATTGCTGATCCTGCTGCTCATCATCCAGCTGAACTTCCTCTTGCACCTCCCCGACTCCTCCTCCTCCTCCATGACCGCCCTCGCGCAACCAGCAGAGCAACACAACACCAACAAGCAACACCGGCAGCAGCCCGCGCTGGTGCAGTCGACGTGCAACTCCACCAGCTTCTACGACGTCTGCATCGCCGCGCTGGCCGCCGACCCATCCAGCTCCACGGCTGACGTCCCGGGCCTCTGCGCCATCGCCGTCTCCGCCGCGACCACCAACGCCTCCGGCACCGCCGCGTTCCTCGGCAACGCCAGCAGCGCCGCCGGGCCAGCCGCGGAGGCGGACTACCGCGCGCTGCTCCGCACCTGCGCCGGCAAGTACGCTGCCGCGCGCGACGCGCTCGTGGGAGGCGCGGGCGTCGCTCGCCCAGCAGGCCTACGACTACGCCTTCGTGCACGTCAGCGCCGCCGGCGAGTACCCCGCCGTGTGCCGCACGCTGTTCCGCCGCCGGCAGCAGCAGCAGCGGGGTGGGGCGAGTAGCAAGACTACGACGACGACGACGACGTACCCGCCGGAGCTGGCCAAGAGGGAGGAGGCGCTCCGGCGGCTCTGCACCATCGCCCTCGACATCATCTCCCTGCTGCAGAACCAGGAGACCTAGCTCCATCATCTACCCCCAGTGATAATTGTCGATCTTGACGGATTAAAATTGTCGGCATGGATGTGCCGGGCATTGCCGACAGCAATACGACATGAATTTGTCCGCGGAATGAAAGGTTGCTCACGGATTATTGTCGGCGGACGGGCTCAATTTGTCTCTTACCTCTTGGACTCAACCACCTCTTTCCCTCGGTGCACATTTTTTTCTATCCGAAAATATAGCAAGAGAGATCTCACTGTAAAAGGTTTTTTTATTTATTATAAAACATAAGAAGCTGTACATGCAAGAGGGCAGGAAAAACTGCACTCCACCAAAAAAAAAAAAAAGAAAAGAAACTAAGGAAGGGTCTAAACAGAAGAGAAAAGCATTATTTTTTTTCCACATCACAAAGTCTAAAAGCTTCAAGTTTGGCTTCCTCGTAAAAGGAGGTCTTTCAAGAGATAAAGATGGACGTCCTCTGTCCAAGATCAAGTTATTTCTCTGCTTTCCCCATGAAGAGAAGGTTTCAAAGCTAGCTGTTGCTTTGCTTGCATCATCATTTGGAACATGCAAAAGATCACTTGTGAGGATCCCTTGAATTCCCAAGAATGTCAAGCAAGCCTGGCTGTAAGAGCATCTAAAGAACAAATGGAAAACCATATTTTCAACATTGTTATTACATAGAACACAATTGTAGTCGGTGCACATCTCGTTTTATATTTCTATTAGTACAATAGCGCACGTTGCAAGGGACCATACATCTTGAGATCGGACGTTATTGCTAGATGCAATTTATTTTAACTTATATGATCACGAGTCATGAGTCGAAATCACATACAAGACACCTAAACATGCAACTAGGGCAGCTTGAGAAATAAAAAAGAAAATACCAAAAGAATTCTACCATTCTTTAATATTAGATATAGATATAGATATAGATTTATAGATTAATCTTTTCTTTAATATAATACTACTAGCCAACGTACCTATGCTTTACAACAGACATGCAATTTATGTCATAATATATTTTGGAATCAAATTCTCTATTGTGGCTTTGTTGGTCAATCGACTAACTGTAATAGATAACACAAATATCAACTAGCAAATATATAGACATAAAAAAGAGTCCGTAAAACATTTAAATAATTTCAATGTAGACACCATAGCTTAGATCATGATTTTAGGAACAAAATTGAAACTTCTTTAATAATTTTCCAAGATAAAACATTTTTTTGGATTTTTGTCATATTACTAACTATAGGATTTTAATTTGCATAAAATTCTATAGGAAAACTATTTGTATTTTTTAAAAAAATATTTATAGTCTGATTTACCACCTAAACCGTCAAGTTTAATTCCCTCTTGCAGCTGACGTAGTGTGACATGGCATACTTTACACAAAGCTATAGTCAAAATAAATGCATTTATGAAAAAAATGGTTTTTAAATTTAAGGAAGTTAAAAACTGTGTTTCATAAATGAGATAAGAAAATTAGACTAACGTAAAAGTTGAGAGATGTTAAAATAACCTTTTCTAGAGAATACAATGTTTACATAAGAATTCTATCTAATCTTCCTCAACTACTATGTAAGTTTCAGTTGATATGATGCCACGTTAGCCGTCCTATACATAGTGCCACAACAATGAAGAAGATAACTTAGACTTTCACCGTAGCTAGCAAGGTCAGTAAGCTTAATAAAAGAACTAGAGATTTTTTTCCAAAAGTTATTCACATATTTTCTAGAATAAATATGAATTTGAAAACACAAACTAATGTTAGTAGTTATTATAATATTATTTTAATTTTGAGAAATATTTTTTAAAAGATCATGTTCTATATTTTTGTTACCTGCTTAAAATTATTTCCCTTTTTTCTAATTAAAATTTCAACTATACCAAGTGAGGCCAAGTCTATTTTTCCTCCCTGTCAAGGAAAAAGTCTACTTTTCCTCCCTCAATTTTTGCGAAAGTCTATTTTTCCTCCCCCGAACTTCAAAACCGGACAAATAATCTACCTTAACTTTTTTTCAAATCATGCGCGATAACTCCTGGAGTGGTTTTTGCACAAAGAACCATGGTTTTCTTTTCTGTTTTATTTATTTCGGATGAATTTTTAAAAAATTATAATAAATCATAAAAAATCATAAAATAAAAGAATTTAATTTTGTTAGACTCTACATGAGTAGATATACATAGTGAATATATAATATGGTATGCTTTAGTATAAAGTTTTTTATTATTTTTTTTCTTTTTTTATTTTGGTGAATCTTTGAAAAATCATAGTAAATCAAAGAAAATCATAAAATAGAAAATCTAATTTTATTAGGTTCCACATGAGTAGATCTACAAATGAACATATAATATGATATACTTTAGGATAAAATGTAACTTTCGATCTATACTTTTCTATAATTAATTAAAATAATTCATAACTAGCTTCTATAATTATTTTGTTGAACTAAACCATATCATATTATATATTCACTTTGTAGACCTACTCATGTGCAGTTGAACAAAATTAGATTTTCTATTTTATTATTTTTCAATGATTTACTATGCCTTTTCAAATATTCAAATTTAAATAAATAAAAAAAAAGAAAAATACTAGCAAAAACTTTGTATTAAAACATACCATATTATATATTCACTGCATAGATCTACTCATGTGGAGTCCAATAAAATTAGATTTTCTATTTTATGAATTTTTGTGATTTACTATGATTTTTCAAAAATTCAGCCAAAGTAAATAAAAAATAAAAAGACAAAAACCACTGTTACTGTAGTAAAACCACCGTCAAAAACCACTCTAGGGAGGTAAAGTGTATGGTTTGAAAAGTTGAGGGAGATTGTTTGTCCGGTTTTAGAATTCAAGGAGAAAAATGGATTTTTGTGAAAGTTAAGGGAGTGAAAGTAAAGTTTTTTTCCAACTGTCAATCAAAAGAGCAAATTGACCAAAGTGGCCCATCATCGCATGGCCCGATCTTGGTCTATTCTATGGGCCAGGCCCAATGAAAGAAATCGGGAACTAGGGCCGAAGATGGATGCAGTGCCAATAAGCAAGAAGGGCCCACTACAAAGCAACTGAAGCTGGGCCTACCAGGCTTGCAGCTACCGCGTGGCGGCGACGGCGACGGCGGGGGAGACTGACCGGCCGGGGAGCCGGCGCGGTATCTGTGCATAGCTCATCGCCCCTCGCCCCCCGCCCCCGTGGAGCACAGCAGGGCGCGCCAGGCGCCGGCGCGGCGGGCGGCACCGCGCGACCGGCGAGCGCGTGGCCGGTCTCAGTGCCACGACGTCAAAGCCGGCGCTAAGCAGGGCGCTATCGCACTGCTGCGCAGCTGTATCTGCGCCGGGCCCTGGGGATTGGTGACAGCGCTCACCAATTTGTGTTTTGCAGAATTGGGAGAAGTCAAGTAAGTACTAATTTGGTACATAATAAATGCGATTCCATTTCACTGATTCAATTAGCCCCTAATTTGATTCTCAGTTTCCAGTTATAGATAAAATGCAGATTGTTTAGCGTCATTCTCTGCGAGACTATAATTCGTTATGTAGATTGCAGATTGTTATTTGCCATACTACCTATTTAATTATGCTCTAGTGAATATTAATTGGCGTCGTGCATTATCTATTGATTTGGTATGGACAAATCGCATATCTTACTTTTCCGAGCTATGTATTCTGGATTGTTTAGCTATGTTTTCATGTAAAACTGCTCTAAACTCCTATGTGGTTTCTTGTATGTGAGACATTTGAACTCAAGTTCGTCTATGGCTCTCGTATTCTAGAACCATTAGGGCGCATTTGGATAGGGATATGGAAATCTCATATCCCTCCCTTCAAAGGGTACTGTTATATCCTAGCCATCCATTCATCACATCCCATTTAATCCTAGCCGTTCATCTATTTCCCTTTCCCTATCCCTCTCCTTTTATCCCGGAAACCAAACATGCCCTTATTATTATATACTTTTCCTTATCCCACCCTGCTTGAACCCTTTCCTCTCTTCCATAGCTGTCTATCTCTATCTCTGCCTCGTCCGTGGACAGTGCTGCATTGGTTTAAGGCAGGTAGAACCTCTTCGGAATCAACCATTGCTTAGTTTTAGTTTTAGCCATGAGGGAAAGGGTTTGGTGTTTCTAGACCTAAGTTAGCAACTCCACTGGTGGACTGGGAGCATATCAAACATTTGTTTTTCTTGTTACCCAACCACTACAAATAGAAGTAGTGGTTTGTCTGATCAAGTTCGCTTTTGTTCCCGTTTCACCTAATCATATGGTGATTTTGGAGGAAAAAGCTGGGATATTTTATTTTTGCGTGTTATGGCCTTATGGGGTGCTTCAGTAAAGGTGGTTAGATTACTTTGGGACAAGTAGTTCAGTTTTGATAAGCATTGGGTTCTGTCAAGTTATGGAGCTGCATCAGTTCTGATAAGCGTTGGAGCACAAGAGTGTAATTCAGGTGTACTCAACGTACTTCAAAATGGCAAACAAATGAACAAGAGATATAAAATAAAACGAGTTGTGTTCTATTTGTCAAAGTTCTAATTCTATGCTATGTACAGACAACTTCACAACAGGCCAGGAAGCTTCAAAGCTTGGCAATGGAGATGAGGGCCCGGGAATCTGTAAGCATGTCGAAGGACCTAACTGGAGAAATCGCACCTTATGCCACCACCCTACATGATGCTTTCCTCCAGTCCCATTGCTCGTCGTGCTTCACCAAGTTACTGCCACAAGCCCCTGTGTAATTTCCTGCACGATGTGCTGTTCTCTTCGATACTGCTGCTCAGAGTGCTTTGGTGCGGATTCAGCAGTGCATCTATCATCTGGAGAATGTTGTTTCTTTGTGGACCACCTCAAGAAAGCCTCCCCTTCCTATGTTACTGAAGGAACCAGTGATTTGCGTGCTGCCCTCCGCCTTCTTTATGTGCTTGAGATGCATGGTCTTGTTTCATCTGATTCAATCAATCACTACGGTAGAATTGGTGGACTTTCAACAAGTGGTATTGAGGAAGCTTTGGAAGAAGGTGAGGCTATTGCTGAGAGGATACTGGAAGGCAGCTTATTGATGTCATCTGCCAGAAAATCAAGGGCACAAACTTCTGTTATTTTTTCCAATAGGCTTAAACTTGAGAAGATAGCATTATGGGCAGTGATTATCAATAGTGTTGAGGTGCAACTTAGTGAAGGGTTAGCTATGGGAGTTGCAGTGTATGGCCCGAGTTTCTCATGGTTCAACCATAGTTGCTTTCCCAGTGCTTCTTACCGGTTTGTACTGGCTCCAAGGAATGAAGACTATACTTCACAGAAATCAAAATCCTCTGTAGTCCCTGCTAGCAAAGGAGTTGCAGCTGATGTGGTAAAGGAAAATAATGACCATTTTGTTTAGGACCTGCTAAACTTTTGCTTGTATTGCACAAAGAGTAAGATAAAATATTTGAATACTGTTCACAACATACTTTCATTATCATAAACAAGTGTTATTTGAATGTTTATACAGCTATGGTTCCCAAACAGTTCTTTGATCACCATTTGTTCAAAATTTAAGCAGTTTGAATCAAACGACACTTGTTTATGACAATCAATTGTAATGTATTTGTAGAATAAAAAATGTAATAATATAAAAACATCTTTCAAGTATATGCCATTTTCATATGCTGAATCTAAATATTTATGAAGATACCCATGTTTAAAAATTCAATAGTTTGACTGCACACATTCTAGTTAGACAATACTTATCTAGTATTTACTTGAGAGAAAATCGTTAAGGGTATTATTTTGCTTGTTTTTATTGCAGTGGCATGCTTGGCAATATGAAGAAGATCAGTCTACTCATGGTACTTCATTACATTCTACTTTTGCTTGCAACTGTTAAATTCGTCACTCTAAACTTTCTCCATAACTCTTTCTAGCACTGTGCAAATATGGCCCAAGAGTTGTTGTTCGTAGCATAAAACCAATTAACAAGGGAGATGAAATTTGCATAGCATACATTGATCTTCTCCAGACCAGGGTACTGTTTCTTGAATTTTGCTGAACCCAAATCTGTATAGTTTTCCTGACATGTGAAGTCAGTATATCCATAATAATGTAGATATCCATATATTATGTAGATATCCATATATTATGTTTCCATGAATGTAATCAAGGTTTACTTGTGCTGTAGTGTGTATTGTGTGCTACTTGAGCTACGGTCACGCCCAGTATTTGATGTTTACATGACAGATACATCATATTTGCCCTTAATTTTAGAATTTTTGGGCTGTAATTTAGAATAAAACTATCAAAGGACATAACACTCACTCAGTTTTGGTATTTTTATTTCTTCTGAGCAGCTGTTGCTGATACATGACACAGTGCCCTTATTAACAGTGTATTGGTTATGCAAAAATTATCTTGACACATGTGGTTACACCTACTGTATTCTGCAAGTTACACACTAGTGTCTAGTGCATAGCTACACTACTTGATAAAATTGTCAACTTGTATTGAGAAGTTTGGTTTCCCTGCTTTTTATCAGATGAAAGCAAAAATGTTGACTAAGCGCCATTTGTTTTGATGTTTTGATGTAGCCTTCTATACTACAGTACTAATGTTTTCCACTAGCATTAGTCAATGCATACTTGTTATCTTAGTAAAGTTTAGGTGATATTGTCAAAGTTCCAGATTGAGGCCAACATGTAATGTCCATAGATAGAAAATAAACTTTCTTGGTATTTGTACTGGTTGTATTTCGAATTAATTATTTTATTCGCTTTATATTGGCATGCTTATAAGAATTCTTTACAGGAAGCAAGGCATTCGGATTTATGGTCAAAATATAAATTTATTTGTTCTTGCAAGCGCTGTATTGCATCACCAGAGCCATACACTGATCTTATTTTGAATGTAAGAATGAAATCTGAGAGAAAACATTCTTATTATTTACTTCCCTGTTTTAGTATGCTTCATTAGTATTGATATGAAGCATCAGTACTGTGTTTGTAAGTGATTAGAGATTCCTAATTTTACATTGTTGCACAGTATTCTGTAAACTGTTAGCAAATTTTATTAATTTGCTACTCTGCCATGAAATTTTGACCAACAATTCATGGTATTTGAAACTTAGCTTTTCTTTGTTAGGAAGCAAACCTGATCCACTGAGAAAGCAGAGATAAATAAAGAGAAAAAATAAAACTAAAATAGGGTGTCCAGCCTGTGGAAAAACTAAAGCCCTTTATCGGTAAAGCTAACTCTATGCATGTGTAGGTAACAAGCAGATTATACTTTGAGCCATTACTAATACAGATATTTTATTTTGTGCTCATTTTTATACATTTGTACAAAGTCTGTTTTGCTTATTTCATTTGTTGTTGTTGTTAAAACTTTTTTTTTCATAAAATGTTTAATTTTCCTAATCAGTGCTGATGTGACCACTTGAACCAGTGTGATGCGAGGGACTTGGATAAAGCAGAGGATACTGTTACAGCCCCAGCAGTTGAGGATTTGGGTGATGTACTACAGCAGGCAATATCTGAGTACACATCAAATGATGACCCTGAAGCTTGCTGTGATATGATTGAAAGCATGCTTTCCAACAACTTGGCGAGTGGTTTGAAGCAAGAGGAAATTTCAGGGAGAAAACATATACTACACCCTCTTCACCATATCTGTCTTACTGCTTACATGACACTTGCCTCTGCTTACCGGTTTCGTGCCTTAAGTTTAGAAGGTGTCTGTTTAGATGGAGAAAATACTGATGACTTTTTTAGAATGGCTAAAGCGGCAGCAGCGTATTCATTGGTACTTGCAGGGGCTACACACCATTTGTTCTTATCTGAATGTTCTTTTTATGATTCCACTGTCTCATTTTTTTTGTTAAATACTGGACAGTCTCTGTTATATCTTGTTGAGTCTATCAAGGGAAAGACAAGGGAAAATATATCTGAGGCTAGGTTCAGCTTTTCTTCATGTCCAACAAGTTCTACAAAAAATGACTCTCCACCATACCATGAGTTCAGATCAACCTGTGAAGCGTTTGGCAAGCAAATGTTGTCTTTGTCATCGCATTCCTGGTCATTTCTAGTGCAAAGTTTATCCTGCCTGGAAAAGATAAAGAACCCCATGGATTTTAATATGTTTGGAACAGCAATATTTCAGTCTGTCCTATCTGAGGAAGATCATGTCAACCTTTCTGCACATAAGCCATTAGGTTTCACGAAGACACAAACGGAGTGCATTCTTAGTTTGGCTCTATGTTGTATCGCCTATTGCAAATATCTTGCAAGTATATGCTATGGTCCACAACATTATCTGGCAGATCATGCAAAATGTCTACTTGAAGGTATCGATCTTGCACAATGAATCCTCTTTCTTGGCATAGGTGTTGTAAAATCTTATGCTCCCAGGAGTTAACGTTGAATGTGCTCTATTTTCATTATCAAGGCTGTTGAGCTTATTTTCTATATGATTGTATGCTAATCTCATTATTTCTTTTGTTGCAAGCACCATTTTTCTATATTTTTTTGGTCACTGGGAAGTTGTATCATTAATATTGTACCTTTCTGACTTTTCTGTTTGTTCTGATGAAAGTTAGTAATATTCAGTTCCACTGGGTTCACATTACCTCATACATCTGTGATTTCGAACTTCACTTAATACAGAATTATCTGAAATGGGGTTCGTACATTTTGTATCCAAAAGTTGATCTCTAATTCATTTTTTTGTTTACTTTTCTCATTATACAACGGAAAAGTATGCAAACGCTTTTTGGTTAGGATGCAAATTCTTTTTTTTTTTTTTTTTTTTTTTTGCTGCTCATGGAATATGTGGCTGGGCCAAGAAAGGCAATCATTTCTGATTCGAACAAATGTGCAAATAATATTATTTTATTTATACTTTAAAGACCAGCTAATTATGATTGAAAGATCCTCGTATCATTTATCACAAAAGTTGCACATTTTGGCAGCTCATTAAGGAGTGGTTTCACACTCACCTAGCAATTGTTTAGGAGATTTTCTTGCTACATATTAATAATACAAGGAAAGTAACACAAATGACTGAATGGGCATTAGTTTTGAGCAACTTTGTCTTGGTTCAGTGAACTGAAAACATTGTCCGCTTGATGAAGAATACCATTCTCTCCCTGAGTGGGGTTTTGGAGGTTGCCATTGGTCCTGATTGAAATTGTTTTCTAGTAATTCTGCAAGTAAAAGAGAAAAAAATTCATGTATTCAGGCTTCAATGACATGGTGACAGCTCATTGTTATGAATAAAAATAGTGATGTCTGGTTCAACTGAATTGGACAGAATGAGCCCACTTTGTTAAGTTACTTGTAGAACTAAAAGTTAAGGAGTTTCTGTGGAGTTCTTCAATGCCGTATTCTTTTCTGTGGAGTTCTTCAATGTCGTATTCTCCTGATGTGAATGTAAATCTGTTCAAAAGTTTCTTTTCTTCTCCAATTATAGTTACCTACTCTCTGCATTCCAAATTATAAGTTGTTTTGACTTTTCTAGGTACATAATTTTTACTATACATCTATATATACACTATGTCTAGATATAGCTTTCACTATGTAATAAGCTAGAACAACTTATAATTTGTAATGGAGGGAGTATTGCTCTAGTCAGATTTACAGGTATCTCGATAATGCTAGTATAGTGGACAAAATATAAACAAATGAACAGCAATCATTGCATTTCTTCTTTATCTTTATGGTGGGTCATTCACACCTCAACGTACCTTTCCAAAGCAAGTAACTCAAAACTTAACTCTAGCTGCAAGCTTATACTGCATATTTTGGTATTTAGTGAGGTACATGTTTCAGGCTAAAGGTTTAGCTCTTAGGTTCATATAGTACTATAGGTTCAAGTCCAATAAGTCAACCACCAGTGCTGCTATTTTGTCACTGGAAAGCGGATGACACTACTGAAAAGTTGTATCGATGTCATTGATTCAGAATAGCAGTGCTGATTTGCGGTCACATTTATATAGTTGTCAGAATATGGTTTGGTCATTGGTTTTTTCTCTGCAGGTGCTTACACTTACCAAATAAGTGGGGAATTAATAACGTCCCCAGTAATTCGCTGGGATCTCTATTCCCAGCTGGGACCTATAGGGGCCAGGTGCCATGATAAAAACAAGAGAGCTATCCTGTATGCTCTAACAATCTCAGTTCAGATCTTAGTCAATGTAGTGGTGCACCATAATGCGACGAATTCGTGTACTTTCCTCCATACTCATATTAGTTGACGTTTTTGACAAGAGGACACGGTCTCCAAATCCTAATTTTATTCATTATTTTTTTTTTATTAAGAAAACTAAAAAATATATAAGAAAACTAAAAATAAAATTACTTTTTATAAAAGTGGGTTTGAAGGTGAATCTATACATATAAGTTTTACCTTTTCAAATTAAATATTTTAAAAGTTATTGCTAGTTTATGTTTCCAATGTTTGACTCAAACCTTGTCCAAAACATCAACTAATATGAGTATGGAGTAGTATGCAGAGAACTATTGGAAGGACTATTGAAGGCACCAGCAGAGGCCCTTCGCAGAATGCGTGCGTGATTTATGAAAGTATGAAAGCGACGTGCGCGTGATTATATACACATTATATGGGTATGCGGAAAATAATTCTCAGGATCTTTGCAGGCTGGCGAGACCAAAATTTCAGCCGGTCGCGGCGACTTATGTTGGTGTGCGTCGGCCCTACGGTACTCACCGTATGCATCACTGGCTTCGCTTCAGAACCAGGCTAACCAGTTCTTCTCCCATGCTATCCCAGCCACACTCACACATGACTTAGGCTCTATCGTCTCTCCAGGCAGTTCCACCCAAAGGGAACACTTCTCTGCGCCAATAGGGTTCTCTACAAATACCGCTATCTGGGCTAAAACGAGAACAACATACGTAGAGTTTTCTCCTCTAGGGTGCCTAGCATAGACACGTTATCCCATATGAACGGGCTTAAAGAAAGGCGTAGATTAAAATAAAAAAGTTTAATTTATTTTCACGTGAGCAAGTTTATATACGCTTTTTTCCTATCGGAAAATCCCAAGCACTTAGCATAAACCCGATTACCTTACAAGCATAGGAAGATCACGAGCCTTCCTTTTATTCTCTAATTTACAAGGTGGTAGTGGATTAATACAACGGTGGTGGATTGGTACTATACTAGCAGTGGACGAGCTCAGAGTGCTCCTGAGATCGTGGTCTTCATGGTGTAAGTGGAGTGGATATGCGAATGTCTTAGATGGTTGCCCATGTCGGGATGTCGAATGCAGACGTAGGGATGGACTAGCCTTCTGGAGTCTAAGGAGGTGTCCTTCATGCTTATCGCCTGAGACGTCTTTCGTGGATAAGAAAGACAGGTGGACTGTCCTCTGGAGGATAAAAGTGACCTTCAATTATATGTCTTCACTGTTGTCTGGACAGCTGTCTTCAATAATTGTTTTGGCTACAGTACTGCTTCTGTTTGTCCCCTTTTGTATTGTCTTCTGATATATGGTTTTCCACGCCCGAATAATTAATGTTGCAAATATCAATTAAAATTTCGACAATGGTGTGGTGTGTGTGTGTGGGTGTGTGGGTGGGGGTGCGTGGGCGGGGGTGTCTGGGTGTGTGCGTGTGTGCGCGCGTGCTTCACATCTCATAGCATGATTCTGTTTGTTGGATATGACTGGTAAACAGTGTCATTCATTTTACGATAGTTATAATTTTCACAATGAACAGCTGTATTACTACAGACCTTCTGTGCTGTCCTCATGGCATGATTTGGGCAGATGTGGTGCACATATTCATTGTTGTGAAACAAAGAAAACTTGCTGACGGTTTGGGTTCAAATCCTATTTGCTGAACAGTTTATTAGGTTGAAACCTTTATTTTATGGGTTCAAACAAAGACAACAAATCTAGCACTGACCACTACGGTAGTGCTGGTGGCTACTTCAGATCCAGCACCGATGAATACGGTAGCGCTGGTGTCTTCAACAAGCCGGGCTCTGACGAGTATACATTCTACTTGTTCAGGCAGGAACAACTCCGACGACTACTAGATACTATCAAGAAAAGAATAATTGGTGAATCCTGCATCGTTTCTTTCTCTTGTTTGCAGGAGGGTGAGATTATTATGTGTTTTATGTGTAGTCGAGTTTAATTATCGTCAGTGTGTAATATATATATTTGCCGGTGTATCAGTGTGTCTGTACTCTGCTTGGACACGCACGATATATATGTAGCTCGATCTGCTTTGTCTATGTGCCTGCATGAATATGAATTACGATGGTTGGTTATGTTTATTTATTCATTTATTTAACTATGTGTGTGCTCCGTATCTTGTATGCTTAACCGACAAAATTCAAAGTCACATATTCATCGATCGTTGTGGACTGATGAGCACTGACATCTGACTTGTAGACTAGAGAAGCAAGCAAGCAGGTGGGTGGCAGTGTTCCCTGATGGCAACTGTCATTTATCTCCCCCCACCACCACCACCCCACCCCACACACACCTTCAACTGCTGCCATTACTAGCTACCCGACCACTCCCTCCGTCCCTTATTAATCCCCACCCCCACACGTTTGACTTCGATTTGTAGAAAACCAATATTTATATCTCTAAATAAATTTGTTAAAAAACTAGATCCAAAGCCTAATTTGATACTAATCGATGATATTTACTAAAATTACCGGCAGTTGTTTTCGGGGCAAGCGACAATTAAAAAGGACGGAGGGGTAGAGCCTTGAGCTCTCCGGTGGCTGTCGATTCCACCGGTTGTATATATGTTTACAATGCCTAAATAAACATTTTATATTTTTCTCTTTTATTTGGGTAAAGCTCGATCGTCGTGTATACCAGCCATCGGATCGGCTGCTAATGCGTCGATCGTCGTCGAAAAGGATAGCAGGATGCGGCCAAGTGATGGACATAAGTAACCGATAGCAGTCGTCGATGGATCGGAGAGCTGGTGTTTATTGTGTGTGAACTGATAGGACGCACGCACCTACGCTACTACACTTGGCGTAGAGACAAGTGTGTAGTGTTTGTCGACGATCAACTAATGACTGGTGCATTCGGAGATAGATAGCGTGCGTAGCAACGGTAAGATTGGCGTGTGGCAGGCCGCCGCGCGCTTCTTCGCTCGATCGGATGATGCATTCTCGCGCCTTGGAATTCGCCGCGGGCGGAGCGGGACGGATCGGATATGGGATATGCCTCGATCGGCCACTTGTTGACGTCGACGTCCTCGCCTGCGGGCTGGGCCGCGCGCGGCTTGCCGACACTGAGATGACACGGCACCACGCAACCCACGGCCACGGGCGCTCTCCATCGCCATGCATTAACGCGCCGCGCGGGCCCTGCCCGCGGCCACGGGCACGTCACGTCACGTCCGCTTCAGCCTTGAGCCCGTACGCGCGTGTCCCCGGGCCGAATTGCCTCACGTCCAGATGATGATGCCTGGCGAAGGGACGACGAACGTCTGCAACTGCAACTTGCGGGGATCGGACTGGGACTCGGACGATGCCTCGCTCGTCTCGCAGAAAGAAACGCGCCAACAAAACACTAACAATCTGCCGAATTAAACGAATGACCCTTGTTTAATTAATTTGTGAACATCGATCCCTGTTAATTAATCTGATCGTCGTCGATTCTTGGAAAAGTAGAGTCGAGGACAAACGGCGTAGTACGTGTTATTCATCGGCTTATTTCCGGACGCCCCCTGCGAATGGACGGATCGACGATCGACTCGGATTCGGAAACGCCGTCGTACGAGATTTTTCGGTCCGAGGCGGATGTGATATTAGATCTCGTTTGGCATGGCTCCACTTCACTAGTGAAGTTATTTATTTTAGTTTCAGTTCCATAAATGACTCTATAGGTGGAGTTGGAGCCGTTTCACTAAACCGTTTTGCGAAACAGCTCTATATATAAAATTTCTTAAAATGTGATCTGGATGAAGCCACTATATCCCCTACTTATTTTTATAAAATGAAAAAATGTACAACATATACAGGAGTTACAAGGCAATCAGTGCCCAAATAATATGAACATGCATGAATGATGCCGCCCATGGGCGCCGGCGGTGGATCCTCCGCGTGCCAAGCGATGGCTGATCCATGGATCGACGAACGATCGACGAGCAAGTTGGTCGGCACGTACGGATCCGAGAGCGTGCCGAGCTGTCGGCGCGCCACCGTGAAGGGGTCTCGCTTGGCCGGTCGGATGGAGCGGAGCATGCATGCATCCGGGGCATGGGCGGACGTTTCAGTCTCCGTCTGGACGGCGACCGACGGCCGGCCGGGCCGCCTCGCGATACCGACGAACCCCCCGGCCTTTGTCATCGCTACGATGTAGCAAAGCTTCGCTGACTGACTGTACCTACCTAGCTACCTGTAGGAGTACATACATGTACGTGCTCCCATCCGCGCACTGCCGACAGCCGGTTGTTGGTCACGTAGGCGTTAGATCTTTTGGGTATTTTCCCCTTGGCGGAGATATATAGACGACGATCTACATATCGACGAGTACGTATACGCGCACGTGTACACTACCGGAAAGCCAGCCCGTTGATTGCTGAAAGCAACGGTTCGATGAAGCGCCACTTGTAGACCACACAACTGTACTGAGAGCCATGCACAGGATGATGCGATACCTACGCCTTGTTCAGTTCGTGGAGAGAGAGTGAAATTCGCAACTGTAGCACTTTCGTTTGTATTTGGCAAATATTTTCCAATCGTGGCCTAACTAGGTTCAAAAGATTCGTCCCGTGATTCAGGCTCAAAAAAAAAAAAGATTCGTCCCGTGATTTACAATCAAACTGTGCAATTAATTATTTTTTTACTTACATTTAGTGCTCTATACATGTGGGTAAAAACTTGATGTGATGGAGAGAGAGTGGAAAAAGTTGCAAAGAGAACAAGGCCCTAGCTACCAGCTGTAGCATGCAGAACGTACCACGTGGTTTGTACGCGGCAGTTTGGCCGGGTCGTCAACGGACTACTAGTACTACGCAGTACTTGCATGCATATCGCGAAGTGCGTGTAACATTTATGCAACACATGGCATGTTTTCCATCCGGAACAAATCAGATATCGGCGTGTAAGGAACCTCATCAATTGGTGAATATATCTCTAGTCGTTTCACATGATCCGGTTTTGCTTTTGCCCAAAAAGCTAGAGTGACACTACACTATTAGTACTAGTTTATTCTAGTTTGGATTTCCGGAAATAAAAGCCAGTGACTGTAAGTGCAGCCATATTCTTCTTCCACATTTTTTCCTTTGTATATATTCTGAAACATACAACACCAATATAATCTGTATTTTACATAGACCTAAAAAATAAAAATTCATGCAAGTGGAGTCATCTACAACTTCCGGTCTTTTTTTCCTCTCTTTCATGTCTGTAAAAAATATGATGGGTTAAAAAGGTCAAAAAGAGGTGAGTGGGGAAGGGCCGGGAGCTTGAGGCGCCCCGTCTTCCCCCACCGCTGAATCCACCCCCCTGATTACTATAGCGTTGTAGATGTTGACATATTTTCTATAGTCCACACCCCATGGTTAATAATTAAGCTTCGAGTTCTAAAATGCATATCTGGTTTGCCACACAATGCATGTTGCCAAAAGCTTGCAAAGGAAAGCTTACTGAACTCCTGAAAAACAAACACCACAAACTTAATCATAGCTACGGAAATCTTGCCCCAAACTGTAGTTTCACATATGGATCAATGTGGGAAGTAATTTCGCATGGCTAAAGCTAGTGTGGCTACAACCAAACACTTACTTAAACATGCCTGCTGAGATATTATGCGAAATCGTGGTTAATCTTGGCATGCAACTAAATAGGACGACATGTGAGCTTGAAACTCCTTTAATTTCTGAGTGGAGAAACTCATAGATGCTGCCACACACACACTATGAAGTAGTGTGGTTGTAAGCAACAGGGTTCAGTCAACTAATACTCGTAATGACAGTATAACACACAGCTGTAGCCTAATACATAATACATGGCGGCATGCATGCTCTGCATTGCATCCAGATAAAGTAATAAAGAACTTTCGGTGCACAACTTATTTCCATTCTGATAAAGAACAGTGATGACTTATCAATCCCCTGCTCCACCATTGCAATGATGTTGCCAAGCAAGCATATCCATCTATGCTTAGAAAATTTTGGATGTGTTTGGTTGAGCTGTAGCTATAGGAAAAAGCTGTTGTCGGATGTAATCTGTGGAAAAAAGCTGTTGTGGGCTGTAAGCTGTCGGAAAGCTGAAAGGTGTTTAGTTAAACAAGTATAAAGTATACCTCTTATCTTTTATCTCTTGAAGTCAAAAGCCAAAAGCAGAGTCCAAGTAGCTTTAAAATATGTACTACAGAAAAACAACTGTTTCTCAAGAAGCTGTTTCCAAAAGCAACCCTTTGATTATGCTTTTGGCTTAAGCCAAAAGCCCAACCAAACACACTAGTTTTACTTCACTTTATGAGAAGCAAAGATGCATGACAAAACAATTTGTGAGCGGCTCTAGTATAGTTATGGAAAAATTGATCTGTTAACTTTCCTTAATGCAATGATACACATATATATTCAAGACAAAAGATTCGGATTTCAGGGAATAAACCATCATCCATTGTTTAATCCATGGCCCAAGCCCAACCGGATGATGTCGACAACAGCAAGCAACTAGCCAACTAGTCTGTGTCTGGAGAAAATATCTCCATTTCGAGATTAAGGCAAAATCAACTTAAAATCAACAACTACCTGTCAGATTTTGTTAGGATGGACGTGTGCAGCATATTAGCCATGAATCCCTTCTATAAATACTTTGCCATTGCTGTGTCCTTCGAAGGCAACATAGTGCAAAGTGTGCAAACTGCAAGCAAGCTCTCCACTACATACTCTTCGATCTGTGTACTGAAACATCTGAACGTGAACGATGGCTGACGAGTACGGCCGCAGCGGCTACGGCAGGTCCGGCACCGGCAACGACTACGACAGCGGCTACAACAAGTCCAGCACTGATGACTACGGCCGTGGCGAACAAGGTGGCTATAACAAGTCCGGCGGCGACGACTACGGCCGTGGCGAAGGTGGCTACAACAAGTCCGGCGGAGACGACTACAGCCGCAGCGGCGGCGATGGGTACGGCAGGTCCGGCGGCGACGACTACGCCGGCAAGGACGACGACTACGACGGTGGGTACAACAAATCGGGCACCAACGACGACGAGCAGTACGGCCGTGGCACCGGCGGCGGGTACAACAGCAAGTCCTCTGGCGACGACTTGTACACCGGCGGGTACGGCAAGCAGTCCGGCGTCGCGGACGGCGACGGCGAGTACGGTTCCTCCCGGGACGACGAGTCGTCGGACAAGTACAGGAAGGAGGAGAAAGAGCACAAGCACAAGGAGCACCTCGGCGAGATGGGCGCCCTCGCCGCCGGCGCCTTCGCCCTGGTAACTAACTACTAACGTCGCCCATGCATTAACTGACGCCATGCGTGAATTCTTTGTGAGTTCTGAAGTTCAGAACTCACAAAGAATCTGAACCTCTGTGACCATGCATGCGTGGTGCTGCAGTACGAGAGGCACGAGGCGAAGAAGGACCCGGAGCACGCGCAGCGGCACAAGATCGAGGAGGGCGTGGCGGCGGTGGCGGCCCTGGGCAGCGGCGGCTTCGCGTTCCACGAGCACCACGACAAGAAGGAGGCCAAGGACGCGGCGGAGGACGCCGAGGACGAGGAGGAGTCCGGCCGCCGCGGCGAGGGGAAGAAGAAGCACCACTTCTTCGGCTGATCGATCGAGCTGCTCGCAGAAGCAGCATGCATGCAGCTTCAAAGTCTTGAATAAATAAAGAGAGCCGGGGATTTCGAGATGGAGTACAGCTCAGTGTGTTCGTGTATCTATCTATGTATCATGTGTAATCACTGGTGATGATGTGTCTGCATGCATGCTATCAGCCGTGTGGAGAGTAGTACGCAGTAGTGTGTGTTTGTTGGTGTGCATGCATGTCTGCATGTGCATTTCCTTAATACTTACACCTATGTGGTACATATGTACGTGTTTTTCACTTGAGTTTTTATGCATGACGATATCAATTAATTAATATACTAGTTTGAGAATAAAACGTTTCTTCTTCTGTATTTGTTTAAAGAAACCGCCTTACATTCTTTGTAGGGAAGAAATTCGATGTATGCATCATGCATGATGTTTGTTTACTCCATTAACTTTTTTTTCCTCTGGAAGAGTTTTTTTTTTTTTTATCTCGGTACCGTAAAGAACATCTAACTCTAAAATTATTTCCTATCCTTTCTTTTCAAGCACCCAAACGCATTGTGACAAAAACTCACGCAATGGTCCATCCAAACACATCAAATAAAGTACCCCATCTGTCTATCACGAAGGCTCGCGCACGTGTTTTTTTTTTTGTATTTTTATATATTCGTTTGTTTCCAAAAAATATTTTCCCACCAAAAAATTATAAGAACCAAAACTACACCGCAAGTTAACATAGGCCGGCAAAACTAATCTGCACTATCTTCTCTGTTAATTAATCAGAGATAGGAGAGGCTGCAAATTAAAATGGAAAAAGGCCAGCCAATGGTACCGAGCCCGGCGCCCACCGCCAAGCTCGCCGCCGTATCTGTCCTGCCTGCCGCCGAGAGCCCACTCGTAGCTGTTTGCCGGTGGTTCGCAGTGGTGCTGTTTGCTATCTGCTCGTAGCAGTTATATTTTGTTCCTAGACTGAAGGCCTTGCTACATAGAAATTCAATGGACAGCTTGTGTTCTCGTTGTTAAAACTGTTCTTTATACTTGTGTAGGTTTTGTTTAACAAGGATGAAACCTTGCTGATGCAAATCTTCTTTACTTGTACTTCAGGTTTTGTTGAAACAAGAATGCATGAACTTTGCAAAGATGCGCCATGCTCGATAGGTAAATCAGTGGCATGAAGATCGATTCAATATTTTCCATCGATTAGAATAGATTATTACATACCGTTTTGAGGCAAAAGTTGGTTTATGCCAATTAACTTATGATATTTCTAATGGTTGGTGCTATTTTTGAACTTGATAAATTATTAACATGGATAGATTGTTTTATACTTGTCATTTGAAGAATATATGCCTTTTCATGCAATATAATTGGCTAGAGTTAAATTTGATTATTCTGTGGATTTCAATATAAATGAAACGACAGAAATGGAAGGTCGCTTCTTTCTGATTGTTTATTTACAATTTTCTGTTGGTGGCTCAGACCTTATCCGTTGACGCTAGTAAAGACAAGAAAAATAGTGTAACGGTAGAGTAGTTGGTCGACTGACAAGAAAATCTTTTATTTTTATGTCGGTATTCACCATTTCCCTTTTGGTTTTTATCTGACAAGAAAATTCGAGTCTCTAAAGGTATAGTCCGTTGACCCCTACGCGTAATTTGTGATAATTCTATTAATATTTATTTTTTAATAATAAAAAGCAAGTACTTTTTTGTATATAAATTGAGTAAATAAAACTTAAAATAGAATTATAAAAAAAAAAAAAAGAATCAACGTGCTGTAGAAGCAATCATGGCTACAGGCCAGCCTGAAGTGCTCCCAAGTCCCAACCCGGCGCATAACTACCGGAGACAGTTTCCAACGGATAGCGGAGCGCACGCTGCGCAGCAGAGCCGCTGCAGCTGGCGGCAACTTGGGGTCACCCATCTGGGAACGTGCGAACGCCTCTTCCCGCCCCGTGGTCAAGTCAATGCAATGCAAAGGCAAAGCCAGCGGGCGCGGCAGTCAGGTGAAAATGGTTTCCCAGGTTGCCTGGCACGCCGGTCGATGACTGACCAATAAAAAAGTGGTCCTAGAAAATATGTCTATTCCTTATATAGTCTTTTTTTTTCAAACTTTTTTATGGTCCTGGAACAATTTTTTGATTACCCTTTCGTTCCTTCAGCCCACCTAAGATGTTAACTGAGGGATAAAAGACCGTATTACCCTTGGCGGGGAAAAAAATTATAGTTTTATTTATTTTTTTTTATATTTAGAGTAATATTTGGCAAATAATTTGACCCAAGACAGTAGAGTATATTTAGCAAATAATTGATGAAATACTCCAAATATACTCTACTGTTATGTGTCAAATTATTTGCCAAATATTATCTAAATATTAAAAAATAAACAAAACTTTGTATTTTTCCGTTAGCGGTAATACGGTTTTTATACCGTTCAGTTAACACCGTTAAGTAGGTTGAACGGACGGAAGGCCATATAAATAATCAAAATTTGTTTCAAGGACATAGAAGGAAGTTCAAAAAAAACCATATAAAAAAGAGATATTTTTTTTTCAGAGCCATACAAGTAAATCTCTCAAGAAAAAAAAAAGGATCCCACGTGAACGAGAACGATATATTGCCAGCCTGCTCGGCAAGTTGGCACGTCGTCGTCTAGATTGTCTGCTCCTCCCTCTCGGTCCAAGGCCAAGGCAATAATAATCTTACCTCCTAAGGAATCGAAACCTGGCAAGTTAATAATTTTCCATCCATCAAATTATCCAACCAACGTCCCAAGGTCATATATCCGTCGGAAAGCACGCAGCACATGTCGCCGTCAGGCAGATGATCGATGAGGCGCGCGCGGCGGCGCCGGCCGGCCACGGCCAACCGGTGCAGGAGCATTTAACCCGGCGCCATCTCAACACCCACCGCCACTTGTATTATGCATTATTATGTGCCTGGTCTTGCATTTGACTAGTCACATGATGAGCACGCAAGAAAACATATATAACCAGGAAATTATATTTGTTATTACTCCCTCCGTCTGAGTTTAACTATTCATCTTATTTTAATTTTTTTTTAAAATAAATAAATTATTATTAAATTATTTCTAATAATAAAATATAAATCATAACAAGATACTAGATGATATTTATACAAAAGTTTTGAGTAAAACGAATGATCAAACATGACTTTTTTTTAGGACGGAGGGAATAGACTATTTTACTATGGTTTTCTATCTAATGTTCAATAGGTGCGCCAATAATCCTACCAATGGGTATTGCATACATTGAGTATGCATATGCATAAAACTTCAGGTGTATGTAGGTACATCTCTAAGATTCAACTTATCAGTATAGGTGTTGGTGTGTCATTTCACCCGTTAGTAATTATAAAATATACAAATGTTCCAATCTATTTTATTTAGTGTACACGCATTCGAAGCCTAGCTTCGACGTTGATGTCCTCATCAGAAACGGTAGGTTCTCTAAAATAAAAAGAACACGGTCTTCAGTCTATGTGTAGTTGTAGATCTATTTGTACACGAGTTATAGTGCAGTGTGTGTATAAGTTGATACTACAACAGTATCCAGTTGAAGGACATTCAAAATAAATCTCTAATGGTGTAACATCCTAGGTTTTCCAAACACAAAAAATCTGAACTTTTTAAAATTTTTCCAGCAATCATGTGAACCATGTAGTTTCTAGGTCAAACCTCGGTCAAACGTGGGAGAAGTTTGCTAGTGAATTGTTGCATTCATGTAAATTGCTTGTAGGAGAGTGCTAGAGTCCCTCTGTTGGTTTCGAGTCTATGTTATTTGGAGTTCGGAGTGCACAATCCGTGGCAACCCACCTCAATCTCCTTCATGTTTCCTCTTCAATTTCAACTCCAATTTCCTTGACAAGAATGTGGAGGAATCATCTAGCAAGACTTCCCTCAACTCCATCCAAATCTTCTCCTAAAAATCCCTCAATCATCCTTAACTTCCCTCCAAAAAAATACTCCTTTAAATTCTTTTCCAAACCACTCTATGAGGTCCTTCTCAACCACTAATTGAATTCCTCTCAGCTTTCTTGACAAATCTTATATTTCATAAAGGAAAAATCCATTTCTTTTCCTATCCCAAACAGCCCACCGTCTCTCCCCTTAGGCCTGGCCCAACCGGCCCTCTCCTTTCCCTTCCTCCCCCTAAGCCCCGGCGGCAAAGAAGAAGCCGCACGGGCACGGCACGCTCGCCACCATTCACCGCAAGGCCCAGCCTGGCCGGCTGGGCGCTGCGCCCCGCCAAACCCTAGGGCGGGAGGGCGCTGCTCCCTCCCAGAGCCGTCGCCGCCGCCCGGCAGCTAGCCGCACCGCGCCCTATGCCCACGTGCTCTCGCCTCGCTCCGCCGCCCGATGAGCGCCACGCGCCTGGAGTACGGGACGTCGAGGCGCGTCGCCGTTTATTCCTCGGTGCCCTAGGCGCCGCTCACTATAAAAGCCGCAGCCGCCGCTCGCTTTCTTCTCTTCGCCAACTGCGCCGCCCTTTGCTCGTCCGCTCTGCTCGCCCTTCTCCTCCTTCTGCGAGCCCCGGGCGCCGTGCACTGCCGGCCAGCCAGCGCCCGCGCGCGGCCGGCCAAGACCGCGCGTCGCCCGGCGCTCGGAAGCGAGCCATGCGCCGTTGCGCGCCACGGCCCGCTGGTCCTCGGGCAGCCGCAGCAGCGCCCCGGCCGCCGTGGTCGCGCGGCCCTGCCGGAGGCCGCAGTCGCGGCGGTTGCGCTGCGTGCCCCAAGGCGGTTCCGCCCAGAGGCGAGCCACGCTGCGCTGGCTGCCGCTGCGTCATGAGGATCTGTGGGCGCACCCTGCCGCCGCGCTAGTCACGCGGCGGGCTGCGACGCCGTCGTCGCCTCGCCCGCGCCTCGGCCTCTCCCTCGCCACGGACGGATAGGGGAACCGCCCGGCATCACCTCGCCAACGAGATCCCTTCCTCCCCCGAGCCACCAGCACTGCTTGGTAGGCCTCCAGCCAGCGGCCGGCCGCCTCCAACTCCGTCCGGCCACCTCACAGCTTCACCGAGCCAACCACAGCCACTGCCGGCTAGCCGCGGCACGTCCTGGAGTGGCTGCAGCCAGCCAGGACTGGCCAGAGCTAGCCAGAGTTGGCCAGGGCAAGCCAGAGGGGGCTGCTGCAGCTCCACAACACCCTAGCACCTCGCCGAGGATCCCCACGCCGCTGGTGAGCCACCAACATACCCCAAAGCCCCCACCTTTTCATGTTCCACCACAGTATGAGCCTGAGACCGGCCTTCGTGCCGCTGTCCTACACCTTGCAGGGAACCCGCCGGACCCCCACCGCCTTCTAGCCACCTTGCTGCCCGTCCTGGGCGCATCCTGCCTGCGGTGGCCAGCCGTAGCCACTGCCGGCCAGCCGCAGCCAGCCACGGCCAGCCGCTGCTGGCCAGCAGCAGGTCGGAGCTGGCCAGAGCTGGCCACAGCTGGCCGGAGCTGGCCAGGGGTGACTGCAGTAGGCTACAGCCGGGCCGGGGCCAAGCTGGATGGGCGTGGACCTCCTGCCACTTCCGCCGTTGCTCCACGAAGTCTTGCCGGCTTCACCTTCTTCCCCGCCAAGGTCGAACCACTCGAAACCCCGCCGACGCCGTCCTCGACGTCGGCAAAGCTCTCGCCTTTTATTTCATATTCCCATATGTCGCATTTTATCTTCATCTATATATCTATGCCTGTGCCGTGCCTTCGAGCCAGTATATCCCCTGTGATGCTATGGAAATGTGCTACCCCGTGTGGATGATGTCTTGTGTTGAGTTTGTGTGCTGTGCGGAGTTTGTCTGAGGACCGAGCCTTCGAGCCGGCTGAGAGAGCGACGTGTTTGAACGTGCGATCCTGCTATGGGCGTAACGTCGAACGCGATCCCTCCCTCTCTTTGTATTTTGGTTGACCCCGTGGAACCACGTAGCGATCTTGTTTCGACCTTAGGACACGGTCACGGTGGACTCAACATCGGTGCGGATATCACCCGTGCGCGATGACCCACCGCAACCTAGTCTACGGGGAAACGAATCGGGAAATGACCATCGTGGGACCAACGGGAGCCGACTTGTGTAGGTAAAGCTTACGGCCGCGAGTTACCTCGCCATGACCGTTAGGCTCTACCTCTTTTCTTGTTCTCTCCCTTCTATCGCTCGTTTCCTAAACCACCTCATATGCTTGCACCACTTAGACCATAGCGTTTCTCGGTTCGCGTGATGATGACCGCATCGCTACGAACCCGAGGAACAGCTCTTGCCGCTTTAGTTGCACGGAGGTCGTGGTGCCCTACGAGATGGTATGGGTTGCGAAATCATGCGGGACTGATCTCTTTTCTTCCGACCACCGTCCCTTGCCATGACGGGTAGGTCGAGAGAAATGTGGAATCATTCTCTTCTTTTGCTCTTTTGATTCTCGCTAATCCAGTGAGGCGTGGATCGAGTCTCTTGTTTTGGGTTCTTCGATCAGTGACTATTACCATGTCATGTGGATCGAAGTGCCGTGGAAACCACCCCCTTTTTCTCCGATTTTTGCACCTACTAGTGTTCTCTTATTCACCTCTCGGTTTCATTCCCTTGATTCCCGTCAATCACAATGGCGAGTGGATCAAAGGAAGGCGAATCCTGATTTTCTCCTTCGAGGTTCTTTCGTGCTTAAGCCCTAGTATGCTTGTACCTATTAAGACCTAGTATTCCTTGGGTTCTCGTGGTGACAACCGCACCACTAAGACCATGGGGAATGTTTTAAGTGCATTGAGTACACCTTGGTTGAGGTACCCTACTAGCGGAGAGGGCACTCGCGCTCTCTTGTGCGTCGCTCCTCTCCGATGCCCTGCCTTCTTGCCGTGGCATGTGCATTGGAAGGGTGGGCCACTCCCCGCTCTCTTTTTCTACTTTCTTTCTTCCCCACTAGCTTGCTCTGTTCGATCCCGTCTTGACTATGACGATTGGATCAAAGACCGGGCTATCTCTTCTAGTTAGCGAAGCTATGGTCTATGTCTTATTCTTGGACCCGTGCGAGTTGACCCGATCGACCGTTGGAAAACCATCCTCACCAAGGATGAGACCGAGACCGCGACATGGACATGCCTAGCTAACTCTCTTTCTCTCTTCCCCTGTAGTGCTACCCTCTTCCCGGCTCCCCGGCGTTGTTGTGTCGTATGGTCGAGAGGACCTGTAGCCGCTCCTCTGTCGTTTGTGTTCCAATCTCTTTTGCTACCGTCGGCTACCATGACGGGTAAGCTAAAGAGCCTCAGAACCAAGTCACAATTCCTCTGTTCGTGTTAATCGTTCTTACTCGAATCTTATGTAGTAGTTGTGACTTGCGGGTTAAAAGGCCACAAGGGCCAAACCCTATTGTTCCTATTTCCCTTTCCCTCTTGCTTGTGATCCCCGGTCCCCGCCAATTTCCATGACGTTCGGATTGAGAGACCACAAGCCGTGGTGTTTGTTTAAGTTAAGTTAGGATCAAGGCCTCCTCTCTTGGAGCCGTACAGGTCGATATGGTTGACCCGGGACGTACGGGCTATTTCGAGGCCTCGATCTGAGCTTATGCTTAACAAGCAACCACCGCTGTTTGTTTGGAGCCCAAGGATTGGACACTCTCCACGAGGGCTAAGTCTTTCAGTGTTTATCCGGAGTTATCTGGTTCCTTCTATATCTTATTGCCTTTTAGGGAGTATTGGATTTTGGTTGGGGATTGATTGCTCTTTTGCCTTGTTTGTCGCTATATCGAGTTAGCTGCATCGTGGTGTCAATGGATAGACCGGAGATCCGCTGGGAGGAGGAGACGTGAAGAGCAACAAGATGTGGATGACTATGGATTGCTATGAACAGGTGCCACGTCCCACCCAATCTCGTAGAATCCTATTAGGCATGCAATATGTAGCCGCTAGCGCTTTACTTTATGCAAATGGACTGTGATAGGATGCATGGTAGATTGCTTGATAAGCCATTACCTTGACGCAACCTTTCTCCTACACACCCGCTGCTAGGATAGACGCTCGCCTACCTCATGATACTTGCTACACACTTATACTTTACTCATACATGCTTGTGTGTGGCTAAGGCACGTGGTGCCGTGAACTGGATAATTGGGGATAACATGGGAGAGATCTTGGCGTGTGTCTTGGGTGTGTGGTGAGGGTTATGTCGACTGGACAGGATCTACGACGAGTCAGAGGACAAGTCTTGCCGGAGGAGTGTGATCTGGGCACTCGCTATGTGAGAGAGTACCTGTGGCGGGTACATGTGATGTGAGTAGATTCCGGGGAGGAGTGCCTTTGTGGGACGAATCCTCGGAATGGAGGTGCCGTCGAGGCACAGGGCGTCGAGCCCCCTTGTGAAGATATCCTGTCCAGTCCCTCTAAGGACTGATTGGGCGAGTATGCGGCTCATGGGACTCTTTTCGTGCACACCACTCGCTCTCTCGAATGGGCGGGGTCCGACTTTGACGACTAGCTGGCCCCCTGCTGCTACTACTAGGTTGATAGGTGAGTGTAGGGAGGTACGGGTGCCGAGACCCACACCCTCCTGAGACAGCGTGGTATCCACTGGGATCCGGTACCACGTCTCACAGTCTCAGCGTGCCGGTGGATCTCCGAGGTGCCCCAGAGCTGAGTGGTAGAGTGGCATCGGGCTAGTTAGGCGGCAGCTTGGTATCAGCCTAGACGAGGCATCGTCGATGATGGTGATCTTGTGGTTCCAGGTGTACAAGCTCTGCAGAGTTACTAAATCTATACGTATAGCCGTGTCCCCGGTACGGACATCCCCTACGAGTACCCCTCATTCGTTATAGTGAGAGGAGTCCTTCTTCTTTTCTCCCCCTGGATGTGGTTGGATTCCGGCTTAGGCCGTTGAGGCAAGGAGGAGCGGGAGTCTTCCTTGCCGACTAGAGAGAGAGTGTGGAGAGATGTGTGGATGTGGATGTGGGTATGGATGGGATGGATGGATGTGTGGATGAGATGGGTTAAAAACTTGATGAACTATATTATATTTATGTTATGAATTGGCATAGGAAAACTACAGTCAAATATAGGCCTTTTGCTCTACCCTTGCATTCCACTTACCACATAGCAAAGCAAAGCATAGGGTGGGAGCCAATGGCCAGTACAAATCGTACTGATAGAGTTGAACAGGTTTGGTATCCGAGGACGACTACGACGATTATGGAGTTGGAAGGATTAGGTGGTCTCGTTCCTACACTCAAGTTTGGTTAAGGAGATCAAGTCTACGCCCGCTGATACTCTACCCCAACTCTGATGATCTTTTGTGAAGGAGGAGCCTTCACCCGCTGTGGCACAACGGCCACTCTGGTGTTGACCCGTACGTGTTTATCGCTAGGACACGATGTACCTAGGCAAGTTACAAGTGTTGTAATACTCTGTAATTTGTACCTTTCACGATGTATGAATTGTGGTATCAACTGCATTCGATGTAATCTGTGGATTTCCCTTCGAGGAAATCACAGGTCGTTTCAAATGGTGACCATTATATACTCACTTCTTTCTGTCTAAATTATAAGACGTTTTAATTTTTTCTGGATACATTATATTTGCTATATATCTAGACACCAGTAATGCATATAGAAAAGATAAAATATCCTAAAATTTGGAATTTGGAATGAAGAGAATAGATTTCGTACGCGTACTACTAATAAAGCCAATAATGGTAAGCACGTAGCTCTCTCAGCTGTCATCTTCTGGATGGTCTCGGCAACGCGATTTTCTGCGCGGTCACGGACAAACTTTTGAATTCCAGAACAAGATCACAATCAGTCCGCGTTCCTGTCCAACTACTTATTAATAAAGTTCCCGTGAAAATTAACACGGTTAAGACACCAGGCCAAGTGGATTCAAACCCTATAGTATCTACATATCCATGTCGCTGTCCCGTGGAAACTAACACTCTTACTTGTCAGGTATTTTGTTCCTCTCTCGCCACTACACCATTCGTTCGATCTTCAACACCAAACTATTCCATTGGTTCCAAATTGTATTTTTTTTAGTTCTTTGTAATTTTTCTAAATTTCGACCAAATTTATAAAAAAATATATTAATATCATCCGTAACCTCAAATAAATCTCAACACGTATTTGGTGAATAGTCTAATCAATCTATTTTGATATTACGTATGTTGATGTATTTTTATTAACTTGACTTTTACTTCAAACAAAGGTAGAGTGGACTATAATTTAACAAATGATTCATACAACAATTGCCTAGGTTATTCATTTAACTATATATGGTCAACAATTCGATCAAATTGAAAAAAGTAATAAACATTCACAAAAAAAAAAAAAAAGTTGAGCTAGCACCATCAACTCACCGGAAAGCTTTGAGAGTCCTCTCAGATTCGAGGATGAGGGGATGGAGTTTGAAAACTTAAAAGTTCGCAAAGTTTCTTCATAACCTTGAAAAACTTTCGAGCACTGATGAATTCTGAAAATTAGGTTAAAATTTGCTAAAAACTCCAACCAATATCCCCCAAAACTATTATATTATGCTTTTATGTATGCTACAATTTACTTGGAAACGCTAGTCTGAACTCTCGGACCTCCTTATTTAGTGACGCAAACAAACTAATCCGCAAAACTACATATAAATTTAATTATCCGCAAAACACTACATATAAATTTAATTTTGTAGGTTTGTTTGTGGCACCTTATATTATGCAAAATTAAGTCTATATATGCAGTTGTCAGGTAGTGTGTCCCTAATTTTTCGCCTCTAGTGACTCTTAAAAGTGGTTAGATGATGGTGCGCTAGCTACCTCAATATAACGCGGGGACTTTGCTTATAAACAAAGTTTTCCTTGAAATGTTCCAACCCCAATTATTCACACGAATAGTAGCAAGTATATTTATACTACCTAAAATGCCCTCCGACTGGCCGAAGGATGAACAGTTGGCACTTGGCAGGGCCAGTTGTGCCATTGCAGCATCCACTCCACCACTATAAATGTTGGCCATTAGGCACCACGGTTTCTTCATCCAAACAAGTCAGTCATCTCTAGTTGGATCGCTTGACAAGTTCACAGAGAAACATTTGACGAGCCATGGCCGAGGAGAAGCACCACCACCACCTGTTCCACCACCACAAGGAGGAGGAAAGCTCCGTCGAGGTCGACTACGAGAAGAAGGAGAAGCACCACAAGCACATGGAGCAGCTCGGCGAGCTCGGCACCATTGCCGCCGGCGCATATGCTCTGGTGAGAACAAGATCCAACTTCTTCGTTCTTTGATATTTGATATCCTGATCGATGCATGATTATTGATTATCTGTACGCATCGATGTGTTCGATCCTGTGTGTATGTGACTGCAGCACGAGAAGCACAAGGCCAAGAAGGACCCGGAGAACGAGCACGGCCACCGGATCAAGGAGGAGGTAGCCGCCGTTGCCGCCGTGGGCTCCGCTGGGTTCGCCTTCCACGAGCACCACGAGAAGAAGGACGCCAAGAAGCACGGCCACAACTGATCGATCCACTGCTTGAGCCGAAGCACCGCCACATCGTCGCGGCTGCTGCTTGATTTGTTTTTTCAACTCGTGCGTGCTGCGCCAGGTCTTGATTTGGGCTACCGATATTTGCACGTCGGGACTGTTGATCCTCGGCGATCTTGTATCAAGTAGTACAAATCAAGCCTTGAAATAAGTTTGTGCGCGTATATCCTTTTTATTTCCTTTTTATCGAGAGATGTTCTGATCTATATGTATACTCGAATAATGTGAATTCACGTGTGTCTATAAACTGATTTAAGAAGTCCGCCCTGATTTGATTTGTCTTGAACTAAACCGCGCACCGAGTAATATGGAACTTTTAAGACAAATTAATAATGATTGAAGGAGCGTTATATATTTTTGAAAAACAGGGGAGTACACTATGTCTGCCAATGGCATGGCTTTGGGATCCATACTGAATACAGTGAATAGGCCAAAATTTGACGAGACTGGACTAGTGTCGTGGTTTTTCCCTTTTAAAAAGGTATCGTGGTTGTTTATCGTCTGAGTTTTATTTGCATATATATACTATGACGTACTAGTACTTTTGATGACTTAGCAAGAGTTTCATCTAGATTAAACCCACTGTCGCAATTTCCAACACAAAAGTTGACGTGGCAATCTAGGTAAATATGTCGTGAAACTGTAACACACGCGGCGGGGAGGGTGGATTGGACTAGTGGATTCGGAGGAGAGGAGGGAGGAGCAGGGGTGGCGCTGTGGCAGGCGCAGGCGCGGCGGAGGAGGCGGCGGCGTACCGCTAGGAGGGGGAGGGGGCGTGAGCGAGAGAGAGAGGAATAAAGGGAATTAAGCCAATTACTTTCTTAATTTATCCAATTACAATTTTCCTATATTTATAGTCCCGATTAGACTCTAAAAGACAAGGAACCGTATCAACCGGATCATTCCTTTTTACAAATTTATCTAATATCCTGAAATATCTCTAATAAATATTAATTAAGATAACTGCACGCGAGCGTGGGACCCACGGAGAGGGGCGACGCCCCCCACCCCTAGGGTTTGGGGTGTTTGCGGCCCACGTCGCCGCCTTTCTCTTTTTCCGGGCTTTTGGGCCCAACTGATCCTCCCTTCGGTGTCATTCGTGGCGTATGTGTGACAAGAGAAAAGACCAAAGACAGCATCATGGCATTACTTGGGTTGGACAGTTTGTTGACTTATTTGCATTTTCTTTAGAGCAACTCTAGTCAAAACCTTATATGAGCCCTCATCGTATTTTGAGAGTTCAAACACACGAAAAGCCTCTCCAACAGAGCTCCTATATATCCAGTGCTTAATGGATGAGGGGCTCTCATTCCTCTCTTCTCACTCCCCAAATGTAGGAGCTCCTCATCTTGTCCCTACTCCTTTCTCTCTTCCCACAAAGTACTATTAATTTATGTAGATACTGCATACAGAAACTATGGTCCAAATAGATGGTTTCTACAAAATTATCTTTTGTCCAATCACACATCTTCTCTCCCCATCATCTACCAATCACATCTCCTAATATCTTGGTTCTCTTATAGACATGGTTTTCAACAACCTCTCTTCTTTAATTAGAGTGCCACATCATCTTTTTTATAGTTGGCATCATAATTAATGAAGATAGAAACCATCTAGTTTATAGTTGGAGGTGCCCTTATATACATAATATAATTTAAACATTAGTATTTAAATTTAAATATGTTGCTACATGTATTTTTTTTAATTTATATACATCGCTACATGTATTTTAATTAATATGCATAGGCAATATAATTTAACAAACACATATCTATACTGGGCTAATCCTAAGGGTGCTAAGACCTAGAAGATTCTTAGAAGATGGGCATATTGTTAAATTCTAGAAAGAGGTAATAAGCATAACTCATATTTTAGTTGTGAAAGCAATTATAGTTTACTTGAGAATGCTAATTGTGTTAGTATTTCTTTGGGAACTAATACCTGCCTTGTGGTGGATAAAATAGAATCTTTAAAATAGGAAGAACTAAAGGATTGAGCTCAGTTCGAGGAGAATAATTTTGAGGTTAATCTTCCTACAGATTTCGAGGATTACTTTGAATCATGAGGAGTTTCCTCCGAATCATGAGGAATTTCCTCTTTAACTAATAGTAGTTCAACTCCTATGAAGGAACATGTTGAATTAGATCATTCTTGGGTACAGATAGCCTCTAAAAGTTGTGGTGTTACTAATCAAAATTATCTAATGATAGGAGCTCTATGGAATGTTAGGGACCTTAATAAGGAAGGTCACCTTCAATGCATCTCTGATTTTGTTAAAGACAATAATCTAGATTTTGTGGGGTTTCAAGAAACCAAGGAGAGTTTTTAGGATTCCTTTCTTTATTATATGCAGAAGGTTTTAACTGGTAGTACTTCCTAGCTAGTGGAACTGCTAGTGGAATTCTAGTAGGGTTCCATGAGAGGAGGTTTGAGGTTTTAGCATGGAAAATAGGTGTTTTCGGTGTAGCTACTATTGTGAGAAATTATCATGATAATTTCACTTGGAGGTTGATAACAGTATATGGCCCACCTTACATTGAAGGTAAACAAGAATTTATTTCAAAGTTGAAGGACCTCCTAGTTAACTAGGATGACCCTATTGTAGTGGGGGAGACTTTAACATGGTTAGTAGTGCTAAAGGAAAAACAATGGTGTGATTAATCACAAATGGGTAGATATGATTTTGGATTGGGCAAACAAATTTAGTCTGACAGAACTAAAACCAATTACTCGACCTTATACCGGTGAAAATACCACACTTTTACATAGTCAAAACACCATCAACAACCTATATCTTTACCAATAACAAGTTCCAATTGTACTTTAGTAATGTGTATGCAGGAAATAGGTATCTAGCCAAAATTGGGCCTAAGGGAAACCCAGAGGGATTCAACTGAACACCCCTAGGGCCCCCCTTGCAGTCCTCTTTCACCAAGATCCATTTCAAGACATGCCAAATTAATGTCCACCCTCAGATCTAAAGTGTGTTTCTTCTCAACAGTAGAAGATGATGTCACATGGATCCATTGGCCCACTTGTAAGAGCAACCGACCTTCCACTAACTTCAAAAAGAAAATTCTTAGTGCACACCCACTCTACACCCTTCCATGTGGCCCCACACCAAAGGAGAGGACCCACATGTCAGTTAGGGTGGTCGACCGACCACCCCGGGGGGTACCCTCCACGACCCCCTTAGCCGACTTCACCACATTGTGCACATGCCAAATAACCTTAGCCTTTGATGCAATGCCAGTTATAATAGAGGTTTGATCCAAAGGTTGTGGTGGAAGATGGTGCGGATCGCTGACGTGGCACTTCCCCGACCTTTACCTATAAATAGAGGGTCACTCCCCTCTCTCAAGTGTGCAACCAAGGCTACAAGCTCCAAGTGAAGAGTAGTATTGCTCTGTTCTATTGTAGGATAGTCTAGTGTGGGAGTTAGAGTAGAGTTGTGAGCTTTGCTCGGGCTTCCGGTCATCTTTGAGAGAGTCTAGGATGGCTCTTGTACCTTTCACTTTTGCAAGATTTATACTATTTCAACACATTATCCAATTCTCTTCTTTACTCGATGTTTGCTAGTACAATATTATACTTGTTATAGTATTGTTGGCTTAGTATTGTTATATTATTGTTATACTAGATTAAGATCCTGTAACTACACTTGTATCACGAGCAACGCCTATAAAAGGATTCTCTAATTGATCTCTCGTGCAGGATTAGAGTAGTAAGAAAGAGTGTAAGTGTGGTGCTTATATTTGATCTTGCCTAATTAAAGGAATATGAAGAAGAGAATATCTGGTTTAAAGGACCTAAATGGGTGGATTGATGATAATAAGGATATGCTTGAGCATGCTGTAGATTTTATAAGTGTTGTGGTAGCCCATTAAATTATTCATGAGATCCACAAAAAGAAAGAGGAAGGTTTGGTTTTAAAACTTGATTATGAAAAATGTATGATAGAGTCAGTTAGAGAAAATGATAGAATTTAGGGGTTTTGAGCAGAAATGGAGGTAGGTTAAAGCAGGTGGTTGGAGGGGATCTATATATATTCACATTAATGATGAAAATAGTGTTTTTTAAGCTAGTGAAAGGGAAAGGGCTGAGATAGGGGACCCTCTCACTCCACTATTATTTAATTTAGTAGTTGTTTTCTCTATATTGCTTACGAAAGCAACATAATAGAACTTAGTGTTCGATCTCTTACTACGAGTAGTAGAAGTGGGTGTCATCAGCCTACAATATGATGATAATATTTTACTTTTTCTAAAACACAATTTAGAGAAGGCAAGAAAAACTTAAGTGTCTGCTTGTCTATTTTGGACAAATGTCAAGAATGAAAATTAATTATGATAACAATGATCTTTTTGGATGGGGATAAGGCTAATGAGTTTGCTAAACTCTTCTGTTGCAAGAGTTGTGAGTTTCCTATTAAATACCAGGGAGTTCTCCTTCATTTTACTAGGTTGACAAGGAATGATTTACAGCCAGTGGTTAACAAAATTGTGGTGGGATTTATGCAACATGGTTGAGGGAATCTCTCATTAATAAGGAAGATCAAATTATCTGGAGTTTCACTTCCTATGGCATCTATTATGTGCAATCTTTATATCTTTGTGATAAATTGCAGGGCAGTGTTTCTTATTTTTATAAATGCAATTTGAAAGTTGGTGATACTCCCAAGGGCTCAATTCGTCTTATGGTTGTTATCTCAAAATTGATTACCAACTAGGAACAATCTAGCTAAAAGAAGGGATGTCAGTGACTTAACTTGCCTCTTTTATTCAGAAAATGAATCAATTACCATTTTTTCGTTGAATGCTCTATATAGCTGGTAATGTGTGGAATGCGTGGAGCCTCGTTTCTTAGGTTTAAAAATGGACAATGGTTACAACTACGAGTCGGTTCCTAAGTATTGGACTGCTAATAAGAAGCATCATATATTTAATATAATTTCTTCTACTTTCCTATGGTCTCTGTGGGAACGGAGGAATGAAATCTGTTTTTAGGTTGTGGTTTGGTTTGGCATGAAGATTTTGTTGATTCGGATATTCAAGCATGAAGTTGGAGCCCTGCTAGGACTTATTAGCAAGATGGAGGAGTTAGCAAGTTGTCCAGTGCAGATCAAGTGGAGAATGGAAAGTGGAACAATTTCTTGGGATCTATGCTGCTTAGTCCCTATTCTGCATCGCTCCCATGAATGATAGGGGTTCATGGGTTCGAAATCTATAATGAGCACCTAAGCTTGACTTAAGTCCGCACTTTTATGCCCTGGCGAGAATGCCAAAACTTATTCCGAGCATGATGATTTTGCTTTTTAAAATATAAAAGGAGGGGACCTTTTCTCCAAAAAAATATTTAAATTAATTATATTGTGTATGTAAGACAAATAAAAAAATATTCACTGGCAATGAAGGGAACTCTTACTTTTCAATGGCCTATAAGAAAAGGTTATTATAAGTTTTAGTGCCAGCCTTCAATAAATTTTGTCACACTTAAAATAGAGTTCCCACTCGCAATGTTCTTTTGCACTCCACATCGGTAGGTCGGTATCTTTGGCTATGTCCTTTCTCAGCCACCGTGTGCTGGAGTGATGGTGATGCAAAATTTTTTTTTATTTGGTGGTTCATACATGTGGTGCTAGAAACACCTTCATTCTGATCACCATGGGATTGACCAATATGATGCATTTTTATGTGCGTACGTTGTTGGGTTCTTGTTGAACATCTTTTCTTCTTCACAAGAGTCCATAAAAATTCCTGAAACCCAAAGACAAGTTGTTGCACTCACTTTACAACTTTATAGATTATGGTTAATTCACGTGACAAATGTGAAGCAAACCGATGGACACCCTTGAAGTGTTAAAATAGGTACAGTACTAAATTGTGAAATTGGATGCTAGACTCCCTCCAAGTGTTAAAATGGACAAATTTAGACCTCTAGTTGTTTTCAAAGATGGTTTAGTATCCAAAATCAAAACTAAATTATTTCAAATCAGATAAACAAGAGAAAACAATCATATTTTTCAGAAAAATATAATCTAACTTAGCTAGCTATGCCTATGAATGATGTGTAGAGAGTTCTGAGGTTGATTCTCTAGGCTGATCTCCGATGAAGATGATGCCCTTCCGGAGGGGATTGGGGTCCTTTAATAGGGGACACCAAGTATCTTGGGCCCATGAATCTATGGCAACATTGAATCTAGAGCCTTGAATCAAGGTGACCTTGATCTATGGCATACATTGATCCCAACAATGGTGGGAAATGAACATTCTTACCGAGACTCGACAGGTGTGGGGCCAGTTGGGCTAGCTATCCTTGCGTGCTGGCTGGATGGCCCACCCCTAAGCCCTCTAGGCTCGGGCCTTTGTGGGATTTTTTCTTTCGATGGTCCTTTGGTCTAATAACCTGATTTTGTCACTGTTGATCGTGATTTGCTGGGACAATAGGGTCCATATTGTCGTATTCTAAATAAATCTTCTAAAAATCACAGATTCACCAAAACTCATAGAATTTATTAGTTTAAACCCTCAAACTATGTTGGTGATCATTTTCCTTCATGAATACAAGTTATGTTGATGGTTTATGATAACCATTAACTACCATCAACATTTTTGATAGAGTGTTCCTAGCTCTTTCTCTTGATCATCTATAACGGAAAGTAAACATTGTGCAATGGTCCACATCTTCAAAATGAAATTTGATAACCAACTACCTAATATGGAGGATATAGAGCTGAAAGGGGTTAACTCAGTAGCTATGTAGACAGATCTCCAGCACGATGACAATTAAAGAAAAGGATGTTGTGACAATTACATAAATAACTTTTTTGATTGCCTTTCCAATCCCTCTCAACACGATAACAATCAAAGTGATAGCAAAGGAATATCTTGATTTTCAGAGGATTTTTTACCTGCAAATCAATTTAGAAGTGAAATGAGTAAAAAGATGAACTAAAATTTATCTTGGTCATGGTGATTCCAATTTCAAAAAAATTGAGGTTTTCACAATTTTAACTAGGTGATGTCAAAGTTAATATTTGATATTATATTTGATAATGGAGCGAGTACTCATTTCATTTCCTATCATGCTTTCTTGGAGATCCTTGGATCACCAAAATTCTGGCCCTTAGTATTGTAGCAAGGAACAAACACACGTAGTCATTCCTATTATTTCCTATGTATTCTAGCAAGAAGCAGGAAAACATGCACCTAGTGTCGGCTTTATAAACTGTCCCTGAAGATCTTTTTCACTGTTTCCAAATATTGTTTCTGTCTATGAAAATACCTTTACACATTTTTACGTTCTAATACATAACGTGCTGCTCACTACATTTAAGACTGGAGAGGGTCAAACTTCCTTTCTTTTGGATAGTCAAAATTCGAGCCTGCAGCATGTGGTATGTTGACCTGGTGCGAGTATTGTAGACATTTTGAGAGTGACTGTAGACGTATAAATTGACCTATGACATAAATGTCCACTATGGTCAAAGTTTTTTTTTATTATTTTTCAATGTTCTAACACGTACTCTCCATATTTTACAATAAGTATATGTCTAGTCAACACTAGAGAGTATTAGGGCGTCTAGTGGGGATCCAAACAAAATCGACATTGTCATGACCATGTATAGGATCCAACTCAAATAAACCAATTAAAATTTATAAAAATAAACCAAAAATAATGAATAAACAAAACAAAAAAATTAGCCAAATCATTTCTATTTCTATGGAAACCAAATTAGAAGATTTCAAAGAGAGACCAAATAAAACATACAAAAAATAAAAAAAACTGTTTGGACCATTCTTATCTATGAACAATCAATTTGCACCAATTCAATACTCAAACAGAAATAGTAAACTATGGTCTGATAAGATGTAATTACAAGGAACGAATCTTGCATGCGTAAAAGAGATGGGTCGGCCGCCGTGCATGCTTGGGTACAATGGAGTCCAGCGGTTGTTGACCCGGCGTAGTGCATGCATAAACGGTACAACTTCCGCTCGAACGTCCGGAATGGTACCGTGTCCGGACGCTCTGCCTGCTACCAAGCCCACGCGCATGCAAGGTTCCGCCTTCTACCCAGCCCTGCCCACGCGCATGCGAGGCCCCTCCTGCTACCTAGCCCTGCCACGCGCAAGCATGCAAGGTGCTACTAGCATGCCTCCCTGCCTGCCCCATCCGTACCCACTCCTCATGCCTGCCACTACCTACATGTATGTAGTTGGTGCCCGCTGGCCCTACACACCTAGATGCAAGCTGCTACAGTCATGCCTCCTGCATTGCTGCTGCATGTGGCCACGCGCTGCTACTGCCACACCTAGGGCGCGTTTGGTTGGTTGCATATAGCCCAGCCAGGCCCGTTGGATGCAGTGCACGCTTGATGGGTTGGCTGAATGAAGAGTCCAGCCTGGTTCATGGCATGCATAAAGTCTCCCTCAGCCAGGCTCGCTAGGTACGTAGATTTTGCTCATTTCTGTGGAGCCTGTCCCGAGCGGTGCAAGCTGTTGACATCTGTTAACCCACAATATTTGTTAGCAATTATCTCTCCACCATATATGAATATCTACTAGAACAGGGTTACCACTGACAATTTCCACGAGTTTTGGTGATTTGTGTATTTTTAGGGGATTATCCAGGAAAAGCCTAAAAAAAGGGATTTAAGTGTTAATCCGCC
>JADLZL010003942.1:0-60214 GCA_015844335.1 Chrysopogon serrulatus
CACACTCCAGTCTCCTCCACGGGCGGGCAGATACCGGCGGCGTCGCGTGCCGCCACCCCGCCGAATCTCCATCCCTTCTCCGCGCCGTGTGCGGCGTCGCGACTGCTGCGCTTGCCTGACTGCCTGCCTGCCTGGCCCGCGTGCCCGTGCGGCTTGTCGCGGGCGCCTGCGGCGGCACGGAGCGGGCAGCGGGGGACCCGTGCCACAGCGAGTCAGTTCGGTTTCGTGCCTGCTGATGACGTGGTGTGGGGTCGGCCAATGGCTAGGATCGCGCCGTGTGGTGTGATGTAACGCCCGCTCATCTGAGAGCTTCCCGCTCACGCCGCAGCAGAGAAAATAAAGGCCCCATTAGCCCCTTCAGCTCTCTTCTGCTTGCATATCAGCTGCAATGTTGCCCGAGCATTATTATTAGCGCGGTATACGTACCTAGTGGAGTTGTGGCAACGAGCAAATAAGGGCTCATCAATCAAGAAGTGAAGTGAAGTGAGTGACGAGAACAGTACTCAGAAATCGGCGTCGGCATGGCGGACAAGAAGAAGGTTGAGGTCAAAGAGACCAAGGTGGAGGTCAAGACGGCCGTTTACGAGGTTTTCGTCCACTGCGGGCAATGCGCTCGCGACATCCAGACAGTTTATTTGGATTCATACCATTACAATTTTCGAACTTTGGAGAAATACTATTACTATTTGCATATTTTGATGCATACCATTACAATTCTTCACTTTCCACAAGAATGTCATCGAATACGTATGGAGACGATTTGGGCCCAGCTGCAGGCATTTATAGATACATATACTTCATTGTAACTTCTTTCCCTATCACTAACGTGCGGGCACTTGTCACCTACTTCTTCCTCTTCTTCTCATTTTCCCTTGCTGAGCCACATCCACCGCTGTCCATGGCGAGCAGCAGCACTTGGCCGAGCAACAGCAGCAGCAACACGCCGGCTGGGAGCTCCATCCCGGCTGGGAATCACGAGCTCGCCATCGACGGGGCCAAAGGACAGCAGCAGCAGCAGCTTGCCATTGACGGAGCCACGAGCTTCACGCCGGTTGGGAGCTCCGCGCGCCGCCCGGGTCGCGAGTTCCGTGTAGGCCGCATGCCCGAGTGCTCCGCACGCCGCCCGAGCCAGGAGCTCCGCGCCGGCCGCGTACGCGCGTACTCCGCGCGCCACCCAACCGCGAGCTCCGCGCCGGCCGCGTGCTTGCGTGCTCCGCGCGCCGCTGAGGCCGCGAGATCCGCACGCCGGCCGCATGCTTCGCCGGCCACGTGCGCCCCACCGCAGGCCGCTCTCTTGCGTGCTGCTGCTGCTCAGCGAGGTCCTCGGTCGCGTGCTGCTGCTGCTCGGAACCGCCCAGGCCGCGTGCTGCTGCTGCTCGCCAACGCCCAGGCCACGAGCTCGCTAACCGCGTGGTGCTGCTGCTCGCCATCGATGGCGACGGATGCTGTTTAGGTTCATCAATGGAAGATGGCAAGAGGAGAAAGAAGAATATGACATGTGGGACCCGCGCGTCAATGATAGGGGAGAGGGGCTACAATGAAGTATACATATTTGTATACGCCTGCAGCTGGGCCCAAGTCATCTTTGTACGTATTCGGTGGCATTTTTGTGGGAAGCGAAGAATTGTAATGGTATGCTTCAAAATACGCGAATAGTAATGGCATTTCTCCAAAGTTTGAAAATTGTAATGGTATGAATTCAAATAACCCTATTATGTAACTGCTGCACTTGTTGGTTCGAATGGTGCATGTCAATATGCCGGCCATATGCATGCCGCAGACACACAGGAGCATGCGAATGATCGTACTGTGCCAAGTGCCAATTCATACTGTGAGTCTCTGAATACATACGGGCAGGGGTTGAAGGGGTGAAAGTGGACGCCGGGGCAGGGAAGGTGACAGTGAAGGGCTTCGCGTTCGACGTCGAAACTCAGGAAGAAAGTTGAGAAGGGCTGCCGGAAGAAGGTCGAGCTGATTCCACCCGCGCCTCCCAACTCCCAAGAACGACATGGTCGTTGCTGCACACCTGCGCATCGAGTCCTAGAGAACAAATTTTTGAAGACTACTTATTAAAAACCAGATTAAAAATTAGGACAAGGTTACACCACAGATCAAGTTTCAAGAGGCACATGAGAGGAGAAAAAGAAAAGAAGGAAGAAGAAATTGAAAACACGAAATCAGAGAGACCGAGCAAACACTACGGAGTTGTACAGAGATCGAGAGATAGAAATAGATAGATAGAATCCTTGCAAGCATACGTGCACTAACCTTTTGCAAGCTGCCCTTAACCCTTGTGCCGTTCATTGCTTTCTTCTTGACATCATCTTCCAGTTCTCAAACTTCAATTACACCCCCGGTCCATCATGAACTTGTCAGAACGGCGGCCGTGCACCACCCAACCATGGCCGTCAGAGCTGGGCGGGAGCTGCGATCCACCACCGGCCATGTTGTTGAGCGGCAGGTTGAAGAACGGCAGCCCGGCAGGAGGGAACGGCCCACCGCCCATGCCTCCAGCACCATCGGCACCACCGCCGGGTGGCTGCATCTGGAGGCCGGGTGGCGCTGCCTGAGCCTCTTCCTCCTCCAGGGGGAGGCGCTCGTAGGCGACGTTGGTGAAGGACGCGGCGATGATGATGACGGGGCCTGCGGCGTAGAGCGCACCGACGACGTTCCCGCCGACCACCTGCCTCTGGCCCCCCGCGAGGAAGATGGTGAGGCTGGTGGCGCCGGGGGAGCCGGCGGTGGCAGGAAAGAACCCAAGAGCGACAGGATCTCGAACCTCCCGTGCAGCATCACGACGGCGCCCGTGGGCGCCGACGGCTGCCGCAGCGTCACGTTGGTGACCACGCCGCTGCCGCTCAGCACGCAGACGCCGCGCTGCCGCCTGCGGGCATACGTGGAGACGCTCTCGAAAACGTCGCAGCCGCTCCCCACCTCCAGGATGTGGGCGCGCAGCGTGTTGGCGCCCTCCCGCGTCACCGGGGCCTTAGGCTTATTCTTCGAGCCCGGTAGGCGCCCGCGGGGCCGGCGGGCTACCATCTCCCCGTTACCGCCGCTGCCACCAGGGGCATCTCTGGCTGGGCCGGACGAGGACGAGGTACCACCCCGGGTGGCGCTGCCTGAGCCTCTTCCTCCTCCAGGGAAGGCGCTCGTGGCGGCGTTGGTGAAGGACGCGGCGATCACGATGGCGGGGCCTGCGGCGTAGAGCGCACCGACGGCGTTCCCGCCCGACCACCTGCCCTGGCCCCCCGAGAGGAAGATGGTGAGGCTGGTGGGCGGGGGGAGCCGGCGGTGGCAGGAAAGAACCCAGAGCGACAGGATCTCGAACCTCCCGTGCAGCATCACGGCGGCGCCCGTGGGCGCCGGCGGCTGCCGCAGCGTCACGTTGGTGACCACGCCGCTGCCGCTCAGCACGCAGACGCCGCGCTGCCGCCCGCGGGCGTACGTGGAGACAGCTCGAACACGTCGCAGCCGCTCCCCACCTCCAGGATGTGGGCACGCAGCGTGTTGGCGCTCTCCCGCGTCACCGGGGGCTTAGGCTTATTCTTCGAGCCCGGTAGGCGCCCGCGGGGCCGGCAGGCTACCATCTCCCCGTTACCACCGCTGCCACCGGGGGCATCTCCGGCTGGGCCGGACGAGGACGAGGTACCACCGCCCGGGTGGCTGCATCTGGAGGCCAGGTGGCGCTGCTCGAGCCTCTTCCTCCTCCGGGGGGAGGCGCTCGTAGGCGGCGTTGGTGAAGGACGCGGGCGATGGCGATGACGGGGCCTGCGGCGTAGAGCACACCGACGACGTTCCCGCCGACCACCTGCCCCTGGCCCCCCGCGAGGAAGATGGTGAGGCTGGTGGCGCCGGGGAAGCCCGGCGGTGGCAGGAAAGAACCCGAGGCGACAGGATCTCGAACCTCCCGTGCAGCGTCACGACGGTGCCCTTGGGCGCCGGCGGCTGCCGGAGCGTCACGTTGGTGACCACGCCGCTGCCGCTCAGCAGCAGACGCCCCGCGCTGCCGCCTGCGGGCGCACGTAGAGACGCTCGAACACGTCGCAGCCGCTCCCCACCTCCAGGATGTGGGCGCGCAGCGTGTTGGCGCTCTCCCGCGTCACCGGGGGCTTGGGCTTATTCTTCGAGCCCGGTAGGCGCCCGCGGGGCCGGCGGGCTACCGTCTCCCCGTTACCGCCACTGCCACCAGGGGCATCTCCGGCTGAGCCGGACGAGGACGAGGTATCACCGCTGTACCCTGAGATTCGAAGATGCTTTAGGTTGTGATATGGTTCAAGACCTTCAAGCACTTCATTTCCTATGTCTGTATAATGTTCAGAGCTTGTATTGCTATCATACCCATCCTGCGACAAAGCATTCTTCCATGACAAGTGCAGATTTTCTAAGTGCTGTTTTTCTCTCAGTTTTGCTCCACAGACCTCTGCTCCATTAACATTTCGAAGCTCATGCACACCAAGATGTACAAGCTCGTTCATGGATTCAAGTTGTGTCATCTCATGGCAGATAGAATTTGGATCCATAAAGTGTGCTCCCTTCTTCTTTACAACAATATGCCGCATGCTGACAAGGCCACTCATATCATTAATTGTAGTTGCATGCCCAAGATCTAATACTTGAAGATGGTAAAACTTGCTAAGAGGTATAGGCCAAGCGTCACAGCTTTCTTTCTTCTCAAGCTTCAGGTAGCGAAGATGGGTAGAGTTCTCCGAATTGTGCAGGAAGGAATCAAATTCAGCATATGTTGCAGAAATCTGCAGTGCACGCAAATAATGTGCCTTGTTAAATGCATCTTGGAAGGATTGGAAAAAGAAAGTGTCATATTTCCCAATCAAGACCAATGTCCTCACTTTTCTGACTGATGTAGCTAGATTTCGTAGTTTTTCTTCAAACTTAATATTCTGAGGTACGTGTCCACGTTGATCTTCATGATATGCAGAGTCAGTTAGAATTGACAGATGACGTATGGTTGGTGGCATGTCATTGCAATCCAAACCATCTAGAGCAGCACACTCTGTTCTAGAAACCAGTCTTGCAAAGTCATGCACAAGGGCAGGCATAACATAGCATGTTTGATTGGCTGGAGTGGGCTCTTCAGTTTCAACTTGCTCAAAGAAGCATGAGTTTGCCAAATCAGTGATATAGTCCCGTCCTATCTCTTCCAATATCTCCGTGGAATGACCACATTTCACAAAACCTTGTGCAATCCAAATGTAGATGAGCTCATTGCTACAAAACTGATAATGCTTAGGGAATATAGAACAACACAAGAAACATTGTTGTAAATAGTAAGGTAGCTCATCATAGCTAAGCTTCAAAGCATACATGATTCCTTTATTGAGGTGCAAGGATTTCCATTTTTCATTCTTTAGAATATTATTCCAGTGGTCCACTGTAAGACACACCCTTAGTAGCATCCCTACAGTCACTGCTGCTAATGGGTTGCCGTATAATTTCTTCGCTATTTGCTGACCAGTTATGTTTAGACTTGGATGACCTTCATGGTTGCCGTCACCGAATGCACATGCTTTAAACAATAACAAAAAATCATCATTTTGCAAAGCACTTAATTTAATCGGTTCAACTGTGCCTATCGCATTTGCAATAGACAATTTTCTAGTAGTCACAAGTATGACATTGCCCTTCTCATTGTCAGATTTCATAGGAGCCAAAAAATTGTTCCATGCGTGATCATCCATGTCGTCCCAGACATCATCTAAAATAAGTAGACACCTCTTGGATGTGACATGACTTACCAAGTTCTCCTGAAGTTTGGCCAAGCTGCTTACTCCTGCATGCTTTTCTTGGGAAACAAAGTCTAGCATCTCCATTGTTAGTCTCACTACATCGAAGTTGCTAGACACCCAAATCCACATCCTGTGATCAAACTGGCTTTTCACAACTTGATCATTGTATATGATTTGAGCAAGAGCTGTCTTCCCAATACCTCCAATGCCTACGATAGGAATAATAATTACACCGTTAGAATTGTCTCCTGTCACATGCTTTATGATGGAGTTCTTCTCAGCATCTCTGCCGAATATCTTGCGGTGAACAAGACTTGATGTTCTTCGGCATGGATCTGCAGCTGTATTCTGACAGAGATTTGAACTTGCAACATAGCTCGATCCGTATAGCTTCTGAACCTCCTTGATAACCTCCTTTAACTGACTAACCATTTGTTGGATTCTATTGCAGAATTCAGTTTTGTTCCAGGATTCTGTGCTAGCTGCTGGGTTGTGTGCTGACACCTCATCAATTCTCATTCCTTTTCTGCTGCCTGAATCATAAGTTGCAATGGTAGCACCATTTGGTGCACCATGGGCGGCACTACAGGAGGAAAGGATCACGAGGTGGTTATGGCAAGTGTATTACCATAAATTTCATATTGATCTTTAAAAAAAACTTCTATGCATATTTTAAGGTGTTGTATCTGTACTTCTTTTCAGAATAAAAGCATGGCAAGTGCATTCTTATTTCCTACAAAATAATAAATTTGTTACTGCAAGTATGTCACAATGTCATAAAGTACCTTGAAGGGTTTGGCGTTTGTTCAATTGCTGCACGTTTCATCTTGCAGCTGTCACTCTTGAGGTGATTGTGCAAAACCGATGTCCCTTTGGTATTCTCGCACCTAACCTGTGTGCCGCAGTGATTACACACTGCTCTCACAGGCTTTCCGTCAGCGTCTTCTTCTATTATGCTGAATTCTTCCCATGCCTTTGACCGTTTCTTACGTTCGTTTCTACCAGGTATGCTATAGTTGTCCCTTGATCCGTCAACTAGTTGTGCTCCACGATTTAGGCCTTGTTTAGTTGAGCTGAAAGTTGCAACTTTCATGCAACTTTCAGCAACTTTCCCATCACATCAATTTCTACCCGCATATATGGAGCAGTAAATGTTAGTAAAAAAATAACTAATTATATGGTTTAGTTGTAAATCACGTGACGAATCTTTTGAGCCTAGTTGGGTCACGATTGGACAATATTTGCCAAATACAAACGAAAATGCTACAGTGCGTGAAAGAAACTTTCTCACGAACTGAACAAGGCCTTAGATCGGTGCCTTGGGGCCGATTAGCCCAATCACTCGTGCCTGGGCCAAAACGTGATGGGAATCAGAGCAGGAAAATTAATGGCGTCGCACAAGGAACTTTCTCTTACTCCTACAATAATAGATTCAGAGACGTGCAGAGAAGAGAGCCACACACACACACATACCTCCCTGGACCTGGTGCTGGAGTCTGTAGTAGTCCAGCTCGTCGATCATGTCATCGGTGTCGTAGAGCAGCTCCTTGAGACGGCCTAGCGACCGTGCTAGCGGCCTGTTCGGGATCGCCCTCCCCTTCCCATCGGGAACCACGGCTTCAACCCTCTCAAGCTCGGATTTGAGGCTCTTGATGTCGTCGGTGAGCTCGATTTGGCGGATCCACGCCTCCATCTTGCCGGCAAAGAGGATCCCCAGGATGGACTGCGCCAGCCAAAGCACGGCGGCCTCCGCGTGGTGGTCGACCGCCTCCATCGTTTCAGCTCCAGCAGCAGAAACAGCGCTTGCGCAAGAGCTAAGCAAAGCGAGGGGTAGAGTGGATGAAACAGGGGAGATGTCGAGGGAAGAGACTGGCAAAGTGAGGGGAAGGTGAGGGCCTTGCGGTCACACCGAAAGCGAGGGGAAAGTGCGGCGGCGACAGAAAGTAGTGGGAATCGATCGCTGCGTCCTGACTCACTGCCACTGAAGTTGCTGGCCATTCGGTTAACCGAACGGATCGCGCCACGCTCCGGGTCCGAGCCGTGGATGGGGTGTGGCTGGGTCTTACGGTTAGGGAGAACGGAAAAAACAACTATATACCTATTGTACCAACTAGTGAGTTGTGCTACAACGTTTTTACTGGCCCTTAGTACATTATTTTATTTCCTCGGTTACTTCAGTCCAGGAACTGAATTTAACCGTGCATCGGCTCTTAGGAAAGTTTTTGGCTTCCGTTCTGATTATTTCGGTTTGATTTTCAGTTCTCGATTACTTTTGCCTGGGCCTAGCTGAGGTTCAGTTTCGTGGGGTTCGAATGCTCAACTCAGCTCGGCTTCTGCTCTGTGTCGTTCGAGAGCAACCATAAAAACCGTGAAAATCGACCGCTTATATGTCAATGTAGGAAATTTTTCTGCTTCATATGTTTCTTCAATAAAAACAAACTAACTCCTATAAAATTTTTGTATTATTTCTGTCAAATTCCTATGTTTCAAGAGGCTTTAAAGTCTAGTTTGATGTAGCTTGTTTCTGACTCCTCTACCATAGTAAATAGACCAGCTTCGCTCCACCACCACCCACCCCCCCCCACACACACACAAATGTCATAAACTCATTATCATGTCAAATCTTACCATAAGTTTTACCGAAGGTTAGATGTCGTAAGCTACGGCACCAACCAAACAAGCCCTAATGTTTGTTGCGATAAATATTCTACAACATTATTTACCCTCTCGTCGGGCCATTCGGTGTAAGGGCTGCCTTACTACTAGACTAAAGCCTTTTTTTAAGGCAAGATTGAAAAAGCCTAGGTTTTTTTTAAAACCGAATTCCATATCCAGCAATGGCTCATGGGCCTACTCGCCTCTGTTTTTCGGGCGGGCCTAACACTGTGTTCTTTTTTAGTTGAAAAAATAAATAAATAAAATATTTCAAGCCGCATCGGTTTAGTTTGCTTCTCAATGTCCAGACCACATATCCCTTGGCAGGTGCGGATGGGCAAAGCCCAGCGGGCTCGAGCCTATTTTACTAAGTATACAACTATATTTACTATGAAACACTCTTAACAGCGATTTTTTAGAGATTGGCCACGTTGCAAACCATGTCTCAAAATCAAATTGTAGCAAGTTTGTAAGGTGGGACTCTGTTCTAGTTCTAGTGGACATTTTTCTTTGTTACTAGTGGAGAAGTCGTTTATATCGAGAATGAAAAGTTATTTTTTTATTAGTAGTCGAATTCTTTCAGCGGACCTAAAATGAGCCGACTTCTAGTAAGCAGAGAGAGGGATATACATAACAGTAACACGCAAGGCAAAACAGAACGACACTAAAATACAGAAACTTTTCATTCCCAAAATCCAGAAACTTTTCATTCCCGCTGAATAACAGGTAGTACAGCATGATATTGAAGCTGCCTAAATCCCACATACAAACCTGGCTAAGATTGGAAAAACACATCAAACCTGACGACACACCGCATTCTGAATTACGAAATACGTGAAATATATTCATACACACAACACATCGTATACTGAATACAACAGATACAGAGTTACAGGTAACTAGTACTGTTATTATTTAAATATGACGAAGCCTCCAAGCCCAGCCACAAGTACGATGGGCAAAACAGAGACCCAAAGCATCGTCATCCCCATGGCGCGCCGCTGAGTGACATCGCCGGACACATAGAAGCCGGCGACCGCCTCCAGGAGTCCAAAGATCATGACGGCAATGAGAATGCCGTAATACAGGTACCAGGGCGCCTTCCCATGGCCAAGAAAAATACCTCCGGGGGACTTGAAGACGGCGAGCGCGAGCGCCGCCGTCGCTTGGATGACGCCGCTCGTGATCAGCGCCGCCGGCAGCTTCTCCCCGTTGCGGCAGGCCTCGGCGATCAAGGTCACCATGTTGATGAGGACGGCCGTGAACTCCATCTCCGGTGGTATGGCAGAAGTGGCGGCGCACTCTCTGTTTGTTTTGAGCTCGATCGGAGAATGGCTATGGCGGAGCTCTCGGGAGCTTGCGTCGGAGAATGGCTTCGCTGAGAGTGAACACGCACTGCTCTGCATATATAATATAAGCTGGACAGGGACACAGGGTACAAGGAGACAATGGCGCGCTTGGCTTCAGCAGCGTGTGTAGCTTTAGTAGACGTTTTTTTCTTGGCCCCGGCCAGCTGCAGAAACCAAACCAAAAACCGAACCCGAAATCCGAACCCGAAACCAGATTATCCCACCCATCGCAGTCGCCGGCGTCGCGTCGTTGTCAGCTTCCACAAGCATGTGGCATCGCGCTTTATTTAAACTGCTGTCTGTGTGCAGACGTGTGTTGTGGATATTACTTTGAATTTTTTACACAATTTATTTAATACTTCTGGTCTTAAACTTTTGGATGTAGAATGGCGCATGCTGTTCAATACACTGTCAGGGTAATAAGATGTTCCCAGTTTTAATCCGAAGGCAGACTGCGCAGAACAATATATCGTAGTAGGTAGTAGCCCTATTTGTATGTGTCCTAAACATTTTCTTTTTGCAGGTTTCGAGAGACTTACATTCTCTTTTTTCTCGGGCACGTCGTTTTCGATCACTGGGAATATAATAACAAGTTTAAAAGAATCCAAAGTGCCAAGACGTGTGTATAAGAACCGAAAACCCGAAGACTTATGAACCAAAACCCGAACACCCGAACGTTGTAATCATGGTTCCAGCATCCTTTCTGTACCTTGAATTTCCGCATCCACCACCCCTGGTCAAAAGGAGTCAGATACATGCATAGCTTAAGCAACACGGACACAGAAGAGGACATGATAGGGACATCTTTAATCCGAAACCGGAACCGAACCGATGACGTGATTAGAACATCTTCGATACTCCGAAACCGAAACCGATATTCCATGCGGGGAGATGTCAGGATTCCTCACCGGTTTACTTAAAAGAGAAAAGATTCGTCACCGTTAAAGTTGACAACCTGACCCGCGTGTTGCTGACACAAGAGGCCCCACACCCACGTCAGTGATAGAAGACGAGGACAATTCCTTTGGCATACCGTGCTCGTGGTAGTGCTAGTGACCGCAACCATGGGCGTGTGGCTCGTTCTGGACGTTGTGACAATGGCAGAAAAGCAACAGCGTCAGCGTGTTGTGCTGCATTGCAATTTCCGATTTCTCTATGGTATATGACGGGCGAAGCAAGAGTTGCGCTACCACCGTTACATACTCGCATCTCAAATGTTCTCCCTTGCTTAATGAATACCGTGTCATGGCACGTTCGAGGAAGAAAAAACATCTCAAATGTTCTTTCTCAGGAAACATGATGGATCAAACCCCTGCAGAAATTTATTGCAATAAAAACAGTTAAACAAAAAAGGTCAAATCAAAGAATAGGAAAAATTACAAGTGACATGCCGAACACGCCGATCTTATCAAGAAATTTATTGCGGCAATATGTTCACGAGGAACTCAAACTATTTTTTTCTCTGTGGATAACCAAGGCAACTTCATGCGTAAAGGATCTCTTGTTGTTCTAAAGACTAGCCTGTTGTAGCCTGCTTAAAAATAATTCCATTGCGCGCTGTCTAAAAGCTCCAGCACATTAGAATAATATCTCCATGGAGAAAGCTACAGGTAGTTGGGTCTCAAAGAGATGGGAGTTCTGAAGAGGATCTAGATATTACTCTGTATTTGTAGATTCACATGACTCCAACATCTCTTTGCCAAAGGGCAGGGCAGGAAGATATGATAAATCGTTTCCTCCATACTACATCAGGAAACGTAATACACAATTATAGCTGTCTAGAGCCATCGTTTCCTTCTCAAAATGTTCCTTGTATTGCATCTGAACTAATTGGAGGAGAAGCGCCACCCATATGACTATTGATGAGAGGTGACAAAATGTTCAAAGGTTACACTTCAGTTCCATCTGCAGACCCTTCTAATTCCAAGACCATATCAAAAGACAACAGCCAAAAAAAGCATCCTGACATTGACGAAATACATGCAATCAACTTCTTATCAAAATGGCTACAAAATTAACCAACGAGGCATCTCAACAAATAGTAAATGGCCCAAAACCAAACAAACAACAAGCTTTGAGTTCTGTAAACTTGAACTATGGTCACAAATTGCACACAGGAGATTATTGATGAGAACAACGTTTGTCTGCACAGGCAAAGATAGACAACCTCTACGCAACCAACAATTTCTAGTCAATGCGGCCAAATGAGGTGTAGTGATGGATCGAGCTCAATAAAACCAGGTACCCCTGCAAAAGTGATGTGCCATGTTTCTCACAAATGATACTCCCTCGACTCGTTAGTTGTAACACCAAGGAGTAATGAGCATTAACTATGGCACTGGGGAAGTAACATCCCTGCAGAATTGAACATGAAAAGTTTTACCACAGCATATGGTTTTAAAAGGTTCCGATGTTAGCATCAGAATTTTGAACACCACCGCAAAATTTAAATACAAGGATACCTGCTCTGTGTCCATGGGTTTGCGGCATATATGGAATCTTCCAAATTTGCACACTTGCAGAGAGACTGCTTACTTGGCAGGAGAAAGCTGAGGGTATGAACCCAGTGACTGACAATTTAAGAGCACATAGGTGATACCCGATTCATCCAAAGCTGCAGACGGTTATCAAGCACATCTGTAAATCTTATTAAACCTTGAAGCAACATATAGCAGTCAGCAACATTCTATACATCTTCTTTCCTGCTATTGATATACTGTACCAGCCTATGCCTCCCCTACACTTTTCTTTATCCTCTATAGCTTAAGCCTCCCAATTCCCATGCGTAGCTTCACACAGCATCTGTTTCATGGAGCAACATGAGGACAGTGGTAGGTGTAGTGACAACTTAATGAAGCAAGAAGGGACCAGGGCCGAGGTTGGCCTCCATGAGGCTCCATCAGGCCACATGTCGGAAGGTCAACAACCTCACAATCAATCATGACCCTAAGCTTTGCTCGTTGCTGCTAGCATGCATTGCTTGTATAGCTCTTTGCTGCACCCTCTTAATTCCAACTCCTCCATTGATGCAAACAGGAGCCCTCTTCTGGCAGCCTAGAGATGCCCGGGCAATATCCAATCTCCAATTTCTTGAGGAAGGAAAGACAGTGCAGCACCATAGGTAAAGAGATCAGATCATTGCAGCAGAGAAACTGTAGCTCCTTGGGGGAGGTGAGTTGCTGAAGTGCTCTCTGTTGTTCCTTTGACAGTCTAGTCATTCTGTGATGGCTTGTTGAGCTGGAAAGTGTAAGGTGCTGAAGGGCAGTGATGTGTTTCCAGAAGGACATGGTGAGGGGAGAGACATCATCGGTTTCAAGCGACTCCAGTCTGGGGTACAGATTGTGACCTCCAATCAGATCTTCCTAACTCTCTTGATCACGGTGGCTGGGTTCCAGTGCATCTTCGGATTCCTTTCAGGTTTCAAGATTTTAAGGGTGTTGAGATACAGCAAACCTCCCAATGCAGACATATTCTCACAGTTGAATGTTTCTATGTCCTCCAAACTTTTACAAGAATGCAGCTCAAGGGATTCCAATCTTGGGCTGTCCAACACTGTCAGTCTCCTGAGGGATGTATGATTCCCTGGGGAATAGGGCTGCAGTCCTAGAGGGACCTAGTTCAGTGATGGTGAAAGGAGGAACCTCTGATGGATGTTTTCATGCAGCATGGGCATCAGTAGTTCAGAACATCCTGTAACTGACAGTACCTCAAGAAAAGAGAATTGTTGAAAAGCCTTCTTTACTGTTGCAAAATACTAATTCAGGGCAGTTGGATATGTGCAACTACTTGACAAATGTATAAAGAGGATGCGGAATTTTCAAGAGAACCTGCTCATCACCTGCTAAAGCTTTTTTGTTGAAGTAATAGTCAAGGATATATACAGCAATAATAGATGACACATAAATGGCACAAAACTTATCTTCCAGCAATCTTTGACAGACAGCTCAAGAGACCGGACACAAGGAAGCAATAGTTCTCCCATCATAATAATAGATGAATTGATTGTCAGGTATCTTGCAAATGGTGCAGGAAGGCACATTTTTATTGTTATCGTTATAGATCGCATCCAACATCATTCATGGAGAGAACAACTGATCGCATCCAATATCATTCATGGAGACAACAACTTGGGACAATCAATTATTTCCATTCTCTCTAGAGATACCAGTTTCCTGCAAGCTTGAAATGAAACAGAGACTAGATTGGGGCAGCTTACGGTATTAAAGTTAATTAAGTATGCTAGTCAGGTTGTAGAATGCCAATACCTTCTCATCCAAGACACTCAGGTCTTCAGACTGAATTGTAAAAGAGGACCAATCCTTCGTCATTTCCATTGCTGGAGGAGCTGAAACTCCTCGGATAGATACATATACCTTGGACGATTTAGTGGAAGGTGGAAGAGGACATGACACCATCAAATTAGGACGATCATGCACTGTGAGTTCATACGTGTTCCGGCAGTGCCAATCAAGCATGAGAGCAGCAGGAACATACAGACCTGAAATAGCACCAATACATCACAGGGTGACGTATCTGAATTCATGCATGCATGATATCAACAAGTCGGTTGAACTGAAGTCACCATCGCATTGGTCTGTTTATCACTCATGCGATGATCTCCAGTTCCTGCAGAAACTAAGCAGGATGAATGATTAATTTAGCAATAGGGCAATAGGGAATATCATATTGTATTAAAGAAATTGCGAAGATAACATGAGCTATGATATGCATACCTGAAAAGCGGAAAAAAAGGCTAACACTACAGCTTTGTTGTACAGGCAGAAATGTGCGCCAACAAAGGCATCCAGAGGCCAGTTCAATGATAATTATAAATTTGGACCCTTAGCTTCCTTGTTGCTAGCATCCTGCACTGCTCCTGAAGCTCCACACTGCAGTCGTTGATCTCCAGCACTTCCAGTGACGGTGGAAGGCCCTTTTCAGGTAGCCTTGATATGTGTGGACAACCCCTGACGCCTAGCCTTTTGAGGGAGTGAAGACTGTACAGCACAGCAGGGAGCTCTTCAAGATGCAGAAAACCCAAAATTGCAAGACCCTGCAGAGACGTGAGGAGCCGAAGCGCCTTTTTCTTGTTCATCCGTGAAGCGGATACTGTTTCTGTTTGAATCATAAGTTACTCTTAGGTAACGGAGAGAGGTGAGGTGTTTGAAGAAAGGCATGACAAGAGCAGATAAGCCATCGACATAGAGCCTTTCCAGTCGGGGGAATACATTAGAACTCTCAGGCAGTCGTGACAAAAGCTCCAGCAGCGGGGCTATGCTGTGACACTCGTATATAGCCAAATCAATAAGGTTCCTTAGTGATGCCAAGGTTTCCGGCGAAGTGAGCCAGTCACAAGTATAAACTGTCAAATCTTTCAATGCCGTCAGCTCACCGAGCTGCAGAGAAGTCAAGTTTTGGCTGTCACAAAAACATACTTCGAGTTTGGGGAGGACGCCTTGCAGAGATGTGAGGGAAACACAATCCTCAATCTGCAGGTTTATCAGTGCTGCGAGGGAGCCCAGCTGCAAAGATGTCAGGTTTGGACTATCCTCTACCACCAACGTGGAGAGCAATGTTCCGCGGGCCAGCAAATAGGGTGCCAAGCCATCCTGGAGATGTCTGATGCTAAGTTTCTCAAGCGACGGAGGAAGCAGACAGGCATGACCACTTCCCTGTTGCACGTCTTGACACCTTCGAACCCATGAAGCAGATAGTTCAGGATTCATCTCAATTGACAAGACTCGGAGGGAACTGAGATACTGCATGCACTCCAATGCAGCCACCTGTCGAAAACCCTGGATCTGGAGCTCCTGCAAAGCCGTGCAGCAACGCAGCCATAGAGACTGCAAGTCTGGGCTCTCCCGGACTGACAGAAATCTAAGAGAGCTCCGGTTCTCTGGAAAGTAAGGCTGCAGCCTTTTTGGGAGAAACTCAATACGAAGATATGGGGCAGATTGTGGAAGGGAAAACCTCTCATTGGCAGACGAAAGCAGCATGGGGCAACCTGTAATGATTAGCTCTGTCAGGGTGGTGAACCCTCCAAACCCCTCCCTGCCGCTGCCACATAACTGCATTTCTGGGCACCTCTGAATATGGAACTTCTCCAGTGTTGAAAGGACATTTAGTGGAATGTGCAAGAGGAACTCATCCTGGGCTAAGCTTGTTGGTAAGACTGCTTGACAAGCCAAATTGCCACTCTCCGCCTCTTGTCTGGGATGATGGATTGATATAGATTTCATCTGGAGGCAGTCCTCTATATCCAGTTCCTCAAGGGACTGCATATGAGGCAGCATTTCAGTTAGCCACTTGCCTGCTATACCACCACATGACTCGATTCTCAGATGTTTGAGACATGGAAAGGCAGGATGATCTGTAGCTTTCCAGGATTCAGAGACAGCATTAGGCACAGTACCTGATGATACCAGATTACCACAACTGACGATTACCATCTTTCTTAAATTGAGGAGCTGCCTCAAGCCTTCAGATGAGAGAGAGACCAGATTTGGACAGTGCTCTATGTGCAGTGATGTCACGTCTGTTAGATTTTTGAATTCCAAAATCTTGGCATCAAGCACTCTCAATTCCTTTGAGGACATCACCGACAGATCATTTGAATTTATTCTCTCTACTGCTGGATATGTTAGAAGCGCTTGAACTGATACTTGAGTATTTTCAGCAGGCGGCAGGGGATGTAACAACATCAGATGAGGACATCCATGTATCTTTAGCACATGAAGACCAGATAGCCATTTGTTTTGCTCAGCTTCAACATATGAAAATTCTACAGAAAGAAAAAAATCAAGGTTGCAATATACGGAGTGAACTACTACTGAAAAAGGGAAACAAGTTATCAGTTTGTTTGCTAGATAAATGAGTGATTGCGGTGCCTCTTCACTGAACATAAAGCTACATCTAATGTTGCTCCTAGACTCTGCGAGCCTTGATATCTTTTCAGTTATGATTAAAAATTATGGAGATGCTTCATCAGAAGAGCAACATTTTGTATCTACAGATCTATCACTCCTATATACCGCTATCTCATCAGGCTCTTGTTACATATCTTGCAAAGTAAAATTAACAAGATACGACAAGGAAATATGCAGAATGACAATTGGCAATATTGTTGGGGAAATGGAAACTACTCTTCAAAGAAATGTTGTTCTCTATCTTTTAGATCCATAACACCTCCATCTCCTTTTAGCTGGATCTGGAAAGCCAAAGTAATAAAAAAACTGAAATTTTTGATGTGGCTGAACTTTAAGGATCGACTCAAATCTAGAAACCTGCTAAGAAGAAGAAACTACAAGATTGAAGGGGTTACAAATGTGTGTAACCTGCCCCACATATACACAGCGGGAACATAGCCTATGTGAGAACGACCATGACCAGGGCAGGCCTTAGACCTGTGCTTTGGCGTGGGACAGACAAGGAATTCTTTTTAACCCCAGCCTGAAAATTCACTCCCACGGGGAGTCGACGCAAGACCTAAGGAGTGCTACACAAGCCACCTAACCCAGTCAGCTAGAGGCCTTTTCGCAATCTACAAGGGACCACATATCATCTGTTTTTCGAGTGCCCCTTCAGCACTAGATGTTGGAAATTTATTGGGATTTCTTGGGATCATGTCATCAGCTTTTTTGATACAATCCAGAAGGCTAAAGTGGAACATCAGAAATCAAGCTTCCTTGCGTCTTGAAAATCATGTTTTGTACATAATGTAAAGCTATATTTTCACAGATTTAAGCCCGCTCTTAGACTAAGCCTCTCCCTTTGGCTAAATAGCATGTTATAAAGTCTACTAGTCTATCCCTTGAGGGTTTTGTTGTATAGCTTTGCTTACTCTTTTATATATTTATATATATTATCACAGTAGGGGTACTTTATTCCCCTAAAATAAAACATTTGGAAGCGTGCATATTGCTAAATTAAGAGCTCATCGCATTAATGTACAGTATAAACGGGCTTCCTTAAACATACAAATCTGAAAAACCAACTAAAAATGGTGTTTGCTTTAATTAAGCAACAACACTAAATAAACAACCAAACCTCCCAACCCAACACCACCACCACACATGCACACACCGAAAAAGAAACACCCCAGGTACTGAGAGGGAAGGAGGGACCGAGGGAGAGCTGCTCACCCTGACCTGCACCAGTGCCATTCAGGCTCAGCATCCGAGATCTTTGTTGAACTTCAGAAGAGCATAAATTCTGACTTTCAAATGGAGTAAAGATCTTCAGTTCATGGCAGTTTTCAATTATCAGTACCTGCAGATAAAAATCCAAATCCCTCATACAAGTGGCAATACATTTTTCTAATCTTGGTAATCCAGATAGCACCAACTCCTCTAAACAAGGAATCCGTACTTCTTGTACATGACAGATATTAATCAACTTAAGCTTCCTAAGGAACCAAAACTTTTCGAGCCAACTTGGAGATACAGAACCACTGTAACCACTTATCTGGAGATGTTTAAGGTTTTGATGAGGTTTAAGAACCTCAAGAACCTCAGTTGTTGTCTCTGTTGAAGTTTCCGAATTGATGCTATCAGAATCCCACAACAAGCACAGTTTCTCTAGGTTCCCTTTGTCTATAAGTCTTGCTTCACTAGCCTCTTGTTTGCTTCTTACATTTTCAATTTGATAAACTCCAAGCTGTACAAGCTGATTCATGAATTTAAGCTGTCTTATATCAAACCCACTAGCTTTTTGAACCTTGAATACAGGAAGCTCTTGAAGAGCGGTCATATTACCAACGCTAGCAATGGTCGACAGTACTTCCCCTGCCCCAACAAGATGCTGCAAGCTGACAAGGTTACTCATATCATTGGGAAGAGTTAGACCTACATAGGCGTCAACATCTAATACTTCAAGATGGAAAAAATTGGTCAAAGCTTATGGAAGAACTCCATTTGGAGAGCCAATGCGGTCCATCTCTACATAACGAATATGTGTGCAATTCACCAAACTACTGATGATACAATCAAAATGGGCATCAGTTGCAGAGACTTGCAGCAAACGTAAATTTTCTGCTTGTTTCAACTTATGCTGGAAGGATGTGAAGAAAGAGAGGTGATAAACACCAATTAAAATCAAGGATCTCAGCTTTCTTACAGATGTAATTTGCAGCAAGATTTTCTCTAGACTGTCACAAGAAAATTTAGGCTCATAGTGTGCAGAAAAGCCAGTGAATATTGACAGATGGCGCGTAGTTGGCAAGATTTCCTTATGTTTTGTGCCATCAATAGTCACAAAGTCAGTTCTTGAGACCTCCCATGCTAAATCATGCATAAGATCATGCATGACAAAGTAATTCGAATAATTCTTGTCCCTTCCAACCTGCTGAAAGAAGCCTGAGTTCACTAAATCAGCCAAATAAGTATTTCCTATATCCTCTAGTTTTTTTTACCAGTGTGGTTACCATGCACAAATCCTTGTGAAATCCACATTCTGACTAACTTCACTGCATCAAATAGATGGTTCTTGGGGAATAGACAACAATACCTAAAGCACTGCTGTAAGTAGTCCGGCAGGTAATCATAACTGAGCTTCAAAGCAGGCATAATGCCTCCCATATCCTGTAGGGATTTCCATTCTTCATTGTTTAGTATGTCAGTCCAATTATCAATGCTAATATTCTTTCTTAACAGAGCACCAACAGTTTTTACTGCTAATGGGTTTCCCCTCAGCTTTTTGGTTATTTGCTTCCCAATAGTGCACAAACTTGGATGCTCTTCATATTTCTCATCACCAAATGCACATGATATAAACAGTTTCCGTAAAGCATTCCCTTCCAAAGCATTTAACTTAACTGGTTCAACTGTGTGTGTCATTTCTGCAACAGATACTTTCCGAGTTGTCACAAGTATCATATTACCTGTTGCCTTGATACTTCTTAAAGGAGCTAACAGTTTTCGCCAAGAGTCCTCTTTCATGTCATCCCAGACATCGTCCAAGACAATTAGAAACCTCTTGGATTCCATATGTTTAACTAGGTCCTCCTGAAGCCCATCCAAGTTGTCTGTTTTTGGCCGCCTTGTTTCCGAGACACGGTCTAATATCTCCCTTGTCACCCTACACACGTCAAAGTTATCAGAAACACAAACCCATATCTTGATCTGAAAGTGACTTACTACCTCAGGATGATTGTACAAAAGCTGGGCCAGAGTTGTCTTCCCAATCCCTCCCATGCCTACAACTGGAAGTACAGTTATGCTGGATCTGCAATTTGCAATCAGCTCTAGGATGGATTTCACCTCTGCATCCCTCCCGTACACTTTACGCTCAACAAGAAATGATGATGTTACACGTGTGTTCTGACTCAGACTTGAAGCTACAGGGAGGTTCGATCCATCTATTTTCAGAGCATCACTGACATCACGCGCAAGGTCTCGTAGTTTACCACGAATGTCTTTGATCCTCCGAGAAAACTCACTCCGGTTGAGGTGTGCGCAGGCAGCAATTGTGTGGTCTTCTTCTCTTTTCCGTTTACCCCTAGAGCCTCCCATGGACAGGGGCGGATCTACAGGGGGGGCTGGGGGGGCTCCAGCCCCCCCTAATTAATTGATTTCAATGCTAATTACTGTAGCAAAAACGTGATTTCACCATTAAATCATCATGTAAATCAATATCTTCATTGTTTTAGCCCCTCCTAGCCCCCCCTTATCCTCCATCCTGGATCCGCCACTGCCCATGGAGATAGAGTTACCCAAATTTCTGATTAAGGTTATTCCATGCTGTTGAATGGATGTAGAAGACCACGCCAATGATGTTGCAGCATCGCCAGCAGCAGCTGTACCACCCATAGTATTGCCTGTGAGAAGGCAGAAGGGATAGACATGAGTATTAGCTAGGTTAGGAAATGTAAACTAAGATAGACCAAACTTGCAGTGCTCTTGAAGCAAACAAAATACACAATTAACTAGTCCCTGTTCTATGACACACGTACCACTCTGGACCTGCTCTTTTAGGCGATAGTAGTTGAGGTCATCCATCACGTCGTCGGTGTCATACAACATCTCCTTCAGATCAGCCAGGGACTGAGCCAGCGGCTCATTCTCGATCTTCCTCCCTTTGGCAGCAGCAACCACCATCTGGACATATCTCATGTCCGACTTGAGCTTGTCCACATCGTTGGCGAGGCCAGTTCTGCGAGTCCATGCCTCCAACTTCCCATTAAAGATGTTCCCCAGGATGCTCTGCACCAGCCATCCGATGGCTGCATCCACCACGGTTCCCACCGCCGGCATCATCTCGTGACTGAGTGGGCTCTAGGCAGTGGCAGTTTTTGCACGATGCGGGAAGAAACAGGATGAGTGGTGAGGGGATAAATGTGGCGTGGAGATGGAACTGGGAGAGGAAAGGGGGGGCCAAAAGTGGTAGTAGGAAGTTGAGAGAAAAACGAGCAGGTCATCAGAGCATTGGAACTGCCAAGAAAAAAGGGGAGAGGCCGCAAAGTGCAAATGAGTGCGCGACTTTAAAATTTGGCGTTGTGCAATTTGTGTGTTAGATTCTGTGGTAACTTCCTCGTGATTAAGCTGTGCTGACTACAGCATACCAACAAACTATACAAAATACCAAAAGTTGATCTGTTCAAAGTGGAAGACTTGCAATGTAAACCACCACACACTCACACAGCCTAACACCGAAAGTTGATCAGATCAGACATCAGAGATGAAGTGGGAGAATATTTACTAGGCGGCAGGACTACATCTTTCCTGCATTGACCCTTAAAGTGACAACTGACAAGCATCCAAGTTGTGATACTTTTTGGCTAACAGAGTGCTTTGAATTACTGAACGCGTTATGGTCGTTTCTAACGTAACGAGGCCAGTGCAGGGGAAAAATTATAGGATGTTAACCACATACCGTACAGCTAAACCGCTGACGTGCGAACAACTTACTTGAGTAAAAACAAGCTTTGGATGGACCAGAGAGGATTGTCCGCTGCTGGTACTGCTGGTGTGTCGCTTCACTCAGGCCGCACTGCACAAGCTGCAGCGTGTCAATCCAGTCCATCGCTGGTCAAGAAAGACTTCAGCTGAATTAGCACCACCTTATTGGTCAGAAGAGTGGAGTGCGCGTGGTAGAACCGTTGACCGGTAGACGACACGCTGCTCTGCTTCGGGTGTGGCATTTCCTCGAACATGCCAAGGGCGCACCGCGCCAGAGCGGCGGGGTCGGGACTGGGACCGCCACCACTCGAGTTCGAAAGCATACCACCCAGGAATGGGGGCAAATGCGAGCTGTGAAAGTGCGACGTCGTGGCACCATGGACGCGGCAAGGTGCCGTTCCGAGCGGACGGCCTACACGTTTATCCCGATACCTGAGGCCAACAAGGCAACACTGCAACAGCGCTGGAAAACGGCTCGTCGCTCGGGCACTCGGGCAGCATGCCACTGGTAGAGGTAGAGCTGCGGAGAGCTTATACCTGGTTGGGCTGCCGAGTGAGTTGAGTGACAGAGAGACTCTGGCAAGCACCAGCGGCGGCGAACGCGATTGTGAGGAACACCGAAAAGGACCAGGAATTTCAAAAAAAAAAAAAAAAAAAAAAAAAAAAAAAAAAGGAAGAACGCACGTGGACCTGAGTCGCACGGCCGCACCTCGTGCGCACGAACACAGAGTAACGGACTGGAGCGGGCCCTTCTGCCGCGGGCCGCATCCAGCCGTGATGGCGCCACGTCTTCACAACTGCCGGCCCGACATGGTGTTGGGCCTGTGCATGCATTCTCCATGGCCCAGCCGAGACACGGGGAAGAAACGAACGGGCACGAACACGGTCCTCTAAATGAACCTCAAATCGTTCCCGCATGGACACGCTATCCGTGCTTGCTGCCTCGTCTCTCGGAGCAAAACAGGGCACCTCCCCACTGTATAAATAGGGGCGTCCCTGCTCTATGCCACCCCCTCCCGTCTATTCTTATAACCGCTTCTCCTGCTGGTGACGTCGTTTCTCCGCCTCTCTTCCTCTCCCGTCCCCGGCGGCCGGCCGGGCGTCGTGTTCATCGTCGGCGCGCGCGGGCTAGCTCCCTCTCGGCCATGGCGATGCCGGTATCCTTCGTTCTTCGATCTCTTACCCTTCCTGCATGTTTGCTTTGTTTCCTCCTGTCTGACGACGTACTAGATCGATGGCCAGGATCGCATGCATGCATTCCCATTCCCAGTTTATGCATCTTCATTTCATTTAATTCTAAAATAGGGATATATCTCTTTAGAACTTGTTCGGTTACAAAGGATCACAGAAAGATTAGGGGATTTTTGACTTATAGGAGATTAAATCCCTCTCAATCCCCCCAGTTTAAGATGTAACCGAACAAACCCCTTATCAAGACTAATGCGCACGCATGCCGTTGCGTTGTAGGACAAAGGGCACGGGCGTCCCCCTGCCCAAGTTCGGGGAGTGGGACGTGAAGAATCCGGCCACGTCCGAGGGCTTCACCGTCATATTCCAGAAAGCCCGCGACGACAAGAAGACCACCGGCCCCGGGAACGTGCGCACGGCATACCGCCCGGCCTTCAGGAACGGGCGCTGGCGGCGAGGGCGGGTACAGGCCCGACTTCAAATACGGCGACAACAACCAGCGCCAGCAGTACACGCCGCCCAAACGCATCAAGGTACGTCTGTGTCTTTGCACTCTCACATATAGTTAGGATCTTCTTGTGTACTCCCTCCGTCCCATAGAGTTTGTCGTTGGAAAACCGTGCCCCCCTCACAAACACGTTTTTAGGGCGACGTTCTCATGGGGACGGAGGGAGTACCCGTGAATGTTGTGTGTACTTGACAAGTGGACCTCTGGATCTCAGAAGAAGTGGGCCTTTTGTGGCTGCTGATTATTCAAAGCCCGCTGCTGCTAACTCGAGAGGCGGAAGGGAACGATCATGACACGTCTGAAGCAACCAAGGATGGGAGCGCTGGGACGGACGGGGAAAGCATTTCATTCAGTGATGCATGTTCGCGTTGCTTGTTTCTGCTTATTTGTCATTTCTACCGAGAAACAGTAGTTCAATCAGGATTGAAACAAGTTTACAGAATGGCTTGTAATGGAACCTGCAAATCTTCATGATGAAATGAAACCGTCGCGTCATTTGTTTCATGCGTCGTTATGACCAATGGCGAAGCCAAACAGGGCCAGCAGGGGCCATGGCCCCCTAACAATACAAACTTTTTTATGATATATATAGAGTTTAATAATCTATATTTATATTAAAAGAATATAATAAATTCATGCCTCGTTATGACCAATGGTGAAGAAGGGGGGCAGCAGGGGCCATGGCCCCTTAACAATACAAACCTTTTTATAATATATGTACAGTTATATTTATATTAAAAAGAATATAATAAATAAAATTTTATTAGATATGTCTACTAATATCTCTAGTCTAGACAATAAAATTGATAGAATACAATTACAATAAAAATATTTTATTCATCTAAATCCTTTTTATAATATACAATAAAATTAATAGAATACAATTGCAATAAAAATATTTTATTCATCTAAATTTATTCGTTCACCATATTAGGACATGTATATATATCTATTAATATTTTTTGTTCTATAAGAATACTTATATATGTTTCATTACACTATATTTTATTGAATGTATACTTGATTAGTAATAACAATTTAACAATTATTTTATTTTATTATAAATCGTATTGTAGATGTAGACGCTCATATATATATGCATACACACTCACACGTCTTATTTCACTATAGACACTTTCAAATATTAAGATAGTAGATTGTTGTCAACAAAACAGTCACCTATCACGGGTATGAGCATTTTCGAAATACTACACCGGTAGATTTTAATATTCACGAGTCATCATATATTCATATGTGCCCTAATATTGACAGAAATGGTCATCTACCACACGAAAAAATAGCGAGCATGTTAAATCAATAAATACTTGAAAATCTAGAAAAACTGAGCTTAATCATAAAGCAAAAATCTAAACAATTAAACTACAGTTAGTTATCGTACAATAAAACTCTTTAACCAGCCTCCTTTATGCAAAATTCTTGGCTCCGCCACTAGTTATGACCGTATATTTAGAGAAAACTCGATCACCCTGCCGGCAGCAGCAAACAAAGCAGCAAAACATCGCTCTAATCATTCACCTCACAAACTTTCTGATGCAACGCATGGTTCTTCGTGCATTCAGTTCCACACAGAACTCGCCAAATTATAAGGTCAGCGAATATATATCATATCATATATCATATAAGAGTTATAGTTTCTGAGCCAGCTTAAGAACAGTGTAGGTGAACAGTCCTACAGTATGCTTCTCTTCCACGTCCGTCTGATCCAGCTACCTCTGCCTATCCTGACCCTCCGTTCCCAGGCCCCCCTCCCCACGTTCTCCACACAAAAAAAGGAAAAAAGGAAGAAAGGGTTGCGCTTCACTCGACGCCGTCCCATCGCGTGCCTCCCTCCCTCCTGCTCCCCGCGCTCGCCCACGCCGTTCGACCGCCCGCCGCCGAGGCCGCAGGATTCCACCCTCGTCTCCCGCCTCCCTCTTCTCGTGCTCCAGGCGGCACGGACGCCGGTGGCCTCCATCTCCGCTCCCCGCGCTTCGCCCACGCCGTTCGACCCGCCTCCCTCTTCCCCTGCTCCAGGCAGCCACGGACGCCGGTGGCCTCCACTCCTCAGTCGCCCCCCACCGCTGGGCGAACAGGGTTCCTCCTTGGCTACTCCGTCGTGCCATGCGGCCGTACGAGCGGGAGGCGTCCCAGGCACCGCAAGGGCCTGCGTAGGTACAGTCTCTCGAATACCTACATCGATTTGGTTCTTCATATCCGGTTCTTATGTCCCCAGCTTCGTTTGGTTCTTGGTTTAGGGCTCCAGATCGATTTGGACGTCACAATCTTCTCCGTCCTTCCAACCTCCCACCACTTCCCCACCGGTGACGCCCGTGTTATGTTTGATGCAAGGCCGCTGAGGAACTCATCGATTTTGTGGGGATTTATTAATTTTTGTCCCTGTCTTCTTCTTTTTATGTTCAGGAACTTGGTGGTTATCTGGTTGTTGGGCGATTGAAGATTGCAGCTACCTACATCACTCTCGAATGGCCAATTATTCTTTACGTTTAGGTATAATCAGGTTCTTTTTTGGCAAATGTTTATACACTGCTAAATGGTATGTTAGTTTTACCTCTGACAAATGCATGTTCGGTTTTGGCTGTACCAAATGCATATGTAAGATATCAAGAACCAGTCTAAACGTTTCGTATGAAGAGTTCTACTCAATAGTCGAGCCAGAAATAAATTATAGTTGGGGCGAGTTTAAATGAAGAACTAAAAAAAATACATATGACCAATTCACACCCCATTCAGAGTCACCCAAATAATTGCTAAAAGGTTACAACCATACAAACTACATGACAAAATGGACGACCAACGCAAGATGTTACTTCAGATTTAAAGAGTAAATTAATAGTTCTTGAACCATGCATTGCTAAAAGGTTTGTTAACACTGGATTTTGGTAAAGGCCGAGAAGATTACATGTGGGCCAGTACGTGGCAGAAGCAAGTATTCAGGAGCATTCGGCAAGCATCCATTCGGCTAGCTCTGGGCAGTTCGGTAAGCATCCGTGCGGTCGGCTAACTCTAGGCGATTCGGCAAACATTCATGCAGTCGGCTATCTGTGAAGGCGATGGCTCCGTTCGGGAAGTAAAAGGTGGCAAGTAAGAAGCCGAATCGAAGGCGAAGAACGTGATGATCAAGGACTCCGAGGAAGACCATAACAAGAGAATCGCCATACTTTTGAGTTACCCTTAATATATTGTGTAAATCGTAATCTCTTAGGATTCATGTTATGTCCAGGGTATAAATATAGACCCTCGACCATTGTAAAGGACATTCACAATCAAATCAACACAACCGGCCCCGTGCCAAGTTTTGAGTCCTTTTGTCGTGTCGTCGAGTTCTTCGAGAGGAGCCATCGATCCGTCGACCTCCGTAAGTTCCGGCAACCTTGCTATCATGTCTAGTATCATGCGGTGGATTTAGATATTGATGCAAGTAGTCTTGTTTGTCTCGACTGGATGGCCGTGCGGCAGGCGTCTGCTTGACGATCAAGAAGTCTTTGCTTATGCTTTGTTTATCTCGACTAGATGGCCGTGCGGCAGGCGTCCGCTTGATAGCTTAGCGAGGCAAGATAGTTATCAGAGTCTTTGTTTATGCTTTGTTTATCTCGACTAGATGGCCGTGCGGCAGGCGTCCGCTTGATAGCTTAGCGAAGCAAGGATTAGTTATCGGCTCTATTAGATTTGACAAGATCTAGTAGATTCATTAAGTTACCCGTAGTGTTGCATGCTTTATTTATTTATTTATTTAATTATTGCATCACTCTTTGCCCAATCTAGATTGATGGAGCTTGGCCTTATATCTTTTACATATTTAATCTGTCTTTTATGTCTTCATGTATATTTTTTCATGATGATTAAATCTAGCGCTTGCATTGGTCAAGTTAAATCAATCTAGGTTGTCACGTGTTGCGGGTTCAAGCTTATGAGATATGAGATAGGTCTTGACAGAGCTGAGTATCATGCGGTAGATGCAGGCTTTTGGGTTTTTTTTTAGAGCTAGTCATCCGGTGGACTAGAATTCGATTCAATCTCGATAGATCCTTTTTGTATTTAATTTACTTGTTCCTTCTTCATGGACCCGAGTCGGCTAAACTGCCGAGCTTGGTTATGCTTCAACTTATGATCAATTTTCACTTGTTCAAACATGTCTTCTCATGCATGCATGTTCGGCAATCAATGCTTGGCGTGTTTTGTCTTCATATTAGACGAATGAATCGTATGCATGGTTGGCGGGCAGCTTCTATAGCTGTATGTCGTCGTAAGTGGCTTCAGGGCCGTATATGTGGAACTGTCTGGTCTCATCCGCACGTTCGATTTTGTATTTAACAGTTTCTTTGTCCCTTGTCGGTTTTAGGTCAAACCGACCGGCACGCTTCCGGATCTCCGCACCGTGCGGTGTCCGATTGAAGCCACGCTTTTCGACTTCTTTGTGTGTTAGGCGCAGAGTCACGTTTTGTGTCAACACACTTTTTGGCACGCCCGGTGGGACTACGTTGCTCAAGATGTCTGAAATCAGCAACAATCACGTTCGGATGTGACTTTGGATGAACCGCCCGAGGATGTAAGAGAATTGGTGCAACAAGCATGTAATCGGTTTCAGCGAAGTGTTTGATGTCCTTCTCCAAGAACAAGAGCAATAAGATCATCCAAAAGCAATCGTTGCCAAGGGTTCTTCTTCCGCATCGGTCGATTACACCGAAGAAGAAGAAGCTCAAAAGGTGTCGGAGTTGGTTCACAAAGCTTTGGGAGAAACTATTACAAATCATAACACAGGCTTCTTGAACACTTTTCGTCCGATCATGGTTAGTACCTTCGGCCCAACGGCTGATAAGTATTTTGAGGAGAATGCAGGCCCAATTCGTGGACCAACGCTTTTCAATCCACCAAAGTACCAAGAAAAGCCTGAGGGAGGTGAGGGAGCATCTGGTTCAAACAAAGATGGACCAATCCCTAATGAAAAACAGCAGCCTCCTACTTATGGTCAGGTAACATTTGGTACAAAGAAGATGTACCACAGTCGGCTTTCAAGGTATCTCCAAGCATCGAAGCAGGCTGCAGAGAAACATGTATGGAGATGGATACCAAGAATTTCTCGATTACATTGCTCTAGATGCTTTGCCGAATCCGGGATACGAGGAGCGCATCGAGGGGAATACCTTACGGAAGACAAGCACGTGAACCCCGAAGTCGGATGTTGATATCATCATGCATAGGATGGCTGATATGATGCAAAGCATCAGTTCGGTCTAAAGCCAAAGAATCAATCCTATTCATACAAGTCTCCTTATCGAGAATGGTACAATAGAGTCGCACTTCCTCCGAGGGTGAAACCTCCGACGGACTTGACTAAGTTTTGGTCAAGATGATACTAGCACCGTGGAACATATCGGTCGGTACTTGATGCAACTTGGGGAAGCATCCACGGATGAAGCTTGGAGGATTCGGTATTTTTCCTTGTCCCTCACGGGGCCGGTTTTCTCATGGTTTACCTCATTGCCGCCCCCATTCCATTGGTACGTGGGCGGAGCTGGACAAAAGTTCCATGCATATTTCTTTACGGGTACTAATAAAAAGAAATTGGTTGATCGATGAGTTTGAAACAGTAGAGCTACCGAGACACCGCAGAGTATCTTCGCAGGTTTAGAGAGACCAAGAACCTTTGCTATTCATTGAACCTACCGGATGATCGGTTGCCTGGGATGACGATAGCGGGCATGCGCCGAATGTCGAGAGAAGCTGTTCGGCATGGAATTTGATGATCTTGGTCAACTTTCACAACGACCGGGCTGCTATGAGTAATCAAGCTCGGGGGTTCAAGAGAGACAACCGTTTCCAAAAGGGGAACATTGCTAGTGAAATGTATCAAAGTTTCTGGAAGAAGCGAGATGAGTATGATGATGATGATGAGATAGCCTGCAATTTGAGTTGACTTGGGCGAAGGAACCTACTCGGGTTAGCCGGCGTTGGTTGAGGCAACAAAGGGAACTTATGACTTTGACGTCTCCAAGTCGGATAAGCTCTTTGATTTGTTAGTGAGGGAAGGACGCATCAAACCGCGGATGGACATCCTATCTTTGCGCCCCCGAAGGAGTGAAAGACAAGAAATATTGTGGCTATCATAACACTAATTCTCACTCCATCAATGATTGCCGAGTGTTCAGGGTTCGGATTCAGAAGGCTATCCAAGAGGGACATCTGAAGTTTGATGGCAAAATGAAGGTTGATGGTCAGCCTTTCCCTCAGAACATGATTTCTTTCTCTGTAAGTATGGTTTTCGCAGATGATCCCAAAGGAAAAGGTAAGGTGAAGGTGTTAACCTCGATAGAGGCAAAGAAGAACGGTCTTTGTCGACTTTAATCAGCAGATTACGACTGAGGAGCTGCAAGAGAAAGTTTGGTTCAAGAATAGCCGAACCGAAAAAGGTGAAGCTTCTAAGCCTAGGGTTACATCACGTATTCTGCTGAATAAGTGGCAGAGGCAGCAGGAACGGGAATATTATGAAGAGCAAAGGTTTATAGAAGAACGCCGGAGATATGAAGAAGAAGTGTATCGCAGAGAGCAAGAAGAGCACGTAAGGGAAATGGAGCAGTCTCATTGGGGGTGTTCATTCTTTAAACATTGTTGGAATGAAGGCTTGAAGTTGCCTGCTAGAAATAATTGCCCCGAATGCGGTGATCGTATTTCGGTGCACAGCAATCTCGAAGTCAACCGCCGTCCGATCCATGAAAGACTTGGAATACAATTTCGAGGATGATCGGCGTAAAAATAGATAGTTTTGAAAATCAGCAAAGAAAGAGGTTTGCGGATCAACGATGGACTCATCACAAGGGATACAATGGAGAAGGAAATCCTCATGAATACATCCGCGAGAAAGGACAATGGTGTCCTCCGGACCGAGGAAGAGCGAGAAAAAGAAGAGTTCGGCGTTTGAGAAACAAAGAACTGGAGCAAGCCGATGCAGAGGAAAAAGCGGCATGGCGCCCTAAAAAGAAACCTCGATGAGCATGGCCCGTCGGGTGATGCATGCATGGCCTTCTTTCTCCCATCGGAATTCATAGCTCCCGAGAATCGGGATATCCAAGAAGAAGTATACTCCGATTTTGATGAAAGGGAGTTTCGAGGATTTGATGGCTCAGCTTGTATTGACACAACAGGCAACTTTCGACAAGCCAGCCAAATATCGCCATTTGAAACCACTTTATTTGAAAGGATATGTCAACGGCAAACCTCTGACCAAGATGTTTGTTGATGGAGGAGCTGCTATCAACATCATGCCATACACCACCTTCAGGAAGCTTGGGATGACAAGTGAAGATTTGTTGAAGACCGACATGATTCTCAGGGATTTTGCCGGTAATCCTTCTGACACTCGAGGAGCTGTACATGTTGAGTTGATGATTGGATCAAAGACTTTGATCACTACCTTCTTTGTCATTGACGGCAAGGGGCATACAGTCTACTTCTGGGAAGGGACTGGATTCATGCCAATTGTTGCATTCCTTCAACCATGCACCAGATTCTTATTCAGTGGGTTGGAGATGACATTGAAGTTGTGCACGCCGATGATTCCGTAAGTGTTCTTTGCCGGAGCACGCTTATTGGGAATATGATGGCATTGATTGTTTTTCCCGGCAAAGTATGGGAAGAAGGTCCCGTGAATGTCTTCAATAGAGATCAACAGCCGATCCAAGCAGTCGGCTCTCATAGTAATTTTTAATGGGTAATCCAATCGATGGCAACAAAGGAAAGTTGGGGCGAGGTTTTATGTCGGCCGACAAGTTAGAAGAGATAAATGTTGGTGATGAAGTTAAGCCAAGGCCGATGTATATTAGTGCAAGTTTGAATCAGTATAGAACACAGTTGATAGAACTTTTAAAGGAGTTTAAAGATTGCTTTGCTTGGGATTATACGAGAAATGCCCGGATTGGATCGTTCTATTGTTGAACATCGATTACCTATTAAATACGGATATCGTCCTTACAAACAACCTCCACGGAAAATTTATAAAGAGGAGGTATTGGCCGATGTGAAGAAGGAGATTGAAAGATTGTTAGAAGCAAACTTCATTCGCCCATGCGGTATGTAGAGTGGATTTCAAATATAGTCCCCTGGTACAAGAAGAATGGGAAGATGAGGGTATGCATAGATTTCGTAAAAACCTTAATAAAGCTACTCCGATGGATGGATACCCAATGCCGATTTGCCGACTTGCCGGGTAGATGCGGCGGCCGGATATGAAATTATTAGCTTTATGGACGGGAATCTTTGGTTATAACCAGATTTTCATGGCAATAGAAGATATTTCAAAGACGACCTTCAGATGCCCCGGTCATATTGGTTTGTTTGAATGGATCGTCATGACATTCGGGTTAAAGAATGCCGGTGCAACTTATCAACGAGCTATGAATTACATATTTCATGAGTTGATCGGCAAAGTTGTGGAGATTTATATTGATGATGTGGTGGTTAAGTCTAGAAACCATGAAGGGCATTTAGCCGATTTGAGAAAGACTGGAGTGTACTAGAAGACATGGTTTGAAAATGAATCCAAATAAATGTGCTTTTCGGAGTTTCGGCCGGTGAGTTTTTGGGATTTCTTGTCCATAAAGGAGGGATTGAAGTTGGAAAAAGAGTATGGAAGCAATAGACGAGTTGTTCCCCAACCAATCTCACGGAGTTACAATCATTGCTTGGTAAGATTAATTTTGTGAGAAGGTTTATATCCAATCTATCAGAAAGAGTCTTGCCTTTCTCTCCACTTCTGAAGCTCAAGAAAGATCAAAAATTTGTATGGGGTGACGTACAACAGAAGGCTTTTGATAAAATCAAAGAATATATGAAGGCACCACCAGTGCTGGTACCTCCACAACTTGACAAGCCTTTCAAATTGTACGTGGCGGCCGATGATCTAACAATGGGGTCGGCCCTCATGCAAGAGTTTGAAGGAAAGGAGAGAGTAATAGCTTACCTTAGCCGAAAACTATTAGATCCGAAACAAGATATTCGGCTACGGAGAAAACGTGCTTGTGTGTGTATTACTCATGTACCAAATTTCGGCACTACTTGTTAAATGCCGAATGTGTGGTAGTTTCTAGTTTTGATGTAATAAAGCATATGCTATCAATGCCAATTTTAAATGGAAGAATTGGCAAGTGGATTTTTTGCTTTATCGAATTTGATTTAAAATATGAATCGGCAAAAAGCGGTAAAAGGTCAAATTATTGCTGATTTTATTACACAACATCGTGACCTCTCTGTTGATATGGTAAGCATTGTGCCTTGGGCTTTATTCTTCGATGGATCATCATGTAGCAAAGGTGGTGGTGCTGGTATTCTCTTGATTTCTCCATAAGGGGTAACTTTTGAATATGCTATCCCCATTGAATTTTATGTTACTAACAATCAAGCAGTAGTATGAAGCATTGCTTAGAGGGCTTCGACTTCTTATAGAAATAAAAGCCGTTCTTTGTTGAGATCTTTGGAGATTCTCGAGCTGGTAATTAACCGGTTGGTGGCCAATATGAGTGCAAGAATGATGTGCTAAGGGAATATTATGAAGAGTGCCGGGAACTTTTGAAAAAAGCTTTCGGGTAGCAACCTTGTATCATATCCCTAGGGAGCACAATGAAGAGGCAAATAGATTAGCCCAAGTTGCTTTACGGATATCGAGAAAATCAAGAGGTCCTCACTATAGATGAAGATGTTAGGGTCTTTGAGCAAGGGGTTGGTGATTGGAGGCGCGAGATCATCGAATATCTAAGAAATCCATCACGAAAGTTTCCCGAAAGCTCGGGTATAAAGCCTTCAAGTTCGTACTTCTTGATGATCATTTATATTACAAGTCTATCGATGGAGTGTTGCTTAAATGCTTGAGTCAAGAAGAGGCTAGAAAGGTGATGTATGAAGTACATGAAGGGCTGTGTGGTGCACATCAATCGCCTTACCGAATGAAGTGGATAATCGGAAGAACCAGGTTATTTTTGGCCGACTATACTAGAAGATTGTTTTGGATATTATAAGGGGTGCCATGATTGTCAAAAAATTCGGCAATATTCAAAAAGCTCCAAAGCATACGCTATGAACCCAATAATAATCAAGCCTTGGCCGTTTAGAGGATGGGGCATAGATTTGATTGGTCAAATTCATCCTCCTTCGAGCAAAGGACATAAGTTTGTACTCTTGGCCACGGATTATTTTACCAAGTGGGTTGAGGCTATTCCATTGAAGAAGGTCATATCAGAAAATATTATCAGTTTTGTGAAGGAGCATATAATTTATAGGTTTGGGATCCCTCAAACTATAACAACTGATCAAGGGACTCAATTCACTTCTTCAGAGTTTTGTGATTTTGCCAAAGACATGGGAATTAAGTTGTATAATTCTTCTCCTTATTATGCACAAGCCAATGGTCAAGCAGAAGCATCTAATAAGATTATGATCAAGATCATTCAAAAGAAAATTGATGAGAAACCAAAAAGATGGCATTTGGTTCTCAATGAGGCATTGTGGGCTTATCGAATGGCTTGCCATGGGGCAACTCAAACATCTCTCTATGAGTTGGTTTATGGGCATCATGCTATCTTACCATGGGAGTTGCAATCGGGTTCAAGACGAGTTATGTTGCAAAAGGACTTGAAAAATAGAGATTATACAAATCTGATGATAGATGAATTAGAGGATTTACATTTGATTCGTCTCAAGGCATTGGAAAATATTGAGAAGAATAAGATACGTGTTGCCAAGTATTATAACAAGAAAGTTAGAATGAAACAGTTCGAGAAGGTGATCCGGTTTGGAAAACTATATTGCCGATTGGATCAAAAGATAGAGCATTCGGCAAGTGGTCTCGAATTGGGAAGGACCCTTTCGGGTAGAAAGATGTGTGCCCGGCAATGCATATATTTTGAAGACTTTATTTGGAGAAGAATTCACGAGCTATCAATGGAAGATATCTTAAAAGATACTATCCAGTGTTGAAGTTGATCCATAGAAAGAATTTGAAATCAAACAGCCGATGAAACAACATCGCCTTTAGCAAAAATTGTGAAGTTAGTGAATAGCCGATACGGTTTGTGTCGCCTTTAGTACAAAATATAGCCGAATGTTGACTTTGACATTTCGATTTGGTTGGTTTATCGGGAGAAGAGAAAGGTGAAACGTTGAATGACAACACTCGGTGACACGTCAAATCGTTTGCAACGCAAGACTAAGATCTGCTTTCGGCTAAGATGACGTCATTGCATTTGGAGAACATCATTCGAACTGCTTTGATTCGGAAAAAATGCTGAAGACATCTATTCGGCATTCAACACAAAAAATCATGAGCAGGCACATCCCCGGAAGATAATTTCATTATTCATAGTCAGTCCCTAATTACAAGCTACTCTTGGAATAACTTGTTAAGAACGGACTGGGGATTAGTAGACTCGGCGAGGGCTGTAGCATGGTCTTCATAGAGCTCGGATGCTCGTTGATGTCTTCAATCTCATGAGGAGGACCGCCTGCAAAGCCCACGGCACAGACGAGTAATCTTCGTCGGTCAGGGAGGACATTGCCGCTGAGACCAAGAGACACACCGAGGTGCACACCTTGGATGACGGCCGATCAACACGGCCGTCAACGGCATCGGGCGTGCCTCGGATGTTTCCCCCGGGCGTTCACCTTGTCGGCCACCCATTCGCCGCCGCCGCCTTCCGGACGATCATTCTCTGCGAGATAGTGCTGAACAAGGAAAACAAATCAACGCATGGAGAAGATTGAGAAAAGGGAAATTTATCTGAGGGATGCCAAACCCGGTGATGGCGTCGCAAAAGGCGCTTCTTGGATCGATCATCCCATTCGGCTTGCGCAATGCCGAACTTCTTGGAGACGTCGCCCGGCTCATTCCGGGCCTCATCCCTCTCCTTGCGGAACCGGAGCGCCTCCTCATGAACATACATAGGGTCGTCTCCTTCCGATTCCATGAGGGCCCCGGGGGGTTGGCGTTGTAGGAGTTGTCGGACTCGACGAGCTCGACGAACCGGAGGAACCAGGAGCAGGGACCCGGTTGGTCCGAGGTGCCGGTTGAGTCACCACCATTGGGGGAGAAGGTGGTGCTTGGCCGGTGATGACCCTCGCCCAAAAAAAAGATGAAGAAAAAATCAGGGTCCATGAAAACGAGCAGAAAGATCAAGAAATAAAGGAACAACCGATTGAATCTTACCCATGGCGCTGACGGCGCGGTGCTCGACTTCCCCTCGCCTCTCCCTCGGCGGGGACGCTTGCCACGATCATCGCCGCCGCCGCCATTGACGCTCTGAAGGATTGATCCTCTTCTTAGGGTTGGATGAGGCAGAGAGATGAAGGGACGGCGATGAGAATGCTAGTCGGAAGTAACAGTGAAGGCCGATGAAGGGTTTTATTTATAAACCGGAGTGGAGATCGTGGCGTATGCCTCGGGGTATCTCAAGCGACGAAGTAGGGTTTACTCCTTTTTGGGCCGTTATCGGACTGGGCCAAGATCGGCTAAATCAAAAACGACGGTTCAAAGGAATCGGCTATCTTTCTAATCGGGAAGCCTGAGGCGGTCGGTTATCTTTCCAATCGGGAAGCTTAAAGCATTCGGCTATGTCACCAATCAGACAGAAATGAAAAAGACCAAAACATAACAAGGAATATAATTGTTCAGGATCTGAGTATATTACAAGCCGAATGTTTTACTCATTTAAGAACAGTTTGATTGCGTCTATGGCATCATTCCTAATTCGGCTGACTTCTTCTAGCACCTTCTTGTCATCGTCCTCGAGCTTGGGATTACGGTAAGCTTTGGTTTTGATCTGCGATGCTCCTTGATAACAGATGCTATCTTTGTTTTGGCTGCATCTATGGAGTTCGGCAAGGTGGCAATTTTATCTTTGTGAGACTGGATTCTCACATTCAATTGAGCCAATTGAGCTTCGGCCTGGCCTTTTCCTCCTCCATGGCTTCAGTTCGGTTCGGGGTCACCAAAGGCTGTTTAGCGGCCTAAATGCGGGAATGCAGCTCTTTGACTTGATGCTTTTTCGTCGATTATCACTCTTCTGCAGAGAGCGGCTCTAGAGGCTATGTTTCTGTTTGCTCTCGACCTTACCAAGATGATCATCAAGATGAGTTGCGATTCTAGAGGGACCTTGAGAGTTGGAGGGATATCTTGGTCAATAAGCTCGACAAGTTCTCTTATCCAGTGCGCATCTTGAATGAGAGCATTTATATCTTTGGCCGATAAGAGGGATATTTCCTTTAGCCGAGCACTGGTTCTCTGCGATAACCTTTCTTTGAGATGTAGCTTCTTCACCTCCCTCCTTGATGTACTCTTCAACTGTGAAAGAGTAGGCGATGGTCGGCTTAACCTCATCCTTGAAGGAAGGAAAAATCATTAGCCGATTGATCAAAATTTTTAAAAAAAAAAAGAAAATGAAAAGAAAACATTACCTTCGATTCGACTTCTTTTGCCACCTTTTACTTTGAATCCCACCGCCTTCACAGATAGCGGATTTGCATGAATGTTTGCGAATCGCCTAGAGGTTTATTTGGATGCCCGAGCTAGAATGGATGAACTTGAAGCCCACCTGTAATCTTCTCGGCCTTTAAAAAAATAATGAGGGAAAGGTTGAATCCCATCCCGGCTTGGTTGAAGGCTTATTTGGATCAAGATGAACTTGTCATCGATGAGGGGAGAGATCCAAGCTATTTCATCCAAGATGTCATGAGATGCAAAGTGCAGTAGATGAATCTTGGCGAGAAGGAAGAAAAGAAAATGTGTAGAGGACATTATTACCAATATGACCAATGACCCCATGAATTTTCGCCTTTGTCGCAGAAGCATGAAAGGAGGATTCTTCTGCTGTCATGTCCAAGGATCGATCTGCAAAAGTAACAAAGTGTGAGAATTTTTTAATGCATCTAGTACAAAGAAGAGAAATAATCAATTGGGGTAGTAATACCAGTATGGCCAGTGGTTTCTTAAATTTACGCATCTTCAACGAGAGGCCCGAGAGGGGATCTCAATAGTTGTTGAAGCATTGGCCGATCTTGAAGGTCTGACCTATGGTCGCAAGCGAGAGGAAGTGAGCACTAAGTTGCTTTGCCTAAATGAGGTCGGCAAAGATATACCTTAGGAGACAATTTGGCTTTCTTGGATCTTGTTCTCCTGGGCACAGTGACATCCTTGCTTGATTCGGCAGTGGCCTTCCTCTTGCTCTCTCCTCTTGGAGGAGCTGAACCCAAAAGGCTCTTTGGGGTTTTCATGAAAACTGCCAAAGTGGGGGCACTAAACCCCAAAGCAGGAATAGGCCCAGCCTTGTAGTACTGAGCCATTTGAGAACGAGGAGTAGGTCCAGTATCCTGTAAATGACAAAATGATAAAATCAGGAATAAGTCCAATGATGAGAAAATGAGTACAAGGAAATTACCTCACTATCAGAGGCAAATTGAGCTTGCGAGATCCCGGCATAGAGGGTGTGCGGTACGTTGAAGATATGGCACGCCATTCTTGCCACCAAGAAGCAAACAAAGGATGAGCAACATCTATTAATCCAAGAGGAGAGGGTTCATATTTTGGCGGTTCCTATCCAAACTCAAAAACTTTCTTGGCTTCTATTTCATCCCCTATTTTTTCTCCACGGGCTTTATGATCTTTGAGAAAAATAGCCTTGGGGGCAACCGACCACATCCTAATTGCCTAGCCACCATGTTTGGATTATAGAACTCATAGGTAGGATGTAGCAACCTCCCATGATGGAATTCTCTTTGGGCGGGATGCAAGGCTTGATAAAAGAATTGAAAATCTCTGTGGACACTTGGTCTGAGCAACCAGTCTCATAGCTGAATTTGCAGGGGAAAGTCAGATTTTCATTCTCTCTGTAAGGAAGCCAGATCACATTGTCAAAGCCTTTGAAGAATAGCTTGAGCAGATGACCAATGTCCATGTCAATGATAATAGTGGATCTTTGCCTCCCCATATGTCCGGCAAGCTTTCTCCTTTGCCGAATCATCTTCAATATTATTGACTGAAGGGAAACCCAAATTATGGAGGTCTTTGAAACTATATCGGTGCATGTATAGCTGTAGCCACATTTGGACAAACCACCAAGGACCATTTACACAGTGGATTTCTCCATGATTTGCAAGATCGGGACGATGTCGACGCATCATATGATAGCGACTCCTAAAAGATACTTGCCTAAAGGGATCAAGATACTGCAGCTAATTCTTGACCATCACCATGTGATTGAGTTGGCTCATTTGATTTGCCACAGAAAATGAATCTGCCTGACCACATATTCATGAAGGCCTTATACTCTTTGTCGCCCACAAAGACCGGTCGACATGTAAGTTTGGATGTATTTTATCCATCCACTTCTGTTTTGATTTGCCTTACAGTTCTTTGCTATTCTTGTATTTAGAGGGATATCTTATTTGTCACATTGAGGCCAGTCATCATGAATACATCAGCCAAGGTAAATGACATCGGGCCATGACCAAAAATGAAGGCATTGGCAGCATCAGACCAGAAGTGCGTGGCTGCTATTAAGAGAGAATCATGCACGGGTGTCTCGACAAGGATAGTTCAAGCAATCTTTGAATGTCTTGAGAATCCCGGTATTTCTTTGCTCTTGTCCAACATCCTCCGGTACCACTTTCGCCATCCGGTAATTGGGGGAAAGGCCAAGTTTTGAAGGTGCTCGCCACCGATTTGGCGGCGTCACTCAGATTTAAAAGGAATTCTCATGGTTTCCTTCTCAACGAACTCGATCGGATTGGGATCTCCCACGGGCCAAGGAAATAAGAATTGGGGTTCGCTGCATAAGGAATCAAGATCTCGTCCTTGTATTCCTTTAGAGACAATGCAACAGAAGAAACAAGTCAGGATGAAGCAAAAATTGATGAAGAAATTGCCGAATACATGAGAAAAAGCAAGGATTACCTCCGGAACTCCATCCTGGGTCGCCATTGAAAGCCTGAAGTGGGTTTGAATCTAAGATCGAAGGACTCAGGTTTCGGGCGGCGGCTGCGAGTTTGAACAGTGTTGACCTAAATGAGGAACAAGTTTGTGGTCAATTTCGGAATAAAATCACTTTTATCCCAAAATTGAGGGGGCATGTGTTAACACTGGATTTTGGTAAAGGCCGAGAAGATTACAGGTGGGCCAGTACGTGGCAGAAGCAAGTATTCAGGAGCATTCGGCAAGCATCCATTCGGCTAGCTCTGGGCAGTTCGGTAAGCATCCGTGCGGTCGGCTAACTCTAGGCGATTCGGCAAACATTCATGCAGTCGGCTATCTGTGAAGGCGGTGGCTCCGTTCGGGAAGTAAAAGGTGGCAAGTAAGAAGCCGAATCGAAGGCGAAGAACGTGATGATCAAGGACTCCGAGGAAGACCATAACAAGAGAATCGCCATACTTTTGAGTTACCTTTAATATATTGTGTAAATCGTAATCTCTTAGGATTCATGTTATGTCAGGGGTATAAATATAGACCCTCGACCATTGTAAAGGACATTCACAATCAAATCAACACAACCGCCCCGTGCCAAGTTTTGAGTCTTTTTTGTCGTGTCGTCGAGTTCTTCGAGAGGAGCCATCGATCCGTCGACCTCCGTAAGTTCCGGCAACCTTGCTATCATGTCTAGTATCATGCGGTGGATTTAGATATTGATGCAAGTAGTCTTGTTTGTCTCATTTGGATGGCCGTGCGGCGGCGCGCCCGCTTGACGATCAAGAAGTCTTTGCTTATGCTTTGTTTATCTCGACTAGATGGCCGTGCGGCGGCGGCCCCGCTTGATAGCTTAGCGAGGCAAGATAGTTATCGAGTCTTTGTTTATGCTTTGTTTATCTCGACTAGATGGCCGTGCGGGCGGCGCCCGCTTGATAGCTTAGCGAAGCAAGGATTAGTTATCGGCTCTATTAGATTTGGCAAGATCTAGTAGATTCATTAAGTTACCCGTAGTGTTGCATGCTTTATTTATTTATTTATTTAATTATTGCATCACTCTTTGCCCAATCTAGATTGATGGAGCTTGGCCTTATATCTTTTACATATTTAATCTGTCTTTTATGCCTTCATGTATATTTTTTCATGATGATTAAATCTAGCGCTTGCATTGGTCAAGTTAAATCAATCTAGGTTGTCACGTGTTGCGGGTTCAAGCTTATGAGATATAGATAGGTCTTGACAGAGCTGAGTATCATGCGGTAGATCACGAGGCTTTTGGGTTTTTTAGAGCTAGTCATCCGGTGGACTAGAATTCGATTCAATCGATAGATCCGTTTGTATTTAATTTACTTGTTCCTTCTTCATGGACCCCGAAGTCGGCTAAACTGCCGAGCTTGGTTATGCTTCAACTTATGATCAATTTTCACTTGTTCAAACATGTCTTCTCATGCATGCATGTTCGGCAATCAATGCTTCGCGTGTTTTGTCTTCATATTAGACGAATGAATCGTATGCATGGTTGGCAGACAGCTTCTATAGCTGTATGTCGTCGTAAGTGGCTTCAATGCCGTATATGCGGAACTGTCTGGTCTCATCCGGCACGTTCCGATTTTGTATTTAACAGTTTCTTTGTCCCTTGTCAGTTTTCAGGTCAAACTGACTGGCACGCTTCCGGATCTCCAGACCGTGCGGCTGTCCGATTGAAGCCACGCTTTTCGGCTTGCTATGTGTTACGCGCAGAGTCACGTTTTGTGTCAACAAGGTTACAACCATAAAAACTATATTTCATAATTTCGACTACAGGTACATAAACCTCAGAAATTTCAGCTGCTGCTCCCACGGCCATCCTTTTTCCATTGGACTGAAGCTGAAGCGTGCTTCATGTACCTCTGCATGAAGAAATGGTTCTTCATCTTGTGTGGGATTTTCAACCTGCTATATGTAAGTTGTTCTCCTCTCCTTTGCATTCCAATTTTATTATGCTAATTACCTTTGTCCTGTTCTTATGGTGTTTACTGATGCCCTACATATGTACTGAAATGGTTTCGACAGGCAGTGCTTCCTGTGTTGCTGGCACAGATGGTTGTCCGTGTACCTTGGTGATGAAATTCTTTCTTTAGTCATTGTATTGGGATTGGGATTGACTAAAAGAATTATAGGGCAAAGAATTAGATGAGATGGTGCTAAGGCAGTTACATATGTCAGCAGGGCGCATATGAGGTAGGCAACAATACTCAATCATGGGAGCCCAACGGGGAGGGCCGCCGCAGCTCTGGCGGCGTCGGCCGGTGCCCCGGCTTGGCGCAAGGGACGGCGGCGGCTTCTCTTCTCCGCGTTTCCCTCCTCCTTCCTCGACAATGGCGGCAGTGCCGGCTGGTGCCGCCGGGTGGCCCGGCCGGCCGGATCCGGCCTCTCACGGCCGGATCAGGCCCCGCTCGGCCGGATCCCTGGACCCCTAGGCGGCCGGGCGGCGAGTGGGGTGGCGGCTGCAGGCGGTTGCGGGCGGCGCCGGTGGTCGGTTCGTCTTTGGCGGGGGCGGCGCTCTCTTCTCGCCGCCCCTCCCGCACGACCTGCCCACGGCGGCGGCGGCCGGCCTGGGTTCTTCTTCGCGGCGGGGCCGGGCCTCCTCATGGGCCGGGTTGGGCGGCGGCGACGTCGGTTTGCTCGTCCTCGTGGCCGATTCGCTGCTCGGGCGACGGGCCGGGCGCTTAGCGGTGCCACGCTCGTGGTTGAGGCGGAGGCGGTGGCGCTAGGGGTCGCCGGGTTTGCCACCGAATCCGGGCGGCCTCAGGGCAGGGGCGGCGCCCGAGTTGGTGGGGGCACAGGCCCCTGTGGGCGGCCGGCAGCAATGTCGGCGGCGACATCGGCGGGTGCCGGTGCCGACGGCGATGGTCGGCCTGCCTGCTGTATGGTGTGTGACGCGAACGGGGCGGAGTCGTCCGCTCTGCGGGGCGGCGGAAGGTGGCGGCCGACAGCTGCGGCGGGTTGCTGCGTGCAGCCGGCGCGTCGATGCCCCTCTGAAGGGGTTTCGTGGGGTGGCTGGACAGAGGCAATGGCGGTGAAGGATGGCTGGGGTCCGGCTTCGTGACCCGACGTTCATGCTAGAGGGCTATTTGGCGAAAGCCTTGGCGACGGCGACGCCGTTGGGCGCCGCTTCCCTGTTGGGGGCGTCGTGTTTCCCTCTAGCATATCATCCAAGGGTGAAAACCTGATCCGCTTCGGACGTGCGGCGGTGGCGCTATCGACGTCACTCCCTTCTTGAAGGCGTCGTATTTGGATTTGCGTCGCGGCTTCGATGCGAGTCAAAGGTTCGTGATTGGAAGTCGGAGCTGCTCTTCGCCTTGAGCTTGGCAACGATGACCGGTGGCGGCCTTTTGCTTTGGACCCGTGGGGTGTGACTAGTAGGTGGCCTGCTATGGGAAGTCGAAGCTGCGTGGAAGCTTCCATGCTGGGCAACGATGACTCATAGCAGGGTGTCGTGTTCGTCTTCGGCCGTGTTGCGTGGGGTGGTTAGCCCCTCGGGTGCCTTTTCGGTATCTCGTCTGGCTAACCTTCTTGTATATGTATATAAGTTTCTTTCGTCTTAATTGAGCGGCAGAGCTCCTGCCTTTGTTTCAAAAAAAAAAAAACAATACTCAATCAATCAATCATTACAAAAAATTTTGTGCGCTCCATCAGTATTTTTTGTGTATTATGATATTGATTTCTTCATGCAGATTTTAAGGTACATATTCATGCCATAACTGATTATAAAATCTAAAATGTTTTACTGTGCTTTTTCCCACACTTTTGATCTTCCAAGTCAATAAAGTTAATGTGTGGCAGTGTAGGTCAATTAGTTTGAAAGCATAGTCATATACTACTGCCTTTTAACACTTATCATTTCTGCCTGTGTCATATATCTCTAAAATACAGATTCGGAATGTCCTAAAATTAATATTTTAATTCTATTTTTACTGTAATTGTACTTCTATCCATCATGTGATTCATTAAAAAGCCAATTCTATTTCAGCTGCTCTGACTCCAAACATTATATGTTGTATCCTCATTATGTTCGATATGCAAATCATAAAAATATACACTACACTCAAGGTCGCCATCAAGTCCACCAAAAAACTGTGCGCTGTAAGTGACCCCCCTCTTCATTTTTCCTCCATTCTGCCATCGATTCTGCCGTGTATATATATAGATATAGCTGCAAATAGACACACCTAATGCTTAGTATGCGCCAGTGATGGAACACGGTTCCTCTTATGCCTACAGTATATAGATTTGCTTCTGTCAACTGAGAGTTTGATGTACCCAGTAGCATTTATTGCCTTTTGCTTTCTTTGTCACATTAAAGTTTATGTGACACAGATTAGTGTTAACTTTGGGTCTAAATGTTCCTTATGCCAACTTCAATGTTCTTGATATTTACAATCAGTTACAAAGCAAAGCAATATTATGTTCATTTAGCCATGAGGTTGGGCCGGCCCTTAACCTGCTTTATATTTTAATTCCAAAAAAAACAGGAACCTACCACAATGTTGTCCTAATTAGAGTGTGCTTGCAGGTATATAAACCTACCACAATGTTATCAGTGTGAGCTTCCGGGTATATATATAATCAGAGCTTACTCCTCATTATTGTCGTACCATTGTCTGGGCTATTCATGACTTCATTTTATGGTCCTATCCTTTGGACCTCTTGCCTGTAGATTGATCTCTATTCAGCGTTTTTGTTTCTGTTTTTTTGCCTACATCATAGGTTCCGCCAACATAGGTCAAACTTCTAACAAGGAGCCTTATTTACTGCTGCCAAGTAAGTTGCATGCCATCACTGTCTGGTGGTCATACTAACTGGTGTCTTCTCAGCAAAGAAATCAAGAAAGTAAGTGCAATATTGGCAACAATATGTCCTAACAAGGAGCACATCATTGTGGTCTTCCCTTTTTTTCCTTAAATTCCTAATTTCTACTTCCTTTGCATCTACACTCTACGCTAGCACTTTGTTTACTAAAACGTGCGCTATTACTTGATATTTTAACTGTTTAGGGTCTTCTTTTTTCCTTATGCAAGGTGACCTGGGGAGTCGTACCAATCCCAGTAAAGTTTAGCCACAAATGGTCTTATATAGTATAAAACGTACCTTTTTCCTTCATCTTTGATCCCTTTTCTTAATTCTCCATAATTTTATATGCAGTAATATAATTTACTCCAAATCTTCCTGTATATTAATGTTGTTCTCCTTTCACTGTGTCTATTCCCTCCCTCCTTATATCACTACTAGGATGCACCAGGTGCATCAACTGTACTTGAGTGCCACCCCACATCACCCGCCTCCCTTTTCACCGTGCATGCCAATATCAGGGCCCAGAAGAAGACCTAATCTTTACTACTTCGGCACAACAGAGTAGGTCAGTTACAACATTTTCCTACTCCTGTCTGAGATCACACATATTGATTCAGTTTCAATGCAACTAATTTGTATTTCCGTTTACAGCCCATGATTCAGATCATGTTGCCTTTTGCCACCAAGGAATGCGACTTCGATGATTATGCCAAGGGTCTTCTCTTTGTAAATTACGCCAACCAAGTTCCTTTTAGATCAAATTATGCAGACCAGTTAGAGCTTTATTTAGCTTATGGACTATTTAGTGCTTCTGAAAATATTGTATGTATCTAAATTACCACAAATATCTATGCTTTGCTATCTAAGATGAATGCTCATCGCCTAATAGCTTTCCGCGGGCAAAAGCGGGGTACCATCTAGTTAAACAACAGCCTCAGCAAGTTGGCAGGCAACAGTTCACTAAAACATGACACATACTCTGACACGCACCAGATGTACCAGAGGTCGTTTATATAACAGATGAATTAAGCACCAAGTACCTGGGAAAAATAGAAGCTATATTCTTTAGTTTACACAAATTTGCAACAAGTTCTGAATATGACAACAATCAACTGACTGCATTTGAGCCAAAATTTTCGTACAAATAGCACCAACTACAGTAATGGACATGTAGCCAGACCAGATATCACCTATTCACCAATCAGTTATTTACCAGGGTGACACGACCAGAACCCCACTATGTGGTTGAAGAAAGAAGGAAGACTACTTTCAGAATTTTGCATCTCGATGTAGCCCAGACTACAGGCACACATAGCAATAAACCACCATTAAATTATGTTACAGATCAAACCTAAGCATCTCCATGAGACAGGTTAAATCTTCCAGGCTCCATCAGATGCATAGTCTGGGACCACCTTCCTCCAACAGTGTACAACAGAAAACCCACCATATGATCCTCAAACTGTTTGTACAATAATGGTCCGACCGGTTCCAAGTGCTTCCTGCACGTCCATCATCATATGCCATCCACCATCACGTGACCGAGACCCTGCTGCCCTCAAATTCATTTCATTTCTCAGGATTTTGTTCACCCATTGGATACTCCGGTACAGCACTGTCAGCAACTGGTTCAGGGTGCTTGATTGAATCAATATCAGATGAAACAGGCGATGCTGCTTCTGCCTCAGGCACCGAAGATCCAAGCATAACATCACTCTTCTTTTCCTCTCCTAACTTGGCATCGCAAAGCATAACATCATCCATGGAATCCAGCTGCTTCTCACTTTCAACCTCAACATCAGGAACTGCAGTATCCTTCTCAGCAACATCACCAGGTTCAGCCTCTTCCTCCTTCCATTCCACAAACTCAGGCTGACTCTCTTTTACATCCGGAGTTGGTGGTCTGATATCATCTTCCAATCTGTCAATGGTACCATTTGCCAAGCCAGTGTGACCAGATTCTTCATTTGCGTCTTTGTTGGAGACTGGTAGAGTTGGTTCAGAACCTTTTGTGTCATCTATAACTTCACCAAGAATGACTTCATCATTTTCATCATCCTCTTTTAGTGCGGATATTTCGGAATTTGGAGATGGGGAAGCTTCTGAGCTAACCAAACCATCATTCAGTGGTTTGTCCTCGTCAAATGCAAACCAGTTGGAATTTGTAAAGAGCGAGCCGCTGCAAACAACATCTTAATTAGTCAATTCTTGCTCCAAACATCAAATGTGCTTACGAAAGAAAGAACAGTAGTCAAATCAAATAGATAAAGAATAAACCTTTCTTGCTCGTCTCCAAGGCGAAGGGAGGAGATCACTACCTCTGCAGATTCATCATCAAAATATACATCCTGCGGCAGATATAATAACCAGAAAGGAAAACATCAAAGCGTCAGGAAATAAAATATGTTCAATTCAATTCAAAATGATACAATGAATCTAAACAAAAAAAAAAATCTGAATATACCTCATCATCCCGCTCAAGTGATGCTTGAGCCTGCATGTATCAATTATAAACAAAAAATTACTCAAAAATTTGTAAAACTGTTAATGTGTTGCAACTAGAGCCAAAACTTGCTGTTTAGGTCCATAATAAATTAAGAACATTCTTTTAATGTAATTCAGCATTTTGGATCTTAGAAAAAACAATTGTTCAATCTTTCAATGTAAATCAATATAACTATATATAAAACACTAAAGCATGCTAATAGACCAAACCAGAAACAACTGCACTAATCAAGAGAAACTGACCTCGTCAATATCCTCATTACTGTAAATACCATATTTAAATGCCTGGCTTAAATTACTAGCAAGTGCAGCCACATCGTAGTCCCTATCTCGGAAGTCTTCATCATCGCTATCCCTACCACGATCCTGCAGTGATGTTGGTCGACTATAACCAGAGAAGAAACAGAAATTTAGCATATGATCTTTCATCCCAGTATATCTCTTTACACATAGCAAAGCCAAAGCAGTACAAGTCTATGGTAACTCGATATACTTCATGCAAACGTGCAGGACATACAGACTGCCCTTTCAAAGTATTAAAGAATTAATAGATAAAGAGCTATGGCATTTAGCATTAACATCCAAGAGAGGCAGAACTGCAGAAATCTACCCACATCTGGGCCAAGCCATTAGTGCAACATGAGGGGAACCCTGAAACATCACAATATTGTTATTGGTGATTCCTTATATGTCACTGCAGTTATTTCCTAATCCATCATATATGGATTCAATGTGTCAATGACATATGGACTGCAGACCCACATTTCAAGGAAGTTTACAGACTCTCATCAAATAACAGGGGGGAGGGAGGGAGGGAGGGAGAGAGAGAGAGAGAGAGAGAGAGAGAGAGAGAGAGAGAGAGAGCATCCTAATGTATAAAGAACATCTTCTTCCTCCTCTTTTTTTTTGTAGGATATGGACTTGCTACTCCACAAACATCTGTTCACTATAGTTCCTTCCAAATCTAGCAAGAAATCTAGGAGTAACCCAGGAAGCGCTTTTGGATATCAAAGCAGCACAGTTGTGGTTAACAGATGTGCAATGTTTCTTAATCACATTGACTAATAATACTTTCTGTCCGTAGAACGCAGATTTTATGATTCATAGCGACAAGCAAGTACATGGAGAATTCAAATTTGCAGTTAAATAAGAAAATTGCACAACCATAAAAATGCTAAAATGAGAATTCAAATTTGCAGTTAAATAAGAAAATTGCACAACCATAAAAATGCTAAAATGTACTTACCCGCAAGCCCACTGGTAAACATTTTCTAATGCATTACGCAACCGTTAGTGTACTGGCATGCCACTCAATCCAATCAGAATTTTGCTGCAATCAAATTAAGCTTGTTATATAAAATTTGGCTGTTGCTTGAATCATCAAAAGCTTATCAAGTGAACAGTTCTTTTAGGAATGAACTTATACAGCCAAGATGAACAAACAAAAGTAATACAGCTGCCAACAAGCACAATAATTGGCACATGAAGCGCATCAGAAATCTGCAAGATTCTAATGTACAAAACCTAAAAAGAGTCATGATTAAACAATGGGTATTGTAGAGGCTACAATACTGCAGGTGAATTTAACTTGCATATATCAAGATTTCCTAGGAACAAAACTTCCATCAAAAAACTTCAGGGGTGATATTGCTCAAACTCTGATTTCACATGAAGCTCAATACAACCTATGGAATCAAGATGGCAAAAACAAGCAAAAAAGCTTACATGACATATTATTTTATTTTGAGTATTGTACAACGATCATCAGACAATTGCAAGTGAATTAGTGATGGCTAGCAGACTGAGTAACATTACAAATAATTGCAGTTTTTTCTCTACAAAATGACAATCGAACTCAAACCTGCAAATGTGATTGAACCATGATGTTGGTATTGGCCAGCTGAAGGAGCTTGTTAGCTATCCGTGTCATATGACCAACAATGCCTATCCTTGGTGGAGATCTTCCTCTGAAGACAACGTGTGCTGCAAGAAAATATAAGTGAACAAACAAATATAGAAAAAAAGATGATAAAAGGTAAACCACGGTGAAACAATGGACGTGGTAAGACAATTCGATTTAACTACCTTAGTTAAATCTGACGACAGAGCAGAGTTCTTCTCTGCTTCCAGAATTCTTGTAACAAGTTTACACTCATCAAGGACATGGCCAATCAGTTGATCTTGCTTACTTTCCAGACATGACCCGATGATATTCTCAACATGGTGGTGCAAAAAGTTGTTAAAGCGGGTACCTAATGATGAAATCTGTGTCAGGATTTCAATAGCTTTGATATGCAGATTCCTATATTTAACTTACTCAAAAAAAATAGATCTATGGCGTGCTTGATTGCTCCTAGTTGAATCAGTCGCGTTTCAGCAGCTTCACTACCAATTGATAGTAGAACAGAGATGAACTCAACAATCTGAAAATGAAATAGCCAGCATTAATAACAAAGAAAAATTAGAACCATTACCTGATATTCTACAAAGTAAAAAAATCAAAGAAACAGAGAGCATTAGTGGCACCAAATGACTAAGTTGTCCAGCACTAGTTGCTGTGCAGTTTAGTTCATGACTATTTAAAATCAGCAAATAAACAAAACAAGTATTGCTTACCTTTAAGCGATGTTTCCCCAGTGGAGGTTGTAAGCTTCCGTATGTTGTTGGCAGAACATTTTCAGCCGATGAAACATCCAGCAGCTTCAACAAATCCCCTGAAATATCATAGGTAAGAACATAGATGTTCAAAGGGCACATTAGATAGATGGCTGTAGCTATAATAACTCCATAAGACAAATGGAATTTACAGCTTAAACAACCACTAACCTAGGCTATCCAGCATGCCATTTACTGTCTCTGGACTTGCAGTGACAAGTGTTCCATGGCTCAATTGACTACGGAAAGCCTGGTAGGAAGCTGATACAAGTCTCTTAGGATCTAACAAAGATATGCACACTGATAATGAGTGGACCAGCACCGACTTAGGCCTTGAATCTTCAAAAGCATGTTGAAATAATCTCCCCACGAAGCTGTAAATGTGAAGTAAAAAAATGCCCATAACTATGTTGAACATCAAGTTGAAAAGACAAAACCATCACACTATAAAAATCTTGATAAATTATACAGTAGTACAACTCAAAATTACCTTGGACTGGAAATCTTTGCAGCAAGTGCTGGCGGGGCATATCTAGTTACTGCACAAAGGATTTCAGCAGCATTTGCATGAACCTCAGGAGAATCCTGCAATATAAGTTAAATAAAGAGAATCACGTTGAATGCAAAAGCAAAAAATCCCAAGAAAATGTGATCCATTAAGTACAATTACTCCATAAACATGACAATGTGAACCAGAAATTGGATCATTGCATATCAGGTCTGTAAGAGATTGGACTAGTCATATAGATTCTGGATTAGAAATTTGTAGCCAAAGCTAATGCAACCGATAACCACATTATAGAAGTCAACGGGTATTCTAAAATTGGGGCATCAAGAAATCCAGTTTTTGTACAAGACTTATCATGCTTGGCCAAGTCAATTAAATACAATATTTTGGTTTTTATCATCCCTTGAATCCAACCTGGCACTGGCAAGCAGCAGTGCTGTTTTACCGACAACTAACAGAATGGTACAGGCAACGCCTTTCACAATAAGAGAAGTAATTGCTTTCTGATAAGCTCAGTGAGGAAAATTGAGAAATAACGTTTCAGAAACATTTATACAAATGTCAACAGATGCGATCTTAGATAGTTTCAAACAATAAACAGGGAAAATGGATAACTAACAAGGTTAGATGCTAAAAGCAATTTTGGTTCTTACTGATGTGCTGAACTTGTCAACAATCATCTCAAGGACTTGTATGTCATCTAACCATTGCATAGAATCTGCATAGCTTGAATACATAGCTTCATCCGCACCAATTAAGCGAATCAAAACCTGTACAAACCAACAAACAATCAAACTATATAGACTGGGTCCTTAATTCATTGTATGGGAAACATTTTTAAAATAACCATTTTGTGTAAAATGTTAGGATGGCCAAGCCCTCATTTGCCAGTATCACAAGCATATACTTTTTTCAGCACCTTTACCAGTGATTAAAGTAACAATTAACAATTATAGTATAGCTTTAGAGAAAACTGACCTCCATAATAGAAGTAATCCCAATAAGATCAACAAGTTGGCTAACTATTTCAGGATGACCCTGTAGAAACAAGACAGTTTGGAATAATCATTACAGATTCCATGTGCAGATTTTAGATACAACACACAGGGTAATAAGGAGAGATACAAAAGCACTGCATGGATGTGATAGCCATCCAGAATCATTATGTTCCAAGGGGGTTAGTGGTGTTTCATTATAGGTATAGTACGGAGTAAGCATTATAGATATACCAGTGCATGAACAAGACAAATAACAAACAAGGGACATCAGTGAATCAAACAGAACCTAGCAGAGCAAAAGAACAACTAAAAACCGGTTAAAAAAAACCTCACAAACCTGCACAAAACTAACTAGTGGGAGTGTCTTCCTCATCATCAAGCAAATCACTACCTGCAAAAATAAGAACATGATCATTTAGAATGCTAGTACAAGAATCAGCAAATTTACCATTTTGATCGTGCAACTAGAGATTTTTCATCCAGAAATAAACAGATGCATAAAAGTACCTTGGCAAAGTAACCAGCCGACAATGTCCCATGAGGGTGGTCAGGTTTCAGGAAGGAGAAAAGCAAATTCATAAGCTGCACAGAGATCACAACTTCATCAGCTCCAAAAGACAATTTTACACACAACTGGGAGAGAGTAGTATCAGAATTGCATCAAAACAACAATAACAAGTTAAAAGTAAAGCATACATCTTCATCCTCCACTAATGTCTTCATGATGACATCCACTTCACATGTAAATATTTCACAAGCTATAAACGGAAATCTGCACAGTGGTATTCCATGGTTTTGAATAAATTCCACGTTAGGAGATTGTAAAGTTGAGTTTTATATAATCTTAGTTACCCATGCTATACCTAAATATCCTTTTCTTTTCTGCATCTTCAGGAGCCTCCTCTACAATGTAGCGGAGCAATTGTTCCACTTGAACCTTGTCCCGCAAACTGCACTAACAAGAATACACAGATTAGTTCATTACCAGAAAAAAAAAAAAAAAAAAACACTTACCACTGACAATATAGAAAATGGACAACCAAAATGTAACAGTGCTCTAGAAAAGAAACAGTACAAATTGATTAAGCGGGTATTCAGTGCTTTGCACTCCTGAATTATTTCATCCTCATCAAGAAGATCCTCCAACTTAAAATTTTCCTTGTCCAAAATAGTATCCACCTGAAAGAGATAAAAGGAATTTTCAGTTAATAAATAACTGTTCTTTAGGAGAAAAAACATATGAACATCACAGCGCAAGCACTCACAGGTGATTGAGCAGAGAGTCCCGGAACGTGCCAAAACATCTTGCACAGTGAGAGTTATGCCAGTACCCACACTGTCACGATATCACAACCTAAGCGGATTTAGAGCTGAGATTTCCACATCATGAGCTGGTATCCTGGAAATAGTTAATAGTGAGATGACAAAGGGCAAAGTTTCATCAACAAAAAAATGAAGCATTGGCATGAAGAACATATATCCTTTACACACCAGTAAACTACCCACTGTTTTCTACTACCTTCGTCCCAAAAAGAATGTCATTCTAGGTTTGGACTAAGTCAAACTTGACTAGACTTATAATAAACATTATCAAGACTTGTATCTCTAAATAGATTTATATGAAAATATATTTCATTATTTATCTAATGGTACTTATTACACATCATAAATATTAGTATATTGTTTGTATATTTGGTCAAACTTGAGATTCATTGACTTCTCGAAAAACGAGAATGACATTCTTTTTGGGACAGAGGACTACTATATTTGAACAGTGTGATTAACCACCTGGCACGCTACCCACACAATGCCACTTCCCCATTCGCAGTCTCATCTATAACATGAGTATACATTTGGCCTTACTTTAAGAAACAGTGTTCAAACTTTGACTTAAAAAGCTTTCTTACCTGGCTACTCCAGACCATTAAGTACCCACCCAACAAATTAACCCACACCAACAGACCACTTCATCAACAGGGCATAACATCGTATACATCTCAAACTTTATAAGAATTCCAAAACACAGTTAGAAGTCAGAACTTTAAAACAATTAACTTAACACCCTGAAAGTCCAAGGTGAAACCCCTAAACAGAAGAAACTCAACAAAAGTGAATATGGAACCATTGGTCATCCAATTAAACATCACTAGCCTCAACAAACATCAATTCACCTAAGAAACAATGTAACCAAGCAACAGAAAACTAAATTCCAATTTCATCCTTAACCACCCCCCACCCCCACCCAACAAATTTTTTTTCCAACATAAAATGGAAAGAACAAATATGCATTAAACAAAAGCACCCGAGATCTCCTACACTGAAATCTTCAGTGAGTGTACAACAGGCAGTCAGCCACCAAATATAAATCCCCCCATTGTGAGCTTCCAGATTCATACAGCTACACTAGAAGCAACAATTGAGGAGCCGATCACATCAAAGTTGGAAAAAATATATAAAAAGGCACAACAATGTTTACCCCCACACCTCCAGCCTGCCCCGCTTCAAAAGTCCGAAGGGTCTAATAAGCCAAAGCAATCCTACGAGCTTCCAGCTCCGCAAGCACCAATCCGCAAAGCGAGACAGCTAAAGCAACGACTGACACAGCAACACACGACAGCCCCCACCCACCCGCATACAAAAAAGCAAGCGCACAAACACAAACGACATCACTCCCCAACTAGCTCCCAGCAGCGCACCCCAGCTCCGCCGCAAGCCCCTATCTCTTCTCTCGATACATCAAATCACAGGACGACGCGGACGCGATCGAAGTGAGTGTAGAGAGCTAGCAACAAACAGCAGTTGGGATGGGAGCTCGAGAAAGGAGCGGAGTTCCTCACCGGTGGCCAACGGAGAGGCGACGGAGGCTCCGAACCCAGGCGCAAGCGCACAGCAGCTCCTCGTCGTCGTGGCGGCGGCAGCGGCGGCGGAGAGGGGGGGAACAGCGAGTGAGCAGAAAGCGCCCTCTCGCGATCCGAAGCTTTAGAGGCTCTCGCCAAAGCCGAGCTGGATCCGGGTGGCCGCCGCGAAACCCTAGAATTTGGCAATCGCGAGATGAGGAGTGGGAGGACGGAAGGGCGCGGGGGCGGAGGTGGAGGAAGGGAAGGAAGCAAGGGGGCGAGGGTTCGATCGCGAGGCGGAGATGGAGGCGAGGCAAGGGCGAGAGAGACTTTGGGGAGAATAATCTAATGAAAGGGAGGGCCTTCGTCTCGATGCGACATGGGGAGCTGGACTGAGGTGGGAGTCTCCGTCCAGGTGCGGGTATATACGGTTGCCTCGCTTGTCACTGGGGGCCACGCCGCGTGGGCCCGTAACGCAGTGAGAGCAGTTTGAATTCCTCGGTGCCGCTGGAGGGCTGCGCGAAGACGTACGCTACGATTACACGCTGGTGCACCCTGGTCGTTTGAAATGCTACACTTACACTGTTGTATGGGCCAGATATTGTGCGGGACCGCGTCGCAGTGTAACGTGAAAAGGTGGATTCCGGTAGCAGTAGCTTTCCGGGGTTAATGACGTGGCATGGGTAGGGCCAATAGTTCCTGCCGGCGTCCATCGGGCACTACTGTTGACCCGGGGTTCTTCCACTGCTTGTGGGTCCACGAGGATGTGGGGCACTTGTGTCAGTGGAAATTTGCAGAGCCGCACTGGCATCCGAGATTCGATCTAGCACAAGGATTCGGCTACAGTTACCCGGTTAGCGTACGTGCAGTACTGCAGGGTTGGTGGTCGAGGTGATTTTCCAGACACTGCCTCGCTGGGCCATGAATTCCTCAGGCCCCAGCGAGCGCTCGTACTCGTACCTTCCTAATTCCCCTCCCATTTTTTTTACTAAGAATAACATTATAATTATAATATAAGAGGAACAATTGGAATGTTCCTAATTCCATATATATGATATTCATTAAAAAACATCTACTCCCTTCGTCCGGTAAAAAACGTCATCGTAGGACTTTTAAAATTAGCATTTGACCATTCGTTTTATTCAAAAATTTATAAATATTATACAATAGATAAATCATTATTAAAGTATCTCAAATGATGAAATAAGTCATAACAAGATACATAACATTTATATAAAAATTTTGAATAAGATGAATAGTCAAATATTATTTTTGAAAGTCCTACGATGGCGTTTTTTTACCGGACGGAGGGGAGTAGCTCGTACTCAGCCATTCAGTCAAATTTCTGTAGACCTGCAAATCTCCAATGCCACTGACGTCAACTTTTAGTGTAACGAAAGCTAAGAAAAATATGAAATGTCCATTTTTATGGATCAGTATGTTAACAAAAAAAAAAATGCAGTTGCCTTACCTTGAGTGTCAGTGTACCACTCGGATATGTTGCAATGTAATATACTTTGTGCATATTCAGCACTTGCCCAGGAAACAAAGTCAAAAATAAAAACGATAAAGAAACACGACAATGACAACAGCTTCTCTTTACATTGTGATCACTGATCAGTCCACCCTATATATTTATACACAGGCGCTTATCAACGGATAAAATGACAGCGTTATCAAGCTTTACATTATCATGAATTATGGCACCTACCAGTACTACTGAAACACACGAGTCACAAACTCAACTCGCAAAGCACAAGTTCACTTCCTGCTCATACAAACCACCATTGATGAATTGTGTTGTATAGATGGATCATTTAGAATTTAGAATGGAAGCACAAAGCGTTACAGTAGCCATGGCAATTTCAGGTGTAAACGAGAGGCCTCAATTCTGCAAAATCGCTCCCGGCACCACCACCTATACGCCGTGCACCCGGACGGCCGCACCACCGTCTTCATGACCAGTGGCGGATCTACAGAGGGGGCTGGGTGGGCTCCAGCCCCCCTACAGCTGGTACAACAATGGAAATGAGGGAGGAGGAGAGGTGAAAAAAATAAGAAAAATAGAGAAATAGAGGAAGAAAAATGGAGAAATTGAAGAAGAAGAAGAGATCAGCCCCCCCTTCAATTCTATTCTGCATCCGCCACTGTTCATGACCACCTGCGGAATAGTTTCTCCTCTGCTGTCTCCCAACACGTACAGCTGCATCATCCGAGTCAGGCTACGGCGGCTGCGGGAGAAAACTCGGCAGGAGGCGTCGATCCTGTGGATCTCTGGATGGACCTCGGTCCGCCTTACATTTCACGTGAGTTATTTGCCCAAGTTTGGCGGCCCGCGCTAGCAGGGTTTATTGATGGACCGGTCCGTGCACCTCTCCGCCTTTATTAGGTTCTACCGCGTGATCACGCCGCCTCAGTCTCGTATTTCACCTGCTCCCGCATCCTCCCGTACATACGTCAAGCAAAACCCTAGAATGGAGCACACACACTACCCCAGTCGGGGAGCAGATGGGCGAGATGCCTTGATGAGGAGATCAGTCCCCTCCGACGATTCAGGAGGACAGCGAAGACGACCGTTTATTTCGGGGACGACTGATCAAGTACAATTTGTCGGTGTGGTGGCAAAGGCGGATGATGAAACCGACGACGTTCCTCAAATCCCGCCAACATTCATAATCTATCGCCGAGGTAAGAGTTCGCCCATTTCCTTTTTTTTCCCACGGAGGATTTAGGTTTTTATTTGTGCATCTGCTAAATTCGATCACCTGGGTGTTTGGGTACGTCTTCGGTCTTCCCCAAACGATTTTATCTTAGATTGTCCTCCCCATCGGATAGTTTTTTTTTTTCTTTTTCGGTGCGCTTAATTGGTCCTATTGCCTTGTATTATTGCTACGCTGAACCATCACTGTTTTGTATTTTCGGCCTATAATTTGGACTGGACGATGCCCCCATGTTCAGAACTTCTTGAGAAAGGATGGGGATGGCAAAGGCTGCTGCCGTACCGTCATGGTGGTGTTGATTGGACCACTTTCAAGGAATACCTCAAAGAATATTTTATCCAGAATGCTGGTGAAGTTGCCGCTCTTTGTGCTAATAAGAAGCCTGAGAAAGATAAGGACTATTTTTGCCGCATTACTGGTGGTGTTAAGGTCAAAGACAAAAGCATTCATTGCCACAATGTTTCTGGTTTTAGCCAGGGTGTTGTAGCTGTTATGGTAATGTCCTCCTGCCTCTGCAAAATTTTCTGTTGCCTATTATAATTGATTTTTTTGGTCCAGTTGCTAATTAGCACCCTCCCACCAATGCACCCTTCTAGTGTGTTGAAATGGAGAACAACTTTCGCTTCATTCATCGTCGCTGCTTTCTCACTGATGAAGATATCATCCTGAGCCAGAAGATCGAGGAGCGTGCAAATTATGTGATCCAATCAGCGAGTGTTTATGCTAATGCAGCTACAGCCTTAGTGGTATGGCCGTTACAAATTGGACCGAACTGTGGCTTACTTGTCAATTATTGTTTGATGTTTGCTAACTTTTTCCCTCCAATTTTGAAGTGTATTATGAAGGAAATTGGCTTGTTATCTGAGCTGTTTAACTGTACGTTTGACACCACTGAAATGGTCAACTTGAGCAAAAAGATCAGGCAGTCTGCCTATGAACTTATGCTCTATGAAGGGCCTGAAGCTGCTGCCGCTGCAGGCGCCATGCTGGTATGTTCCTGTCCTTACTAAGACAACTCTGCCTGCTTAATTTTTCATGTTTATTCTTTTATTATATGCTGATAAGGTTCTCACCAATTACAATGTTTTATTAAAGGGTTTAGCGAAGGAGGCTAAGTTCTTATATTATGAGCTGAGTCGAGAAAACATATTCATGTACCGGGATTATTATTACTGTAATACTATCCGAAGAGAGACGGTAGCAGCTTTGGATATGCTTTTGCAAGAAACTTCTAATTATGGTCATTTGAGTTGGGCTTTAGTTGTTGCCGAACCAGTGAAGCCTCGAGGGTGTGGTCTGAATAAATAAGTTTTTATTGTTCGGAATTGTTGCTGCATCAAATTAGTGACATTTAATGTCCTCTGCTATTGATGTTTTCAGCATTGTTGGTTATCTGAACTACGTTTCTGATAATGGTGATGTGAATATTGCTTCAGCTGGTGTCAAATCAGAGAAGCCTCAATGGTATGTTCTTAATAATAAATAAGTTTTTCTTGTTTGGAACTATTGCCGCATGCTTTTTGACATTTTCTATCGGTGGGTTCAGCACTGTTGTGGATCTAAAATGCGCTTCTGATAATGTTGATGTAAATGACGCTTCGGTTGGTGCCAAATCAGAGAAGCCTCAAGGGTATGGTCTTAATAATATTTTTTTTTCTTGCTTGGAATTTTGCTACGTGATTTTTGACATTTGCTATTGGTGGGTTTATTTCAGCATTGTTGTAGATCTGAAATGCGCTACTAATAATGTTGATGTAAATGACGCTTCCGCTGGTGCCAAATCAGAGAAGTCTCAAGGGTATGTTCTTAATAATAAATAATTTTTTATTGTTTTGAGTTTTTGATGCATCAAATTGGGTGACATCTAAATGTTCACTGCTAATTGGTGTGTTCAGCTCTGTTGGGTATCTGAATTGTGAAGTTATTCTGACTCCAAAAAGCTGAATATGTATGTGGAGAATATGAATTATACCCACAAGCCTCTCCCGGATAATGCTGGAAGCACTGCACTACAAGAGTTTGAGAAGACTCAAGCTACAATGCTCAAATTGCTAAAAAATGTGGTTGATGAATCGGATGCTAAGAACAACCAGTTAAATAAGATAGCAGTTTTAGCCAATAGTGGACTTTCAAAAATCAGTGCGGGTGGTACTTTGGTGGATGAGCTAGCTGAATATTTTAGAGAAATTTTGCGGTTCTCTACCGAAAAAAACAATAGTAATGGCATGTCCTCTGAACATGTAATGGTTTAACTCTTAGCTTCTAACTTCTGGTTTTGTTTATGTATATGTAATCTCTCCTAGAATGGCATTGAAATCTGCTGCTACCGTGATATTCAAACTGCTTGACCAGTCAGAGATCGGAGGCTAATGATTTTGTAATGTTTTGGATGCAGTTTGGTTGGCTAAGAAATAATTATTTTGTTTTCATTGAGAAAGAAAAATATTTCACTATATTGTCCCATGTCTTCACCAGCGTCCACCACACCAAATATCTAGGGCATGTGGTTTATCCACCATCTCAAAGCACTACTTACGGGGCAGGAGAAAGGGATATTTGACGTGTCAGGCTGTAGGGCATGCAAAGGCACACGAAATTTTCATTGCATTTTAGTAACAGATTCTGGTCCGGTAAATCAGCACATGTACAACTGTGATTATTTTTGCTCCACGTCGCTCTCAACTTAGAAGGATCAGATCTCTCTTGCTCGTTTTGCCATTAGTAGATCAAGACTTTGTAGTACTGTTTGCTTGCTTCAGGTTGCTTCTTAATCGGTGACTGTACGTATGTGAATCTGTGATGTGGAACACATTAGTGTTGATAATAAGCATCCTACATAAATGATTTTTTTTATAAGCTCTATTTTAGGACCAATAATTTATAATCTAGGATACACTGATCACCCCCCAACATGCACCAACCATCTCTGGGTGATAATAAGCAACGCAAACAATGATGAAATCCGCTTCTACATCCAGAATGCTTCAGGAGCAAAAAAATATTCATGCCTAGATGCTACTACGTAGGAGCGTCTGGTCTGGTGATGTGTGGTCTGCAGCTCTCCCTTACGATTGTGCCTGAGGCCAAACATGGTGACATGGAGCAGGTAACCGCCCTGGTCAGCCAAGGAGCACGCCATGTCCACTCCCTCGTATCACGCTCTCAATATGACAGAACCTGCTGCCACCCATACAAGTGAGGGAAGCACTCAGGTGATCCTCCGCCGGGTCCCTGCGGAACAGCTTCTCCTCCGCCGTCTGCCAATCCGGCTGCATTATCCGAGTCAGGCTACGGCTGCGGGAGGCAACTCGGCAGGAGCAGACGTGGCCGTCCCGACGAAGGCCAACCCACGCATCCAGGCCGGCGTCGAAGAAGCCCTGGCCGACGAACGGCAACGCCCACTCGCCGTGCCACCTCCACACGCAGCTCCCGGTGTCGAACGAGAAGGTGCCCACGTGAAGGCCCGGGCTCTCCCTGTACGCGGTGGTCATGAAGACGGTGCGGCCGTCCGGGTGCACGGCGTAGGAGCTGACGAACTGGTTGTGACTGAACGCCGGCGGCGGCGCCGGGAGCGATTTTCAGGACCAGCCGGCCTCGGTCGTCGGACGCTGCAGCTCGTCCGGTCCACCGCCATTGGGGTTGGGATCCCACGACATGGCCTCCAGAGAGTGCTGCTTGTCGGATAAGCGGTGCGACAGGGCGCAGACCGTCCCGCCCACGGCCACCGTGATGCCGGAGTCGCAGAGCATCTGAGCCGGGGCGTGAGGACCGAGTGATAACCCGTCTGTCCTCGTGTCGTAGACGAGGGCGCAGCGCTGGTTCGTGAAGACGAAGATGTTGCTGCCCAGCGCGGCGAAGGACGAAC
>JADLZL010003943.1:0-68124 GCA_015844335.1 Chrysopogon serrulatus
GGAGGAAGAAGAGGAGGAGAAGGAAAGGAGGAAGAAGAGGGCAGCCGCGACTCCCCCGCCGCCGTCTCGTTTCATCATTGCCGGTCCACGGTCGCCTTTGGCGTGGTAAGAATGCATTTTTTCAGTTTAAGTAGTACTATTACTAGTAGTAGCAGCAGTAGTAGTAGTATTAGTTGTAGTGGTAGTTGTAGTAGTAGAAGTTTTCAAATAGTGGTGTAGTCCTTGTCGTCATCGTAGTAGTAGAATTTGTATAGATATATTTGTGTATACGTGGTTATCGGCCATCGTGCCGAGGTGTCTTCCCTTGCTATGTGGTTGTCGGCCATCGTGCCGTTGATTTTTGTAGGTTTTGGGAACCGCACAGTGCAGGGGAGGTGCTGTCGAAATTTCTCTGATGATAGTATTATTTTTTGTTATTTGTTATAGAGAAGAGGACATTGGAGGTCGGTCGGCGATCATCGGCGACCCTGATCGTCTTCCTCGGCGGCGCGGGTCTGCCTGCACTGCGTCGCCTCGCCACGGCATCGACCTGCCACCGCCCCACTAGCCTGACTCCCCCGCCACCTAAGGTATAACCTCTCTTACCGTAGTATTGGTCATGCATCTCGTTAACCTGTTAGGCGTCTCCCATTCGAAAGAGATAGGGTTAGAGATATGCTATGCACGTCATCGCATATCTCAAACCCTATCTTTTTCAGATTGTCCACGTTTTCTGGACAGCCCGAGAATGCGTAGATGGTGTTAGTTTCCATGTTCTGCTCTAATCGGAGACGGAGTTTCGGCAGCACCTCCCTGTTGTTCTCCGGATACACACACTCCCTGCTGGGACGTGTATTTGGAGAACAGTGGGGAGGTGCTGCCAAAACTCTGTCTCCGATCGGAGTAGAACATGGAAACTAACCCCATCTACGCATTCTCAGGTGGGTTTAGGACCTATCCTCACCTATTAGATGGTAGAAACCACCTTGCATATACTGGCTTGTTACATTACTCGCTAATACATATGTTAAAGGATGGATGACCGAGAGTGGATGTACACGGGCTGGCGAAGAGGCCAGGTGCCCAACGATGAGTGGACATTGAAGACCGATGCTTTCATAGAATGGGCATTTGGCTGTGCTGAAGGAGCGAATGCAGTTTGGTGTCCTTGCAGTAAGTGTGCAAATAGAAAAGACAATATAAGGGGACTCTGGGGCGCCATCTGTGGAAGTATGGATTTATGGCGAACTATACCCGGTGGTACATGCATGGTGAAGCCGATCAGGTGAGAGAGGAGGTGGTCCGACCCTGCCTAGATGACTATGATGATGATGTGGGGGTAGGAGACATGTTAAATGACTATCACGAAGCATACTTTAATGAAGAACGTCTGGAGGAGGAGCCAGAGGCAAGTGCGAAAGCGTTCTACGATATATTAGACGCGGCACAGAAACCCCTTCATGGCCACACAACGGTGTCTCAACTAGATGCCATTGGACGCTTGATGACGTTCAAGTCCCAGTATAGCTTGGGTCGAGACGCCTTCGATACTCTGCTGACAGTTGTTGGTACCATACTTCCAGAGGGTCACATTATGCCCAAGAACATGTACGAGTCACAGAAGCTACTTCGTGCACTAAAGATGCCGTATGACCAGATAGATGCTTATCCGAATGGGTGTGTCCTGTTTAGGAAAGAACACGCGGACGCAAAATACTGTCCGAAGTGTAAGTCTTCTAGGTACCTGGAGGCAGAAACTAGTGAAGGACAGAAGAGGCAGCTTGCTATCCCCGTAACTCAGGTGAGGCACCTTCCCTTCATGCCTAGGATCCAACGGCTATACATGACCGAGGAGTCTGCTAAACAGATGATATGGCACAAAAATAGCAAACAATACAATCCTGACAAGATGGTATATGCATCCAATGGTGAGGCATGGATCCACTTTGATGGCAAGCATAAAGAGAAAGCAAAAGAGGCTCAAAATGTATGTGTTGCGCTGTGAACGGATGGGTTCAATGAAACGACCCGCGATTTCCACGAAGGGAAATCCACAGAGTACATCATTTACAGTTGATACCACAGTTCATACATCGTGAAAAGATATAAGTTACAGAGTATTACAACACTTGCAACACACCTAGGTACACCGTATTCTAACGATAAACACACACGCGGATCAACATCAGAGTAGACGTAGCGTCATAGCGGGTGAAGGCTCCTCCTCCACGGAGAATCATCAGAGTTGGGGTAGAGTATCAGCGGGCGTAGACTTGATCTCCTTAACCAAACTTGAGTGTAGGAACGAGACCACATAATCCTTTCAGCTTCATTGTCTTCGTAGCTGTCCTCGTGTCCCAAACTGCTCAACTCTATCAATGCGATTAAATGCGGCCACGAGCTCCCCACCCTATGCTTTGCTTTGCTATGTGGTAAGTGGGATGCAAGGGTAGAGCGAAAGGCCTATATTTGGCTGTAGTTTTCCTATGCCAATTCGTAATATAAATATAATATAGTTCATCAGGTTTTAACCCATCTCATCCACACATCTCACCACACTCTCACTTTAGTCCGCAAGGAAGACTCCCGCTCCTCCTTGCCTCAACGGCCTAAGCCGGAATCCAACAACACCCAGAGGGAGAAAAGAGAAGGACACCTCTCGCTATAACGAACGTATGGTACTCAAGGGAATGTCTGTACCGGGGACACGGCTATACGTATAGATTTAGTAACTCTGCAGACCTTGTACACCTGGAACCACAAGATCGCCATCATCGACGATGCCTCGTCTAGACTGATACCAAGCGCCGCCTAACTGGCCCAATGCCACTCTACCACTCAGCTCTGGGGCACCCCGGAGATCCACCGGCACGCCGAGGCGTGAGACGCGGTACCGGATCCCGGTGGATACCATCTTTGTCTCGAGGAGGGTGTGGGTCTCGGCACCCGCACCTCTCTACACTATCACCTATCAACCTAGTAGTAGCAAAGCATGGGGCCAGCTAGTCGTCAAGTCGAGACCCCGCCCATTCGAGAGGAGTGGTGTGCACGAAAAGGTCCCATGAACCCTAGGAACGCCAAACCAGTCCTTAGAGGGACTGGGCAGGATATCTTCACAAGGGGCTCGACGGCACCTCCATTCCGGGGATTCGTCCCACAAAGACACTCCTCCCCGGAATCTACTCACATCACATGTACCCGCCACAGGTACTTTCTCACATAGGGAGTGCCCAGATCACACTCCCCGGCAAGACTCGTCCCCTGACTCGTCGTAGATCCTGCCCAGTCGACACAACCCTCACCACACACCCAAGACACACGCCAAGATCTCTCCCATGTTAACCCAGTTATCCAGTTTACGGCACCATGTGCCTTAGCCACACACAAGCATGTATGAGTAAAGTGTAAGTGTGTAGCAAATATATATATCATGAAGTAGGCGAGCGTCTATCCTAGCAGCGGGTGTGCAGGGGAAAGGTTGCATCAAGGTATTAGCTTATCAAGCAATCTACCATGCATCCTATCACAGTTCATTTGTATAAAGGAAAGCACTAGCAGCTACGCATTGCATGCCTAATAGGATTCTACGAGGTTGGGTGGGACGTGGCACCTGTTTATAGCAATCCATAGTCATTCATATCTGGTTGCTCTTCGCATCTCCTCCTCCCAGCGGATCTCCGATCTATCCATCGTCACCGTGATGCAACTACCTCGATATAGCGACAAACAAGGCAAAAGAGCAATCAATCCCTAACCAAAATCCAGTACTCTCCAAAAAGGCAACAAGATACAGAAGGAACCAGATAACTCCGAATAAACACTGAAAAGACTTAGCCCTCGTGGAGAGTATCCGATCCTCGGGCTCAGATAAATAGAAGTGGTTGTCTGCTAAGCATAAGCCCGGATCACGGCCATGGTATAGCCGATTACTTCCTAGGTCGCTCGTGTTAGGCACATGCGGCTTCAAAGGAAGAGGCCTTGATCCTAACTTTGCTTAACCAAACACCACAGGTTGCGAGCTTCCGATCCAAGACGTCATGAAAATTGGCGGGGACTAGAGGATCATAGGCAGGAGAGAAGAAGGGAATATAGGAATAGCAGGGTTTGGCCCTTGTGGCCTTTAACCTGCAAGTCACAACTACTACATAAGATTCAAGTAAGAACGATTAATATGAAACAGAGGAATTGTGACATGGTTCTAAGGCTCTTTAGCTTACCCGTCATGGTAGCCGACGGTAGCAAAAGAGATTGGAACACGAACAACAAAGGAGCAGCTACCGGTCCTCTCGATCCGCACGACACAACAACATCGGGAGCCGAGAAAAGAGTAGCACAACAGGGGAAGAGAGGAGTGTTAGCTGGGCATGTCCATGTCGCGGCCTCGGTCACATCCTCGATGAGGATGGTTCTCCAATGGTCGATCGGGTCGACTCGCGCGGGTCCGAGATCAGGACATAGACCATAGCTTTGCCAACTAGAAGAGATAGTCCGGTCTTTGATCCAATCATCATGGCTAAGACGGGATCGAATAGAACGGGCTAGAGGAGGAGGGTAGAAGGTAGAAAAGAGAGGGAGCGGTGGTCTACCCCTTCCAATGCACATGCCACGAAAAAAGGCGAAGCATCAGAGAGGAGCGACGCACGAGAGATCAATAGTGCCTGATCCGCTCGTAGGGTACCTGGACCAAGGTGCACTAATGCACTAAGCATTCCCCGGGTCGGCAGTGCGGTTGTCACCGCGAGATCCTTAGGAATGCTACTGTCTAAGCTAGGTACAAACATACAAGGGATTAAGCTTGAATGATCCAAAAGAGAGGAGAGGCGGGATTCACCTTCCTTTGATCCGCTCGCCATTGCAATCGACGGGAACCAGAGGAATGGAATCAAGATAGCAATAGCAATAAAAGAACACCGTCAAGCGCAAAGAAGGGGCTTAGGTCCCACGGCGCCTTGATCTACATGACATAGTAACGGTCACTGATCGAAGAAGCCGAAACAAGGTGACTCGATCCTCGCCTTACTGGATTAGCGAGAATCGAAGGAGTAATGTAGAGGATGGTTCCGCGCTCTTCCCAACCTACCCGTCATGGCAAAGGACGGTGGTCAGAAGAAAAGAGACAAAGGTCTCGCACGGTTCCGCAATCCACACCAACTCGTAGGGCACCACGACCTCCGTCCAACTAAAGCGGCAAAAGCTATTCCTCGGGTTCTTAGCGATGTGGTTGTCATCACGAGAACCAAGGAATGCTTCGGTCTAGGTAGTGCAAGCATACGAGCTAGATAGGAAGAAGCAAGGGAAAAGAGGGGAGAAAGAGGTAGAGCTCGATGGTCATGGCGAGCCAACTCGCGGCCACGAGCTATACCTAAACAAGTCGACTCCCGTTGGTTCCGCGATGGTCGTTTCCTGATTCGTTTACCCGTAGACTAGGTCGCGGCGGGCCATCGCGCACGGGTGATATCCGCACAGATGTTGAGTCCACCGTGACCATGTCCTAGGGTCAAATCAAGATCGCTACGTGGTTCCACGGGGTCAACCAAAATACAAGGAGGGAGGGATCGCGTTCGGCGTTACGATCATAGCGGGATCGCACGTTCGGACACATCGCTCTCTCAGCCGGCTCGAAGGCTCGGTCCTCAGATAAACTCCACATATCACACGAACCCGACACTAGACAACATCCACACGGAGTAGCACATTTCCATAGCATAAAAGGTATAGACCGGCAAGGAAGGCACGACACGTGCATGGGTAGACATGGTATGATAAAGTGCGACAAGTGAGTATATGGTATGAAAAACTAGGGCTTTGCCGACGCCGAGGATGGCGTCGGCGGGGTTTCGAGGGTTCGACCTTGACAGGGGGGAAGAAGGTGGAGCCGGTAGGGATCAGTCGTGAGCGCCCGCCGGAGGCGGCAGGATGGCCGTAGCCGACCAAGCTTGGCCCCCGCCAGCCGTAGCCTGCTGTGGCTAGTCGTAGCCACATTTGGCTACCTCCAGCCGGCTGTGGCCAGCTGAGGCCAGCTGTAGCCAAATCTGGCCAGCTCTGGTCGGCCATGGCTGGCTCCGGCCAGCTCCGGCCTGCTGCTGGCTAGCAGCGGCTGGCCGTGACTGGCTGCCGCTGGCCGCCGGTGGCTGTGGCTGGCCACTGCAGGCGGGACGCGCCAGGGACGGGCAGCGAGGTGGCTGGAAGGTGGTGGAGCTCCAACGGGATCCCTATAAGGCATAGAACAGCGGCACGAAGGCCGATCTCAGACGGGAACATGGATATGATTTCGGCAAGGCCGGAAGAAGGATGGCTTGGGCGCTGGTGGCTCACTGGTGGTGCGGGAGAGTCCTCGGCGAGGTGGAGCAGAGGCGGTGGAGCAGCGCCGGGCACCGGGCCGGTTGTGGCTTGCCCCCCGCTGCCGGCCAGCCTTGTAGCCGGCCTCGCATCTAGCCCGCCAGCCGCCGGTGGCTCGTGGCCTGCAGCTGCCGGGCGGGGAGTTGGCTGTGGCAGCCGGAGGTGGCTGCAGGTGGCCGGTGTTGGCCGGGCGAAGTCGGAGGCAGCCGGGTGAAACAGGGAGCGGCCGGGGGACGGGCGAGGGCGCCGCGTCGCCTGGGGCCGAGGCACGACGTAGACGCTACGGGACGCCGCCGGCCGGGCGATGGGTGGTGTCGCAGCTCGCCGTGGACGACGCCGAACTCGGGCGCTGACGCGTAGGCGACGGGCGCCGGGCGGCCGGTGGCGCTGCCGCCGCTTGCGCGGGACCGGCCCGTAGGGCGGGGTAGCGCCCTGAGGCGAGGCGAGCGGGCGACGCCGCGACGCCGCGACGCGGGCGAGCGCGACGGGCCCGGGCGCCAGGGCTGGCGGCCGCACGGGTCGGGCGTGGCCAGCCCGGCTGGCGGCGTGGGAGGTGTGGTGCTGGTGCGCGCGTGCCGCGGTGCCGTGCGGGCAATCGGCGCAGCCAGCGGCTCGGCGGGGCGGGCACCAGCGTGGCTTGCGGTGGAGGTGTGAGTGGGGGAGGAAGGAAGTAGTGCGGGCGCTTCCGTAATCGGAAGGAGAAGGCAAGCGGCGGCGGGCGTGCCGGGCCGGACGTGAGCAGGAGGAAGGAGAGAAGGAGAGGAATGGCGGCGCTGGGAAGGGGAAGAGAGGGGGAGTGGCGGCAGCTTCCGAGGAAATGGAGAGGAGGAGCTGCGGCGGCTGCTCTTATACGACGCGACAAGGCTAGGGTTGGCCGGCTAGGTGATCTCCGGCGTCCGTGCCATGGCGAGGACACGCGGCGGCCGATCGTAGGCGGTACGGACGCCGAGACGCCAGGCGCGGCTTCCTACTCCACGGCGGCGGCGGCCGGGTTCCCTGTGGCGAGTGCCCTAGGGTTTCAGAGGGGCGCCGCTTGGCGGGCCGCGGGCGCGGGCCGCCTAGGCTTGTGGGTTTTGTGGGGCTCGCCTAGCCTGCCGCGCTAGCGGCCCCGGGCTGGGAGGAGGGGAGCCGGGCCGCGAGTAGGCCCCCAGGAAGGAAAGGTGTGGGCCTATTTGGAGGCTTTAGGCCCAAGGGAGGGAGGTAGACTTTCCTAATTTATTTAGGGAGTTTAGAGGAGAATTCAAATGAGGGAATCTAGAACTTCAAAAGGGAGTCTGGAAAAGGAAAAGGATTTTCCTCATGATTTAAATGGAGTTGGGTTAGAGGAATTGGCGAAGAAGTGAAAAGAATTCGGAGGAATTTAGGCGGGATTAGGGCAAATCAATTAGGAGCATGGAATGTAAGTTTAAGGGAGGAGATAAAAGGAGGAAAAAGGATTCCTTTCCCCTTTTATTCATGTCTCAGGCTTGAAAGGAATTAAGAACGGAAGTTCCTGGTACTGAGTTTGAGAGGGAATTCAGAAAGGGGATCACGATGAATTTCCAGGAGGGGAACTCGTAAGAGATAGAGAGAAAAGGGAAAAGGATTTCTCCTTTTCGAGCCTCGAGGAGATTTAAGGAGAACTCGCTATGGGATTGTGCACTCCAAAACTCCAAACAAAACTTAAATCCCAAATCGAACTCAAGGGCAAGGGCACACTCCTACAAACAATTCTATATGAATGCAACGATTTGTTAACTAACCCTCCTGTGTTTGACCTAGGTCGACCCTATCCACTACATGCTTCACACATTGTAGGAAAAATTTTAAAAAGTTCAGATTTTTGGTGTTTGGAAAACCTCGGATGTTACATTCAATCCTTTTGGAATGATGGCTGCTCCATACTCATGTTGGCCCATTTTCGTTATCCCCCTGAATCTACCCCCTGGCGTATGCTTCCAAAGCAAGTACGTATTCTTGTCCTTGATAATTCTAGGGCATCCGGGGAATAATATGGGTGTGCTCATGGAGCCTCTTATTGATGAATTGTTCGATGCTTGGGTGCATGGCGTATGGACATACGACCGAGCTACGAAAAGAAACTTCAAAATTTATGTGTGGTACCAGTACTCCCTACACGACTTCGTGGCGTATGGGATGTTTGCAGCCTGGTGTGTTCACGGGATGTACCCATGTCCGATATGCAAGGAGGCTGTGAGGTTCATTAGGTTGCAAAAGGGCGGCAAGTTTTCGTTGTTCGACAAGCATCAACAATTCCTACCTTCTTCCCATCCATTCAGACAAGACATCAAGAATTTTATGAAAGGTGTCGTAGTGACAGAGGAAGCACCGCCAATGAGGACTAGTGCCGAGGTTCATGCTCAGATAGATGCTCTCATGGTCAATGACGGCAAAGGACATCGATTTGTGGGATATGGTGAGCAGCATATGTGGACTCATAAGTCTGGCTTGACTCGGCTCCCCTATTATGATGATCTGCTCCTTCCACACAACCTTGATGTAATGCACACTGAGAAGAATATTGCCGAGGCACTTTGGGCAACACTGATGGAAACTGATAAGACAAAGGACAACATTAAGGCTAGAGTGGATCTAGCAATGTTATGCGATAGACCAAAGCAAGAAATGAGACCTCCTAGATGTGGCAAGAACTGGACAAAGCCAGATGTCGATTTCGTCCTGAAGAAGCCCCAGAGGAGGGAAGTGCTAGAATGGATCCAGTCATTGACGTTCCCTGATGGGTATGCAGCAAATCTGAGGAGGGGGTCAAATTAGATACTCTAAAAGTCTTAGGGATGAAGAGTCATGACTACCACATATGGATTGAGCGGCTTCTTTCGGCCATGGTTTGAGGCTATGTCCCTGAGCATGTGTGGTTAGTGCTGGCAGAGTTGAGCTATTTCTTCCGACAGCTCTGTGCGAAGGAGTTATCTCGGAAGGTGGTTGAAGACTTAGAACAAATGGACCCTGTGTTGCTCTATAAGTTGGAGAAGATCTTTCCCCCCAGCTTCTTCAATCTGATGCAGCACTTGATTGTGCACCTTCCTACCGAGACACGATTGGGGGGGCCCGTGCAGTTCCGTTGGTGCTTTCCAGTGGAGAGATGTTTAAAGGTTCTTCAAAAGAAATGTAGAAATAAAAATAAAATCGAGGCGTCCATGGCGGAGGCATACATTCTTGAGGAGGTATCGAACTTCACAACGACATACTATGGTGATAAACTCCCTAGCGTGCATAATCCACCCGGTCGTTACAATGCTGATGAGAATGAGTCGAACCTCAGCCTTTTCAAAGGGCAACTCGGAAGCGCAAGTGCATCGACCAACAAATCCTTGAGACCAGACGAGTGGCGCAATATCATGCTATATCTGTTGACCACCCTTGATGAAGTGGACCCGTATTTGCGGTAAGTTCTCACCGAACTGGTTCCATACTCATGAACTTTCATCATGCTATATGTGTTGACCAACCCTGTTGTTTCTCGTTGGCACAGGGAATTTCTTGATCAATTCAGAAATGAATCAATGGGGGAACCTACCCCGCAGGAGTGTGATGCCATTCTTCAAAATGGGGCAGGAGGTGGTGTTGGCACTTCTAACGTCTCTATGAATTAACGAGATTAGAAATGCATGGTATTAAATTAACTTGTCATTAGCAACTAGCCACTTATTTATCACTAGCATTCCTAAGCATGAATTAAGTTGTCATCCCTAATTATAATGCTAAGGAGCAAATATAGATTTACATGTATTATTCAATATGGCTAGGCAGAGATATGAATATAAACTAAAATAGATTCTGCAAGTGGACAGATAATTATACCATTGTAGCATTTTACCTAGGGAGTTCTACCGGGTTATCGATTTATATTTATACCTTTGGGAAAGCTTGTTATAAACTCTATCTATTATATTGATAAGAAAATATATACAATGAATAAGTGATATTACCAATGTCATCTACTCTACTCATAACAGACAGAGGTCACAAGATAAATATAGATAAATACGGGTGATAGCATAATCAAGTATCATAATTATAGATAATCATCAGAGCATTTTCTAGTCATAATCATAGTTAGCCAATGGATAAACTAAGGAGATAACTGTCTAAGGTAATTCTATAACTACATCAATGAATAACTCTAATTAGTGCAATTATATCTAGTAATCATCGCTAAGTCAACCCTATATCATGATCACATGTAAGGGGGCATCAACTAGGAAGGATGTGAAACAAAGTCATTATCCAACTTCGCGACCGTGCCCTGCTGTCCTACATACGGAGGGTGGACTATAGAGGAACCAACGTAGCTGTCACCTACGCGGACTACCACATGTCCCGGCATGTCAGGGTGCACTCACAGACAAACAAGATATCTAGACACCACATCTACATATTGTCCATCATCTACCCATTGTACACTTGGATAAACGCTATACGAGCAATTACATGAATTCAATAAGATCGAACTAACTAAACTATACATATAATCAAAGTAGACAATGACTATTGCAATTAAGAACATATAAACTATTAAGAATAGTGTCTCCCTAATCTGAATAATGAATACAATAAAAAAGAAAGAACTAGAACTATACCAAACTCCTGCGCTCCAGACAGACGCCGGGGGCTCCAGATCCCGATGAAGAACTAGATCTCCTCTACTTCTAATCTAGCTAACTAGAACTATAAACTAGAAGGCTCTTGATAAACTTGAAGGCTTCTTGATGCTTGATGGCTTGAGGCCTTGATGAATAATGAATTGGCTCCCTACAGGGGGGTCTACCCATATATTTATAGTCCGGTGGGATGAACGTGCACCGCAGGATCAAATCGACTTAACCAAGGGCCGAGATGCATCGGGGAGAGGCGGCGGAGGAAGCTTCCAGAAGGGGGCCCAGGGAACCCTAGATGGGGCGCCGGCCGACGCCCCCGGTGGGGTCGGCCGGCCCCCACCGGGCGGCCTCCCCCCCCCTCGGGGTTGCTTCGGGTGTCTTCTAGATCCTTCCCACGTCCCAATGTTGATCTTTCCCATGGCGGATAAGTTTCATGATTAATATGCACTTTAATCCCTCTTTTTTCGGCTTTTCTAGAAAAATCCCCGGAAAATATAGAATATGCAAAAACTCATGAAAATTGTCGGTTAAAACCCTAGACTAGTGTGTATTCGTGTATCCTCTTGTGTCTAAAGTTCTAATGAATGTTGACGTTATCCACTGTCAACAGGTGGAACGCCTGATTTCATTTCTTGGTTCCAAAACAAGGTACCCTTCTTAGGTATTTTCACATTGCAAGTTGGAAGCATGTGTGAATAGTAGAACGATCTAACCTACTCCATTCTGCAGGCCCAAAGTGATGTGACAATGAGTGCTGAGTTGAGACAGGTTGCTAATGGCTTTGAATATAGGGTCAGGTCATTTACCGGTTATGACGTGAATGGTTACCGCTTTCGTACATCAAGCTATGACAAGGAGAATCGAAGAACCACATGTTCCGGAGTTTTTACAGCCGGCCTTGATAATGTCGAGTATTATGGAAGAATTGAAGAGATATATGAACTCAATTTTGGAGGTTGCAAACCTCTAACTCCTGCCGTTTTCAAGTGTCATTGGTTTGATCCTGCAGTAACTAGACGGACACATGCGAATCTTGGGCTAGTCGAAATTCGACAGGATTCCGTTTTGCCCGGAGACGATGTCTATATTGTGGCCCAACAGGCTACGCAAGTTTATTATCTCCCATATGCATGCAAAACCAAAGAGCATCTTAAGGGGTGAGATATTGTGCACAAGATATCACCGCATGGTAGAATACCGGTCCCCAATGATGAAGACTACAACTTAATTAACCCAACCACTTACAACGGAGAGTTCTATCAAGAAGAGGGGCTAGAAGGAAGGTTCAAGATAGACTTAACCGGAGCGATCGAGATGGAGATAGACAACGAGTGGGTTGTCGACGAATGAATGGAGGAGAGGAGGTGGTTAATGTGAAGGACTTACAAATGCTAGAACGATTGCATTTAGAAAATGAAGACAACATTCCTCCTCCGGACATTGACTTTCGTAACCAACAATTCGACTTGGTGGATAGTGATGATGAGACTTATGATCCAAGCTAACCCCGATCAAGAAGAATATTTCTAATATACATATAATATTTATATTATTATTATGTTTATTTATTATGCATCTATTTCAAAGTACTTGTTTATTTATGCTAATTGGTCTACTCTAATTATTTGCAGGGGATTGAGTGAAGCTGGTGGGCGGTATGAGGATCGTGCGGTCGCTCTAGCAAACAGTAACTGGAGGGTCGAGCAGCAGGAGCAGGAGCAGGAGGAGTAGGAGGAGGAGAGAGCGCTCGCCTGTCATCGTGGCGCCGCATGACGAGCAGGAGCAGGAGGAGGATGAGGAGCAAAGAAAAGTGGGGAGGAGGAGGAGCAAAAGTGGGAGGAGGAGAGGGACGAGGAGGAGGAGGAGGAGGAGGAGGGAGAGGAGGGAGGAGAGGGTTCCGCTGGCTCAGGTGTGCCGGCTGTGTACCTGCGAGGACCGGCGAGCCTCCTTCAGAGATCGATTCCTATTGCCAGACGCCTGTTGGTTCGTCCGGAACCCCCAAAGTAAGTGACTTAAGATATTCTGAATACTTTTGCTTATGATATGTTCAAAATATCATTAGGAACTAATAATTTTCTTAATCATGTGGGCAGGTCTTGGATGATCCTAGAGGTTGCCGGTGATCACCAACGCCCGGTGAATGGCATCCTGGGACTTCTTGTGAGGGAGCACTTCCCTGGCTTGGTCTTGCACGGTGGAGTGATGGAGCCGGCCTACATGTGGAAGCACTACGAGTCGGCCACCGATGAAGCAGATCTTGTTGGCCGGGTGTTTAACAACAAGGCACAGCGCATCAGGGTCGAGCTGTGGGTAAGTACTTCTTGCAGTACATAGGTCAATACATCACATCTGTTACCCTTTCTTCCAATACTGAATGTATTTATAACACTTTACTTAATATGCAGGATTTCTACAGATACGAGCCAGGAATGGAGGAATTGGCGGATCGGGTGGCTATCCGGGCACAGAAGAAGCTCGTGCATGACATGCATTGCGAGTCGCGCCTCCAAGCTATCATAAACTACTGTGCGTGGTTTGAAAGCAGGAAGGTCACCAAAGCAGAAGCAAGAAACATTTTCTTGACCCGGGACCAGTACCTAAAGGTATCATTCTTTCAAGATTAAGTACGATTAATTTCATCTTCTTATATTTCTTACTTGTTGACGTGTAGGCCGTTCCGAGTTGGTGCTCCACGCTGAGTGTTTTTTTAAAAAACACTCGGCAAACCCGCTGTTGCCGTTTGAAGTCCGTTTGCGTCTTTACCGAGTGTCAGACACTCGGCAAACGATTTGCCGAGTGTCTGATAAAAAACACTCGGCAAATCTCTCTTTGCTGATAATTTTTTCACCGTGAGCTCTTTGCCGAGTGTTACACTCGGCAAACCTTTTGTCGAGTGTTTTCTAGGGTTTGCCGAGTGCCCGTGACACTCGGCAAATCGCCTGTTTCCAGTAGTGGCTGGGGCGCTGTGGCTAGGGCAAAGAGGCTGCTGCTGCCCTAGAAACGTAAGGAGGGGAGGACGAGAGGGCTAGGGCTGCTGCTGCTGTAACTTAGATGGCCCATGGGGCCAGGCAACAATAATTGCCTTGCTTACTTCTCCCAATAGTATTTACAAGTACGGAGGTCCTAGCGCCCGGACGTCCGGATGCAACAACCCTTCCGAACGCCCCGCGCCAAACTCCTGTTGCGCATGCTGTGCTGCTAGCAGCCTTTTACTGTATGCCTAATAGCATAATAGACACCCGCACCTACTCCCACCGCTTTTCTGTGGTTGCGCATGCTGCTACTGTTAGCCTTGATCCACGTGCCCTAGACGGCCACATCTTCCCTCCATCACTTGCCACCAGCTCACCACCTGCGGTCCGTCCTCACACCCGCCGCTAGCTCGTCCCCTGTAGCCCACCCCCAGCTCACCCCGTGCTTGCCGGTTGCGCCTTCACACCGCCCCCATGTGCAAGCATGCCCCCTCTCCCCTTGACTGCAGCAACCCATCCGCTTGCCCCCTACACTTCTGTCCGCTATCCAGCCTTTGACGTCCGATCTAGCAAGCCACGCACCACCGGCTGCCTGGCTGGCACCGCCCCTCCCCCGGATGACGCAATATGGAAAAACTGTAATAAAATAACATGCAACAACGCGGAAAACCTTACTGCAATAAATAAGGTAGTTGAACTACGATGAACATATTACTGCATGCAACAAGAAGGAACACCAGCTGCAACATTATGGTGAAGCAGCTAAAACACCAAAGAACATATAAGGAAACAACAGTTGCAACACGAGATTATTGTAGCTGAAACAATATGAACAGATTATTGCAAACGAGACCGAGATTGAAGCAATTGAAACATACTGCAACATTCAAGTAGTACTGCTGCGACATGAGATTGGAGCAATCGAAACATACTGTAACATCTCGAAAAGTACTTCTACAACATCTCAAGAAGTACTATTGCAACATCGCAAAAACATTTATCGCAACAACTAAAAAAATTCCGTTGCAACAATCAAAACATCTTTGTAAAATCTCGAGAAGTACTTCTACAACATCTCAAGAAGTACTATTGCAACATCGCAAAAACATCTGTTGCAACATCTAAAATATTTCATTGCAACATTCAAAAATATATTTTGCAACATCAAAAACTCATTACAACACGTAGAGATCTGACTCCTGAGAGTTCACTGGAACTCTAGCCACTCCCGCATCCCTTAGATCCAGAGGAGAAAAGGAGGAGGAGGAGGCCTTAGATCCATAGGAGAAAGGCTCAGATCTAGATCCATAGGGGGGAGGGAGGAGGAAAGCAGGCCTCAAATCCAAAATCCCTTCACCACCTACATGGTTGGAGCAGCCACCGTCATCCTCGCCTCTGGTGGAGTGTGGAAGCAGGGTCGCCCGGTGCAGGGATGGTTGGCTTGGGCTTCGACCACGGCTACAGCATGGGCCACGGGGTCGGCGCACTGGCACGGGCATCGAAAGATTCCATGGCCGTGGACATGGCGACGGAGAAGGATGGCCTGCAGCTCACCTCGTTGCCTCTGCCAGGTGCGCGAGCGACGAGCAAAGTGAGGAACAGGAAGGAGCAGACAGTGACGAGAGAGATCGGGAGCCGCACACGATGGAGGAGTGGGAGGCGCGCAGCAGTAACGAGGCGGAGTCCTTCACACGAGCCGCTTGTGACGGAGGAGTGGGAGGCGCGCAACAATGATGAGCCGGTAGCAGAATCATGGACTGATGGGGTTGGTGTTGGTGAAAGGAGGAAGTGGAAAGATAAGGATGAGAATTTTTTATTTATTATGTGGCAGCACGAGCGGTGGGTGGGGGAGGTGCAATAGGCAGGTGACACGTCCGGAAACGGACAGACGTTCGTGTCTATTTTTTACCGTTACAAGTATTTATATGTCTCTAGCAAAATTAAATAAAGATAATTGGGCTTATGAGCCCATCAAACCCAGCTGGCCCCTAATACTAATCCTTGGGCCTAGCCACTATCACGCTGACGCCTTTTATATTGGAATACCGGTCATAACTGTTGTATCATTCTCTCCTTGAATCAAATACGTCCTCATCTTTGGGGGTAGCCTTGTGTTTCTTCTTTTTCACAGCAGCAACAATGTCAGTCTTTGTGACAGGAGCAAATACCTCAGCCCTTATATCATTTTCTACAATTGGTTTGAGCATACAATGAACTCTGACATATGAATAACTATTGGAACAACCACTATGTGTATCAAGAACAAGCCACCATGGGTGACCCAACAATAAATGTGTCACATGTCAAATCAGGGAGGTAACAATTGGTAAATTTAGCGGGCGGTGGAGGCCCAAACAAGGAAGATGGGCAGCCGACGGGGCTCCCACGGCCCACCCTAGGGCAAGGGGCGATGAGCACCGCCGCTACAACCTGCCGCGCGGGTGGTGGACGTGGGCCCCATCAGTAGCCGCCCGCCGTCGCGGCCACCATATTCAACATAAGTTATCTTTTATATTTATTATCTAGGAAATTAAGAATACAAAAAAGGGAAGTTCATGTTCAATAAAGACTTTTCCGATAGAGTCCACTTGAGACTATAAATACTAGGAGATTGTAAAAATTGAATTAAGAAGTAATTGGGCGAAAGTCCTTTATTTCAATCTCTAGCGCCAAGGCGCTCTCTCTCTCCTCACCAATGCCGCCCCGCCCTAGCCGCCCGCCGCCCCCCGCGAAGCGCCCTCTCCTCCTCTTCCTTCTCCAATTCACCAGGCCCAAACGACCCTCGCCGCGTGTGTTACAACTAGTATCGTGAGTCCCAGAAGGATTCATAGGTTAAATCCATGGACACCATTGTTGACTTTGAGAAACTCTTCGGGGAGTTCACCAAAAATGTCACCACAAAGTTTGACGATGTCTACATCAAGATCGATGATGTCTTCGCGCGTGTCAACAACTTCACCAACATCATGTCCGCAGTCGAGTTGCCCGTGGAACTCACCCTAGAAAGGAGGAGCTCCTGCCGGTCAAGATTGAGAACGTCGTCGACATCTCGAAGACGAGCTTGAACAGATCCGCACGTCCCCTCGCTCGTGTAATACGAGCAGCGGTTCCTCACCATTCTGGAAAAGAGTAAGACACCACCAGTGCCCGATACACTTCCTATGGCTGCGCCGATGACTTTGCCCGCGACAATGACAGTCACCGCCAACGATGACAACTCTGGCGACAACACTTGCATGATGGTCATCAAAGCAAAACCGGATGTGGGAGTGTAGGGAGGAACCCTATTCTATCTACATGGCATAATGAGCGGTGCCAGAGTACACATCTTTGTGGACTTGGGATCAAGTCACAACATCATCAACATCAACGTCGCCCGTGCTAATGGTGTGCACGAGTTCGCATCAACACCATGGTGCTCGTTGGCAGCGGAAAAGAGGTACCTTGTTATAGCATTTCTTTTCATGTTCCAATTACCATTGACAATGATGTTTTTCACATGGATACCCTCTTCCTCGACATTGGCAACAACATCGATGTCATTCTGGGCATGCCATGGCTAGCTAGCCTTGGATGTCTTGTCGGACTTCACCATCATGGAGCTGCTACCCTTTTGCGATGGGATGCCACATCTACTTCGAGTAGTACCACGACATCAACCTCCACCACCATGGGCGGCATGGGTGGCACCACTTTCGCTACCCCCGTAGTGGTGCCTGCCATGTAACCTGTGCCACTAGTGATGAATAGGGCGCACAGAGCAAGCTCACTGTCAGCGCTCGATGTCATCAACACCAACGGTGACATCATCTTCATCAAGCTTCGCCAAGCTGTTTTTGAGGATAGAGAGCTTCGTGCCTTGGTCAAGACGATCATGGAGGGACGTGCGGTATGAGTTTGGTCACTTGACCAGGGGCTGATACTCTTTGATAGACGCTTCTACATTCTAGTCTCTTCACCACTGCTACCCTAGTTGCTGCGAAATCTTCGCTAGGGGGCAGAGCTGACATGGAGCACCTAGCGGTAGGTAATTACAAGCCACCAGCTGATGGAGGAGCGTTGAAGCCACTACCACTGTACGTCTTGGAGGTACAAGCGTGGCCACTGCACAAGAGCATCTACAATGCCAAGGTTGTCTTCCTGGATGATTCAGGCCATGTGATGGACAACATGGGGAGCATCAACATAAACATACTCTTGGGGACGTTTGCACATCACCTCTCCCCAAGGATGTTTGAGGTGGGCGCATTCCTCTTTGACGACATGATGGACATGACATCTTCCCTGGCAAAACGCTTCATGAGGATGATATGGCGGTGAATACCTTTGAAGGTCATCAACCACGCCGACAACCATATCTGCATCTACGCTAGGCCACTGGATATGTTGCATAGCTTTGAGTTCACTGCTTTTGTTCCCACGAATGCCTTGGCAAAGGCTTCATAGGCAGAAGGGATACCATTCGAAGAGGACGCATTGTATGAGTACCATGGCTACATCAGCACCATCCACTACTACTTCGAGTTCCACGTCCTTAGAACAAGGGCGAACATCATCAAGGCTGGCTTCCGCATCGAATGCCTTATCGAGATCATTGAGGAGTTTCCAGCCAAAACGACTGCTATGGAGGGCATCGATGACTAGGATGCATTTCGGCACGAGGACACACTGATCGGAGAAGGGGAGTTGTATCACACGCCAAACCAGGGTAGTGACAATTGGCAAATTTGGCGGGACAGTGGAGGCCTAAACACGAAAGATGGGTGGCCGAAGGAGCTCCCATGGGCCACCCTAGGGCAAGGGGGTGATGGGCGCCGCCGCCTGTCGCGTGGGTGGTGGCCATGGGCCCCTACCGCGGCCGCCCGCCATCGCGCTGATATTCACTGCAAGTTACCTTTTATGCTTTATTATTTAGGAAATTAAGAATAGAAAAAGGGAAGTTCGTATTCGATAAGGGCTTTCCCGATAGAGTCTACTAGGGATTATAAATAATAGGAGATTGTAATCAATTAAATTAAGAAGTAATTAGACGAAAGTCCTTTATTCGAATCTCCCACGTGCTCGCGCTCTCTCTCCTCACCAGCGTAGCCGCCACCCTAGCCGCCGCCGCGCCGCTACCCCCCGTGGGCGCGCGCCCTCCCTCCTCCTCTTCCTTCTCTGATCCACCAGGCCCAATCCATCCTCTCAGCCGCGTGTGTTACAAAATGACACCTATCAGTATGACATTACAATCCACTGTATCAACATCCCAAATGAAAAAATTGTCTCAGCACCTTTCGAGTCATTTTTAATGAGCCATTTTGATTCATCGACAACATATATAATGCAGCATTGAAAGCGTTCGTATACACAGAAAATGGATTCACCAAAATCTGAACTAATTGCATTTGTAAAACTACCACCCATCAATATTAATTAGCATGTTTAGGCGAAGAAACTTTTTGACCATTCTTCAACGTTTTCATGTTGTCCTTTTGGAACAGACCTCGGTAGTTCAAAATACGCCATACCTCTTATCTTGCTTTCTGCAATCTCCACTAGACAAGTTGCACCTTTTGACCGGAGGCCAAGAAAACTTTCAACAGCAGCAGCATGTTGGCTTGGCACTTTTGGCCATTTATCACCAATTTTAGTGTCACTAACTACCTTGGTGTCAGGCAAGTTATCATTCAATCAATAGCTATCATTTTCTTTCATTCAAGCACAGGATCATATCAGAATTGTAACATGACTTTCATACTATTCACCTGTCATGATATGCACTTCATGTAATCCCACTACTACATCAAAACATCTTTGGAAAATTTCTTCTTTGCCAAGTATAGCATCACGTGTGATTCGAGTCCACAACCCCACAAGAAATCCTCCATAACATCTATCAATCATAGTAGTCATCTAGACTTGATCTTGAATAAAATGTTGGGACATTCTTAGTTTCCTTTGGCAAGACTGTAATTTGACATTGAGAAGGTAGCTAGGTAGCAACAAATTTAAATGCACCATGTGCGATCCATGATCTGATACCACTTGGTAAGATATGGTTGCAGTGCCCAACTTTGACCTAATTTTCACAGTTCAAGACAAATTAGAATATGATTTTTTTTAAAAAATGGTATGAGCAATCCAAAATCCCTAATCACAAATGGGTCACATCACAGACAGAAAAAATACCCATCCTCAATCATAGTTATAACTCGTCTGTTATACCCATCTTTGAAGGTGGCTAGGAACCATATGTGATACATGTCACACTGGTGTTGTCTAGATCTATCTATGATATGATCAAACTTTATCATAGATGTGTATAACTTGTCCACGGTACATGTATCTAAAGGACCAAACAACCAACCAAAGATGGGGTGAACGTGACTAAGGGATATTGAGAGAGACAAGGCTCTCATGTTGCCTGGGCTTATAAAAAGAAGTAAAAAGTAAATCTTTCTAATTGGAGAGTTACTACAAAACTACTCTACCACTTGGGATAAAAAGCAATCGACTAGAAAGTGGTATCCAAGTTGGGAGGGTCCATATAAGGTGCTCAAAGTAGTATTTGTAAACTCATACACTAGTGTAGTAATTTTTGAGACACCTCCCTTTTCTAACAGAGGCCGTTTTCTTAGTAGACTATCTCTAACCTTCATGGAGGCACAGTAACTATACAACCGTTGCTCAAAATCAATTTTTACGGACAGTGAAACCATCCCTAAAAATGTTTAGAGACGATTTTATTAAAAAACCTTGAAAATATGATTTGTAAGGATGGTTGCTTATGTCAACCGTTTTGGAAAACGAGTGACTTTTAGAGGCGGTTTTATTAAGTCCAGCGTCCCTAGAAAACGATGTTAAAAAATATCTACAGCATAAGTAAATTCATATCTTTTTTAAATAAAGTTGGATCAAGACAAAATTTATATCAAAATTATAGAGCTTGATGAGATCTAAAATTGTAACACCCAGTTTTAATAAACAAAACTAGGCTTACCATATGTGTGCCCAGAAAGTCCACACATACAGCAATAGAAGAAGAGAGTATAAAAAATAGTGTTATATAGCGAAAACACACTTATATTCAACACTTACATTAGAGTAAACACGGAACGATAGCTAATCTTCTTTTTAGGCTCCATTCTCCATAGGGACGGTTGACTGGGGGTACATACGCCTAGCAACTCACTAACTCCACCATCTGGTACCCATCCGGGATTTTTTAAAGTAATAAAAAGTAAAGGCAAGCGCATAAGTACATGTCGTATTTAGCAAATATAACGTGGGGTTCATGAGGCTCAAAAAGGGCATTAATCGGTTTACTATGATTAACTTTTAAATGATTAATATTTATGGCATTAATAGCAAGAAGGTAGTAGTGTTTCGCATAACCACATGATCAGGTGAACAAGAATAAAGAATAATACATAACAACATAATTAAACATCATATAACAGTGATCGACTATTCCATAAGAATCGCTGAGACCGCCCGTATCCATGGGCACGCCTAGTATCTTGGTTTATTAAAATCTGCACAGAGGTGTACACATTCACTGTGAGTCATGATTTTTAATGCATTGAGTTAATTACTCCCAAGACACCAAAAACCATATAAAGTCATTCAATGGTTCGTCTAACAAGTTAGTGCTATTAGATTCACTCGGCAAGCAGCTATAGGAACCCCTCTTTTCAGGTGGCACAATACCCTCCCGGCTGCTCACATGAGACTAGAATTTGTCCTATACCCGAATTGTCAAGCCATTCTTACACCATTTAAGGTAGCCGCTAACAAGGTAGAAAAGGTCCATTAAGCAACTAGAGCCATATAACCCTTGTACTGCATCAGTAAATCCCAGTGATCACATACAGATAAATCCTTACGGAAAGAAACTAGAGAAACAATAGTAACCCCTTGCTCTAGACCTCTATGAACAGTAATAAAATCATATTTTAATATTGTTGCATATTCTATTATTCATGTTACAAGATCATGGTTATATATATCCAACACTAGCAAGTACTATCCATATGCATAAATCCTAAGGTCATCAAGATGGATAGTAATCAACACTAAGTCATCCTTAATAGGGTATCCAAGACACATGCATATGAAATATGGAGGATATTATGAATAGGTAATCAAGGAGGTCCCAAGCTATACTTGCCTTATCACTTGCTTAATCCTTCTCATACTTTAGCTTTTAGTCATCAACTTCGATCTCCAATGCTCACCGACAGCAGTTCTCATCGTACTCGTAGATCGCAACAACCAAGCACATTGGCAACATACAAACAATAAAAAAAGGACAACTAAGAGCAAGCACCAATCACAAGAGAAGCTTTGAAAAGAGCACACTGAACAGCACGACTCGTTGCTACGGTTGTTAGAGCGCATAAATGACATATAACGGAACAATCGCTGAGAAGGACAACTATCGGAAGATTTGCATTAACATATAAACAGACTATATGCTTGATTCATTGTAGTTAACAAAATAATGTGGTGGACATCTCAGAGAATTATGTTAAAGTTTAATAGCCAAATTAAATTGAACTAGAACACCGAGATATAACCTAGTCACACTTCATTGACCAACTATCATATATCATTTATATCAATTAATCGTTTAACTTAAAAAGGTAACAGACACAAAACAAAAACTAACAAAAGCATTTATGTTTAGAGGTTAAACAAATCATGTTATAATTAAAAGGTATTAAGGTGGATATTAATCAAGTCAACATTTATTTAATGAAAGACAAAGGTTAACACCTAATTTGCTTTTTAATTATAAACTTGGTTGCCTTGATATTAATTAAATTAGTATTAAAATTATAAAATTCAGAGGTATATGACATGTTAAATGTTGCTAATAACAAGCATCTAACATCGGTAAAGTTGCAACACAACGAAAACGGAGTTACTACTCTAGGTTGCTTTTACTTGAAAAGTAATTATATGAGCATTAATCAAGTTACAATGAAATTAATAAATTCAGAACTAAGGGACATGACAAACACTAGCGCTACTGCATAGATCACGTCGACATGAAATTAACGCAACTGGAACGGACTAAAACGGACATCAAACGATAGAACAATGGATATTATATGATGGAGTGGCAGTTTCGTAAATACCTCATCCTCTTCCTTTTTCTCCTGAACGTGACCGGCATGGTCTGACAGCTGCTGCTGCTTGCCGTGGGGAAGGGAAGAGGCAAGGCCGTGCCTTGGCCAAGGTGGCCGAAGACGGGAACTGACCGCTGGTGGGGACCACGGCGGCGCTGCCTCAGGCCATGCCCGCAGCAGAGGCTAGCCACGCCCATGGCAGCCATGCCGTCTGCACGGAGCAGACCGAGCGGCGGCGGCCTGCTGTCGACCGCACAGGGGCGCGCGCTGGGGCAGCGGGGTAGCGCGGCTCCGGGTTGCCTCCGGCTCGAGGGAAGGAGTCCGGGGATGGCCAGATACGGAGAAGGAAGGCGGCGGCCATGGAGCTCCTCGCGGGAAAAATTGACCGGAGACAAAGAAACGAATGGGATGATAGATTGAGGCAAACAAGGACACTGTGGCGTGGAGAACGATGGGACGAGCCTCGGAGTTATAGGTTTCGGAACTTCGGCTTTAGATCTACGAAAGATAGTAGTGAGCTCGCAAAATGGGCCGTACTTTTGGAACCAGCGCGTCGAGAACTACGCCGTCATGTAGTTTCGGGTCAATAAAAAAATGAGATATTTTTATTATTTTCAGAATTAATTAATTTCAGAAATTAAAATAATTCAGAGAAAATCTAGAATTGCTATTTAATCCGCGACAATAATCCAAAAGCTCCAAAAACTAGGGGAAATTCCTGGACACATTTTAGGACATGATAAACCCAAATAAAATATTTAAAGTTCATACAAAGATATTTTGGAGCATCTAAAAATTAGATTATGCTCAGAGAAAAGTGGAAATGAGTTCTAGAAAAGCAGAAAAATTCTTAAAATGTTTTGCAAGATAGGTTGATCGATGATGAACTCATAGGAGTGATTTGGAGAAGAGGATCATGACAAGCTCCAAACAAAAAGATTAAGATTAAGAAAGTTGTGATTTGATTTAAGCAAAAGACAGAGACAAACCGAAGAACGATAAACAATGACTTACTAAACACGTTTTAAGAGATTTACACACTCACAGCACAAAGTTAAGCACCAATCAGACATCACATCATGCAACATCTCTCAAATTAGTTTAGAAAAATTTAAAATTCATATTTTCCTATAATTAAATTTACACTAAATTAAACTAAACTTGAAAAATTTTATCCAAATATTAAAGTCATTCATTTTATTTAGTGTTTTCTAAGTATAACCCAAAATTAGAAATTTTGGGGCGTGACAAAAACTTTGGGTTCAAAATATATAAATTATTCTCACAATTTGAATTTCAATTTTTTTATTTTTCAAATGACCTTGGATGGAGAAATGTCCTATATCAAAGTTGTAGTGCTTGGTGAGATCTAAAACTTTATAGTTGAATGTTTTCTCATTGAGATTATTTATGAGTCTAAATATTGATTAAAAGATTCAAACGTATTAGTATAGATAGATAACATCATATGAGTAGACACAAGTTGGTTTGTGGTGTAGTGGTAGAGAAACGAACCATACAAGGTAAAAAGTTGTGGGTTTGAATCCTATTGTAAAAAATTGTGCGAGTTGTGGTTAGTCGACGACCTTTCAGGCTACATCAATTTTTTTTATTGCACTCTAAATAATTTCTAAAAAAATTCTGAAATTAATTTTTATTGATGATTGACTTAAGTCAACCACTTCGAAAAATTGATTATTAAGGGCGATTGACCCTAAACCCTTATCGAGGGCCAAACTACCGCCTGCTAAGGGCCCGGCTAGAATGTCTCATAGCCCATCATTACGGTCGCGCCTTGGCCCACAGAAAGGCCGAGGCCACGGCCCTTCGCGCCGCCTCGCGACAAGAACAGCCCAATGGACCGAGCTGATAAGGGTCTGAGCCGCACCGTGCGACTCCTCCCGAGGACCGGAGCCACGAATTCCAGGGCGTGCGGTTCGCACGACCCTATGAGAGGGCATAACGGCCTCCGGGGAACAACCCCGGAGGGTGCGACTCGCATGACCCCCACGCTTGCCTTCGCCCCGAAGCCGTTCTTGGCTTGTGCTAGAAGACTGGGCGGCGACATCAAGGTCAAGATTCCCGCACGAGGGGGTCAGCGCCCGTCTGCTCCATCCGTGCCCCATGCATGGTATGTAAGGATGAAAACGGTCGGAAACGGTCGAAAACGGACTTACGAAATAGAAAACGAAATCGGTTAGTTCGGTATGTTTCTATATTTTAGCAATTAAAGAGTACAAAAAATAGTTGAAAATAGTTGTGAAACCAAATGAAACTGACAATTTTTAATGTTCGAAAACGGAACCATAATATAGAAAACGAAAACGATCGGTTCGGGATATTTCCGTTCCGCTTTCATCCTTAATGGTATGTACAGGCGCTCTTTGACCGCACTATTGGTCAGAGCAGGGCGTGGCGTGCCACTTACCATGCTGCTAACTCGCACAGAGCATGGCACGCCATGTGGAACGGACGAATCGACTGTCACAGCCCATACACACACCGTACACCACTATTACGCCTAACCTTGTACGACGCAGGGTTCTAATCAACTGCTCACTCTTACCGTCCACTGTGAGGGCATGGGCAGACGCTCCAACAATGTGACAACATCGGTGAATAGTTCGTGACGACGCGGTCAAAGGCAGGAAGAGGACAACCCCGACCCAAAGGTGGCAGACGAGCCACTCCACCATAGTCCTTTTTTTCTTTTTTCTTTCCTTCCTTTACACGACACACCTTCTCCTCCACTGTGGAGCCTGTGTAAGGCCGCCCCTCCCTTCGTCTATAAAAGGGAGGGTGAGCCACCCTTCAAAACAATCCACAAGCTATCACACTACGCACACCACGATATTGGCACTATGCTCAATCACATAGACTTGGAAGTCCCTCTCTCTCTCTCAAACCGTTTGTAACCCCTATGAACTGCCGCTAAGTAATACAACTCGCTTAGACTGGACGTAGGGCCCCTCACTCAAACTAGAATACTCCCTGTGTCCTTGTCGGTGTTTTGTGAAAGCACCAACTAGTAAATTTATAGATGCGTGTTTATGCCCGGATGGTTCGCTAAGAGGACACGGGAGAGTATACTGGTTCGGACGTGAGGCCCTACGTCCAGTTCGAAGGGATCGTGTTACTTAGCGGCGGTTTGTAGTAGGGGTTACAACCGGTTCGAGAGAGGGAGGGGCTCCCAAGTCTCTGATTGAGTGTGGTGCCAATATCGTGGCGTGTGTGTGGTGTGTGCGATGGGTTTTCGGTAGTCTTCTTGTTCTTGTCTTGTAGGATGGCTCGCCCTCCCTTTTATAGATGAAGGGGAGAACGGCCTTACCTATTTTATAGAGAAAGTATGGGTGTGCCGTGTGGAAAAAGAAAGAAAAAAGGACAATGGTGGAGTGGCTCGTCTACCTCCCTGGGGTCGAGATGTCCTTTTTCCTATCGTGGCTTACGTTGTTGTGAGGTGTTGTCGTGTTGTCGGAGAGGCTGCCCATGCCCCTATAGTTGTTGGAGTGGGCGAGCCGTTGATTTGGACCTTTGTCGTATTGAGCCAGGCGTAATAGTGTCGTACAGCACAGGCATGGGTCGTGGCAGGCGGGTCACCCGGTCTGTCACATTATAGGCGTGGTCAGACGGTGCGCCATGCCCTGCACGGTTTAATAGTGCAGTCAAACATGGTTCCACGCCCTGCACTGGCTAACAGTGTGGTCAAACCACGCCCGTCCATGCCCTGCGTGCGGGGCTCAGACGGAGTGGACGTGGGCTGACCCGCGACGCGAGAATCTTGACCGCAGAGTCGACGCCTAGGCTTGCGGTACAAGCCTGGGTTGCTTCTGGGCGAAGGCGGACGCGGGGGTTGTGCGGAACGCCGCTCCCGGTGTCGGGGCTCGGAATCCCCCCGTTCGGCCGGGAGGGTCGTGCGAGCCGCGCGCATCCCGGGTCACGGCTCCCCCCCCTTCGCCGAGCCATGTGGCGTGGCCCGCTCGTGGGCTTCCAGCCTCGGCCCGTTGGTCTTCCTATCGCGGAGTAGAGCGGCAGCACACGACACTCGGCCTTTTTGATGGGCCGAGCCGAGGTGCTAATGATGGCCGTGCCAGTTGCTTAACTGGGGGCTTGACAGGCCAGCTGTTTGGCCCCCGACAGTAGCCCCCGAGTCCTTGCGGGTGTGGGTTCACGCCTGCAGGGACTTGCAGCCGAAGGGTCGCGTCGACTTCTCTGGTGGGTGCGCGTGAGTGCACCCGCCGGGTGTAGCCCCCGAGTCTCTGGGGATGTGGGACACGTCCGTAGAGACTGAAACGAGCGCTCCGGGGTAGTGGCGTCGCGTGTTGGTTTATCGCGTCGTGGGACGGTTTGCTCGTCGCACCGATGGCGTTGTTGAACCGTCGCGTAGCTGATGGGATGGGACGGGGGCCTCGGTGGCTCCACGTCATCATCCTGGTGTGAGGTGGAAGGCCAGGCGATGCTCACGATTCACACATCGGTTGGCTCTCGACGTGTGCCTTGTTGGCCAAGGGGTACCCCTGGAACCTGTTCGCAGGGTAAGGGATGGATAGAATGCAATCGACGCCACCCTCTTGGTAGCCGGTCCATCTAGTTCATAGATCCGGTCGCACAGATCCGAGGGCTCGTTGCCTTCCCTTCGTGGGTAAACCACGGACCTTGGTCCCACTAAGAATTTGGACGCAATCTTCGGGATTGCCTTTGTTGCATGCCCTAGAAGATAGTATGGAAAACGCAGTTCCTCTTCTCCATCGCCGCTAAGGTCTGTAAGGACCTCACTTTAGGTTCCTGCAGAAAAACATAGGATGCGGTTCTCCCCCAAAGGGGTAGATAAGTTAGTCGATGTTCGGGCTGTCGTGCCAAAAACTTGTAATCGAACAAGTTATTTTGTTTTAAAAGTGTTTGAATAAGTTTTGGTTCTTTAGCTTTTAGTTGCGTAAAACGTCGTCTGCGTTCCCCCCTTCGCGATCGTCAAGTTTTAGAAATTCGAGACACGGGCATAGGCTCTAGTTAAGCTAGTGAGCAGTACCTTAGCCGCCGGGGCGTAGGCGCCAGCAGTCCGACTAGCTTAACCCGAAAGTGCTTCCCGTGGCTCTCATATCCGGATCTCATCGCGAAAGGGGGTCAGAATACAGAATGTTTTTACTTTTATCGAAAAAATTAGTTGCACTTTGACCCTCTTGTGCTGTTAAGACCTAAAAGCTCGAGGCAAGGGCGTAGGCTCTGATTAGGCTAGTGAGCGATGCAATAGCTGCCGGGGCGTAGGTGGTCGCAGTCCGACTAGCTTCGTCTAGAATCGTATCCCTTAATCCTTACTTCAAGATCTTATCGAAAAGAGGGTTGAAATGCGATTTATTTCTGAAAGAATGTACAACTATCGAAATAGAAAGGGCACAAGTATGTTTTATTTTAGAAACATGATACGTTTTTTCGCAAAGGTACGTACAACTTGGAAGAAATAAGGGTAGAAGTGACTTAGCTTTTCGATGTCCCAAGCGTTGGTGCATCATTGTCAAAGTTGTCACTGCCAAGGAGGCAATCACGAGCGTTGAGGAAGTGGCATAGAGCCCCCGGGTCATCGAGCCCAGAGATGCCGGCGCGGCCCTAACTATCGGCGTCATCGTCGGAGCTGGCGGTGGAGGCCATCTCGGTGATTGCGAGGACTTTGGCAATGGCCTCAATGTCAACGATGGGGGAAGGAGAAGCAGTCCATCCCCGTGTGGAGGAAGTCCAGGCTCCCGAATCGAAGATGGGTGCCTAGAGGGAGTTGTAGGTTGTCAGAATTGGCCATCCGGAACTTGAGTTTTGGGTGGACGAAACGCGCAAGGCCCCTACCTGACGCGCCAACTGTCAGTGTTTCGTGAAAGCACCAACTAGTAAATTTATAGATACGTGTTTATGCCCGGATGGTTCGCTAAGAGGACACGGGGGAGTATACTGGTTCGGGCGTGAGGCCCTACGTCCAGTTCGAAGGGATCGTGTTACTTAGCGGTGGTTTGTAGTAGGGGTTACTACCGGTTCGAGAGAGGGAGGGACTCCCAAGTCTCTGATTGAGTGTGGTACCAATATCGTGGCATTTGTGTGGTGTGTGCGATGGGTTTTCGGTAGTCTTCTTGTTCTTGTTTTGTAGGATGGCTCGCCCTCCCTTTTATAGATGAAGGGGGGAACGGCCTTACATATTTCGTAGAGAAAGTATGGGTGTGCCGTGTGGAAAAAGAAAGAAAAAAGGACAACGGTGGAGTGGCTCGTCTGCCTCCCTGGGGTCGAGATGTCCTTCTTTCTATCGTGGCTTACGTTGTTGTGAGGTGTTGTCGTGTCATCGGAGAGGCTGCCCATGCCCCCATAGTTGTTGGAGTGGGCGAGCCGTTGATTCGGACCTTTATCGTATTGAGCCAGGCGTAATTGTGTCGTACGGCACGGGCATGGATCGTGGCAGGCGGGTCACCCGGTCTGTCACATTATAGGCGTGGTCAAACGGTGCGCCATGCCCTGCACGGTTTAACAGTGCAGTCAAACGTGGTTCCATGTCCTGCACTGGCTAACAGTGTGGTCAAAACACGCCCGTCCATGCCCTATGCGGGGCTTAGACGGAATGGACGTGGGCTGACCCACGACGCGAGAATCTTGACCGCAGAGTCGTCGCCCAGGCTTGCGGTACAAGCCTGGGTTGCTTCTGGGCGAAGGCGGACGCAGGGGGTCGCGTGGAACGCCCGCCCGGGGGGGGTCGCGGCTCGGAATCCCCCCGTTCGGCCGGGAGGGTCATGTGCCGCGCCCCGGTGTCGCAGCTCCGACCCCTTCGCCGGGCCACGTGGCGTGGCCGTTCGTTGGGCTTCCAGCCCCGGCCCGTTGGTCTTCCTGTCGCGGAGCAGAGCGGCAGCCCACGACGCTCGGCCTTTCGATGGGCCGAGCCGAGGTGCTAATGACGGCCGTGCCGATTGCTTAACCGGGGGCTTGACAGGCCCGCTGTTTGGCCCCCAACAGTCCTCTTAGCGAACCATCTGGGTATAAACACGCATCTATAAATTTACTAGTTGGTGCTCATACGAAACACCGACAACCCTTAAGTCAACCGTCTCTGAAAATTAATTTTTAAGGACAGTATGTCTTAAAAGAACTGTCCCTAAAAAATCAATTTTTAGACGTTTTTAAATCTATCGCTGAAAATCACTTATTTTACAATTGGTTGCGGTTGTGATGTATCAGTTTTTCAAACCACCTCTAAATGTCGGCTTTAACTGCCTCTAAAAATCATTTTTGTACTAGTGATATATGCTACCGATGTTGTCAGGTAATTGTCTCCTAGAAGCGATTATTAATGGGAGATATTTGAAGAAGTATTTGGCTAGAAGCCTAAGTGCTGTCAATACATTGGCCAATATACAATATTGCCCATAGATCAAATTTGCTTGATGCATGCCTCATCCTTAATACAAAAGAGCCAAAGGCTTCGTGTCGTTCCATTTCTTGTCATGTGTTTTTAAGCTCCCATATGCTTCATGTCGGTGTTTTTTTGACGGGCTAGAATATTTATATGTGTGCCGCATTGCTCTAGGAAGACGATGGTAGCACTTGGAGGCATAAGGATTTGTACTAGTTCAGGCCAGGACCCTACGTCGAGTCTCTTTGAACTAGCGAGTACATGTTCCTCAAGTCAAATGCTCTCAAGTTCTTAGTTCTTACGACGGAGGTGAAAGTGAGAAGAGGCAGGAGCAAGAGGAAGCCTGAATAGAGTTTCGAGAGTCCATCTCTTGGAGTGGAGGTTTAGCCACCCTTATATGGAGTCCAGGGCCTGAAGTATATGGGGAGATGGTGGGTTCCCCTTACCCTAAACGGGCCTACGTCTCCACCATAGGGTTGTTTTTCACTAATCTCTTTCACTAATCTCTTTCAACCTCCATGTTGTTTTTCATTGCATCATGCGAAGACCATGGATATGGTGCCTAGGCTTGCTGTCGAACCTAGGAAAACCTGCCGATGTCCTTATCCCGAAGGGGTTTCTCTCGAGTGAGAGCTTCGATGGCTCCCTTGCTAGTTCGCTTGAAAACAAGTCATTCTTCGTCATGCAAGTGAGATAGCTGTCCTTTGTTGGTTTTCTTATAAACATTGACATTGTTGTACAAATTGGTTCAATTTAGAGAACATGCATTGAAAATTCCATAATTAAATATTTATCAAATAATGTTATAAACATCAGATAATTCATGAACATGAGCATTTAAATTTGATATAGAAAAAAGAGAATCTACATAACTCATTTTTAATATACAGAGTATGACATAGCCATGGATAGGTAGGTAAAACACGAGATACAAATCTACAAGTGTTTAGGTTTATATCAAGAATTGATCTCAAATTGTATACTTAGTTGGCCCCAGGACTACTAGGTTCTACCCCCTTAGTAAGCCATAAATAAACACTCCATTTGACGAACTAGCCCAACCTACTTTCAGATTTAACTAAGGTGCAAGATCTGTAATGAATCAATAGCAACATCTCTTGTGAATGCATAAAAGCATAACCATATTATAGAGTACAAAAGCAAATATAGACAACCATTAAATTGTTTATTTATTTTCAACAATAATACTCATGGTTGCTCTTAGAATTTCCCAATAACATGAATCAGCATGAACTCAATGCAACCAAAACGGCAATAGTTCTATTGAACTTATTAGATCATATGATCAACTATAGTAGTCCTCATCACTCATAGTAAAATCTACAAAGTACTACACAGTCTGGCCTTAGTGTTGTGTAAATCATCTTCGAGCAAACTCTACCTACCAAGAGTCAACCTCTCTATTGCCAAGATCGCGAGATGATGTTTCCAGAGATACAATGCTGCGGTTCAGGCACAGTAGGTCGCCGCAGCAGCAAGAAACCCTCATACCGGGCCAGGAAGGAAAGAAGTAGATCTGCTGGTCGAGGACAAAGCATGACGACCCGCTAGGTCACCACCTACAAGCAGCACTCGATGGTGCACATAGAGAACCCGGCAAACAACGTGCTTAGACATGTTCACATACTTCACAACCAATCACAGCACTGCAGTGATGTCTAGTTGACAAAACCAGACACCTCAGCACTGCTAGGTCGTCGACGCGTGTAGCAGCCGCCTGCTTTTCCCCGTTTGTCGGAGTGGTAACCGCCGGCGGAGCACGGAGCACCGCACGACGGTCCGCACCTCCGCGAGGGATCACGGAATGGAAACACACAGGTGATGCCACGCCAGAGGAGTTCTCCGAAGTCCAAACACGAACAAACAGAACAAACGGGAGTGGATTGCTGAGATGCCGCTCTGCGTTTGCCGCACCCATACGCCTAAGCGCACCATGCCGGGAAATGCAGAAAGGAAGGCGAGCGCCGCAAAGGCCGAGCACTCGAGTGCTCCGTCTCCCGATGGGGAGATGATGCGAGTATGGATGAAAATGGTACGGATATTTATCCGACCGTCCGTTCGACCGGATTTGTTTAAATGGGTTTAGATCTGTCCGTATCCGGGTCCGGATATTCAACATCCGGTACCGTATCCGTATCTGAATACTCAAATCGCATATTTATGATGTCAATATCCAATTGTATCCTATCCGGCATGGATGACACTATCCGTATTCGAATCTGAATCCGGACAAAAATATGAAAACAAATATGGTATCAGTGATATCCGTCCGTATCCGATCCGTTTGCATCCATAGATGCGAGCTCCCGTGCTAGGCTTCTTGGCCGCATGGGCCTTTGTGTGGGCCAGCAAGGTGAGTCCTTTTCCCTTTATTTACTTTTAATTATTTGGAAAATTTCTTTCTATTTAAAATCTGAATATACAGATTCAAATAAGAAATTCAAGGAAAAATGCTTTTAATTTTGAACACTCTTCACCGTGAAAGTGTGTTTTTTATCCTCTATGTCCTTCAGTCCATTTTGTTACCCTAGCATTCTAACTCCTTATGGCATGTGACTGATCTTTGCATCAACAATAACCACTACTAATGCACTATTCAATAATATATCCAAGTGATAAATGAAACTAGAGAAATGCATGAAGAAAACTAGTTCATTATTACTTGATAATACATGTAAAATACAATACCGTTTAGGGTAGCATATCTTTGTTACCCGAGAACAAGTGCTAGGATTGTCGTTGTCCTAGGACTGGACCAAGAACACAGTACATTTTTTGTGTCAACCACCCAATGTACTCCCTCCGTTCCAAAGTATAAGTCACTTTGACTTTTTTGGTTCATCCATTTCACTATGTATCTAGACACATTATTATATCTAGATACGTAGCAAAATAGATGTACCAAAAAAGTTAAAAGCGGCTTATAATTTGGAATGGAGGGAGTAGCTGTTGACTTTATTTTGGGTAATATAATGTCACCATGTTCCCAAACATGTCTGTGATTATTATTTTGAAAGCACATATACATCTTTGCTTGTATGGTTGTACCACCACTTGATAAGCTTCAATTCATTTAGGTATTGGCTCCATGAATAGTAGTCGTATCATTTCTTTGAGTGCTTCTGAAGAAGTGAATGCATCACAATTCTTGTACATATTATCTGTGGTTCTTAAAAATTCAAACACTGTTCATGGCACAACCTTTGGTAGTTCTGTTAGTGCAAGGCATTGTTCTAATATATCCTTCCATGAATCTTCAGTAAGCTCTTTTATCTTCTCACATGCATCATTCATTGTTGTTCCATGCTCCTTCATGTAACAATGGACAGTGGAGGGGCTATGGTCTTTTGTTTGCTCACGCTGTGACACCCATTGTAGTAACAAAGAATATTGTCATGTATGTTATAATAACAACGAGTTTAATTCTCCTAATTTGTGTTTCTGTATTAAAATAGAGCTTATATCCAATTATTATGAATGTTACAAACATAATCTAACCAACTGATTAGACAATTGGATACTGAAAGGAATTCAATACACAGTTTTTGCATGAAGTTTATACTCGTTGAAGGATAGAGAAATAATTTATAATATATACCTTGGTTGATACGACATCATTGGACAGCCGTACAAAGATACCATATGACGTTAGAAATTGAGGATAGCTCAAAACCCACTCAAGGGTCTCCTTTTTTATTATGTCACCCATTCCAACATATGCAGCACATGCTAGAGCAACGGATCCAATGCTTTCCATTGAAACTTGAAGGTGTTCACTCACTGTCTTCGGCACATAGTCTTCATCACGCCATTTTATTTCCTTGTAGTATTGCTGAACTAAACGCTCCATCTGTATGAAATATGGTAATGTGTAAAAGTTATTTCTGATTCAAATATTGCTGCATGATAAAATAGGCTGCTTGGAACAAATTTAACTGGAATAGAAATACGTTTGTTGATAAACAAAATTTTATTGATTTTCATGTTTATGGGCAATACAGTTCCCAATAATTTTTTGAGCAAATATGGCATTTCATACATATCTTAACACCACATGTATCCATTGAAGCCACTGAATAAATTATGAACAATCAAACTATTATGCATAAAGAGCTCAATTTATTTTAAATTTTGGCAAACAAATTTATCTATGGATTGCACTTAAGTTAATTATGACTACAGTGACCAAGTCTGTTTGCTGGTTGCATGTGCTGCTTTCAATGGTTCTAGCTATGTGCTATGGTCATAAGAACTAGAAGATGGTGCAGCGGTGTTCTTTATAATTCTTATGGATAACAGAATAGTCACAACCTAGCCTCACAGTTCACTATCTATAATTTAAATGCTAGCTCCTGCATAAGGAACTCATATGAAGGCATGTACAATACTTGCCCCCTGTTTTAGGTAAAGCACACGATAGCTCTTCTTAGTGTTCTTTATAATTCTTATGGATAACAGAATAGTCACAACCTAGCCTCATAGTTCATTATCTATAATTTAAATGCTAGCTCAAGCATAAGGAACTCATATGAGGGCATGTAGAATACTTGCCGCCTGTTTTAGGTAAAGCACACGATGGCTCTTCTTAGGCCCTAACTCATCCTCAAATGAACGAAATGTCTCCAACTGAAATAAGTAGAAACCCTTCATATACTCTGGAAGGAGTGGTATAGCACTTTCATCCCATCTGCAACTTACAAAGTCAGAATTTGGTTGACAGTATTAAATCGATCTTTCAAAAGAGAAGCATCTCTAAAAGAACCAAGTGCATTTTTCAATTTCCTTTTAAAGATCATTACATTGAATAATAATGGTATTATTATATCAATAATTCAAATATATTATTACTACTGATACATTATTTGTAGTTTTCGTATAATGGTGTTATTAATTGAAATAATGGTATTATTATACCAATAATGGTATTATTATACCAATAATTTCCCTTACTTCTTGCATTGCACATAATATACAAATGATTTCTATAACAATGCCAATTTACTCTATACTTTATATCTTGATATACCTTTTTTATTTAACCTAAACCATTTTGTTAGGATGCAAAGCACATGGCATGCCATGCCTAGTTGTACATCAGCACCAAAAGATCTAGCTGCATGTGGTAGACATATCTCCACGTAATCTCATCCCATTAGACACATAGAAAAAGCATTAGTTTCTTCCTTTTCATGAGTATGAAAATCAAGGATATGCCATCCAATATGTATTTAATAGTTAAAACATGTAACATGTTTAAAATAAAACAAATCTAAGATACATGTGTTTTGGAAGATTGTTACCTCCCAATTGCTTCAAGGAATTTTGTGCACTCTTCAGTGGTACCATATGTGTCGAACATATCATCAATTATTATTATGAGAGATGTGATCTTTGTTAGTATAATTCTGGAACGAGAGTATGGAGGATCATAGCATGCTCCATTCATCCAGAAATATACCTCCGCTATTCTATCTCTAACAAAAGTCATCTTTGATTTGGCAAGGAACTCCTTCCACCACCTACCATGCGTTCAAATAGGTCAAGTAAAACTTAGTACTGAATAAAAATGTAGAGCACCATTGATTTGAAGTGAGATGAAAATAATCTTACAATGTGCAATGCTTTAACTCTTCACAGAAAACAAGTTGTTGAAGGTTAAAATTCAATTTTGCAAACTCCAATATGGCTTCATTTCTTTTTTGCATCTTCTCCATAAATGGCTATGTAATTTCTTGCTTCTAATATTCCAACCCTTCTAAAAAGAGGGGTACGAAGGGAAGAAGACACCTCCTTTGCAAATGGTGATTCTGGTAGTTCAAGGATATCTTGAAGGCAATGTCTAGTGAAAGAAATTGCTTCGTCCAGCACCTTCTCTCCATGTCTCCTCAAATACGCTGCATTATACAAGCTTAACAAGCTTGTCGTGTTTGCATAAGCAAAGCCCCCTTCTTCTGTTTTGAAGTTTAGAAATACATCTGCAGAATTGACTCGGTGAATAACAGTGATGTCCTATTTTTTCATGATTTAACGATTTTATCTGACATTTGGTCGTGACTTTATGATTGAGGGGGGGGGTAAAAACACTCAATGAGTGGAAGATCTTACCAGATGACACATCGTAACCATTCTTTCGAAGAAGATAAAACCGCAGTGAAACTAAGTTGAGATCATTATTATCGTACTTGGAGTTGTAAATACGGTGCAATAACTTGTCTATCTCGTTCTCATAGTAGTAATCCAGTCCAAGTCGTTGCAATATTAATATAAGATTCAATGTTTCTGGTAATTCATCAGCTGAATCCTTCAAGATCTTTCTAACATCTTCTCTTAATATCTCAGCTTGTTCTTTCATGTATGCTTGCTGTGCAGGACAAGTATAGGTTAATTATTTCGTCAACCTACATCTATACATAGGCCAAAAAAAGAAGTTTATCCCATGCATGATGAGGATGCAATTGTTACCTGAGGTGCAGTTGGCGGCTGGTAAGTCAGGGAAGAAATCGCCCCACAGGCTTGGGTGGAAGGTAGTGGCCTTTCGCAGCTCCTCTGCCTTGCTGGAATGATGTGCCATGTTCTCAATTCCAGTCTATAGTTAATATTTTCTTGCTGATATTTCTGATGGATTTGTTGATGCCTATAGATGTTGCATTGCAGAGGTATTTATAGGCAATGTGCAGGCATGCCGCCAATCAATACTGCACCAGCCAGGAAGCATCAGTGAGTTTATTTGAAACCATTTGTGCATGGGAGACCTATGTGATGATGACATGCTAGCGTTCAGACTGCGTGCTATGCTTAAAATGCTGACCTGCTGCATGACGTTCAGATTGCGTGCTATGTTTGATATTATGTTTTTTAAAATAAAATAACTGCTATTTTCTGGAAACATATATGTTATGCTGACCCGTACGGTTAACAGCTAATGAGGAACTCTAATGGTCAAAAGGTGTGCCACTCTTGTATGACCGTGCTAATACTAGCAGTTTATTAGTAAATTGATCTTCATGAAACGCTCCACAAAATACATTCTTTATTAGTATATGTTGATGCCTTGGCAAGCCCCTTTAAGGACCATGACCTGAGGAGTTTGTACTAGTCTTTGAAGATTGTCTATCCATTCTTTGCTTCTTAATTAACATAACTTACATAGACAGCTCTCCCGTGCCATCAAGGAAAAAAAAAGAGCTCATTTCTTATCTAGCTAGTGTCTCTATTCCAAATTGTAAGTGTTAAGTCATTCTGACATTAGGCACGTAATAAAAAGCTATATATCTACAAAATCTAGCTAGAACGACTTACAATTTCTCACATTTGACATTTGAATTTTTCAAACAACCTTAGGTAGAGAAACTATCACAACCAAAGTTGTAGATCTCAAAAAGTTATACAACTTTGTAGTTGACAACTTTTTCATTTGAAATCATCTATCTAAGAAAAATTACTTTGAATTTTTCTCACATTTGAAATTTGAAATTTTCAAATGACCTCGAATGGAGAAACAACCAAAACCAAAGTTGTGAGACTAAAAAAAAATTATACAACTATATATATAGTTGACAACTTATTCATTTGAAATTGTTTATCTAAGGAGAATTACGTTTAAATTTTTCAAATTTTAAATACAATATTTTCAATTGATTTCTGATATGGAGAAACAACTAAAACCAAAGTTGTTGGTCTTAATGTTGTCTATAAATTTGCAGTAAAAAACTTTTTAATTTTATTCTTTTAGGGTTTCAAATACTCATTTCAAAATCAAATGACAAATAATATGAGAAGAAATCTCATGGACACAAGTGAGTTATGGGTGAAGTGGTTAGGAGAGTGACGCGTGAGAGGCTGTAGGTCATGGGTTTGATCTATTGGGCATTTTTCACATGAAAAAGCGTGTGACTTGCGACGGTGTGTGCTTGTAGCGGTTATCTAGTGGGGTCTCCTAGAATTTTAAAAAATGCTAGCTTTTTGCCCGGTTTGAAAAATGGCATGACTTGCGACGATGAGCGTGTGACTTCCTCATGAGGTCTCCCTAGATTAAGAACATCTTATACATTTTTGGACCGGTTGTATGATATTTGTATAGCGATTTGTAAAGATTGACCAAAACACATATGATTTCTATAGACAGCTCCTATTTGGAGTCACCTCTAGAAATCCTATTTGTGGGGCGGGAAAATTAGAAGTGGCTACACTCCTATCCGCCTCTAAAGAAGCTGCCTCATACTTGTGCTAGACATAGACATAGGAAAGGGGTTGATGGGTTGAAGTCCATAAGCAAGAGTCAATGAGATAAGTAATTTCATAGCTAGGGGGTTTACCTGCCTGTGTAGCCTTGCCTCTTCTTAGCATATGGCATTAACGCATCTAGTTTATTGCTTAGTTATATATTCCCTCCGTCCCAAAAAGAATATCGTTTTTAGACTTTCAGGACATCGGGTTTAATCATTTGTCTTATTCATTTTTTTATAAATATTATCTATCTTATTATGACTTATTTTATCATTAGAGATACTTTAATAATGATTTATTTATTTTACAATATGTACAAATTTTTGGATAAGATGAATGATCAAACACAGTTTTAAAAATTCAAAAATAATATTTTTTTTCTGGGGACGGAGAGAGTAGGAATTTGATCGCGACCTAATCTCTTACAAGGACTTACATGCAGCCTTATACATTTTCCATCGCAATTTCACTGGATTCTGACCATACATAAAGTAGGTCAAAACGGATGTTAATTTGGCTATGGTGATCTGCTGGGACTTGCCGGTCACTGTCTTAAGATTTAAGAAGACTGGATCATCGCTCGGAAGGGTTCGTATTAATGTGATCAACGCCCTTCCTAGTACTGCGCTCCCAAAAGAGCAGGTCAAACTCCCAAAAGAGCAGGTCAAAATGGATGTTAATTTGGCTATGTTGATCTGCTTGGACTTGCCGGTCACTGTCTTGAGATTTAGGAAGACAGGGCCATCGAAAGCGTCCGTATTAATGTGATCAACGCCCACGGCACATGTACGGAAATTGGAAGATGGCATGGCCGGGTCATGCTAGTCACAAGTCACGCACGCTTGGTGGTTAGAGGGCTCGAAACCTCGGGAATTTTTTATTTACACCTCAAGTCACACCACCCACGCTCTGCACCTATAAAATCACTTATGTTCATTTGAGATACTCTTTCTTCTAATTCTATCTCATTCAATGTTAAAATGACTATTTAGGTATTCCAAAAAACAAACTATTTGGGACCCTAAATAAATTTAAATAAAAAAGTTGTCAACCAAAAATTTGTATTAATTTTTTAAAATCTATAACTTTGGTTTTAGCAGTTTCTCTATTTGTGGTCGTCTAATAAAATTGATTTTCTAATAAATACATAAAATTCAAACATAATTTTTCTTAGGTAGATGATTTCAAATGAAAAAAGTTGTCAACTACATGATTTTGGTCGTTTATATATACATCAAATGTCGTTCGAAAACTTCAAATTTTATTATGTTCGTGGGACTTGAATCCAAAACCACTTGCATTACCTCGCGCACATCTATCCACCGCACCTGCACGTCACGTTCAGTTAGTCGAAACCAATCAATTCGGTTCCTCGATTTTTTTGAGAAATTCAGTTGCCTGAGTAGAAAAAGATGATCATTTCTTTACAAAACTTAGAAATGACCAATATATATCATCCATCGTGGCCGAACCGGAAGAAGATTCACCCCACTTGCCTAACTCTTCCTCTCTCCTCATCATCAACTAATACATGGTAGGCAGATTTCACTGAGAATTTTCCTTTATGATCAAAATGCCAACCCACTATGTCCTCCTGGTCTGGCTGAGTAGGAATGGCTGAATCCCAACCCCTGTGATCGGATCCATCAATTCAGAGACCTTGTTCAGCAGTATAAGTCCTCTTCATGTTCACGTGCGAATTTGCTGTCCATCGCCCACCCTCCATACAAGGCCATTCTCCAAAGCTCGGACACCTCTCAGAATACTCTGCCATGTGTATGAGATGCCCGGATGTTCCTGCACTTGCAAAAAGTCACCATCCGGCCAATATCATGCTCTCAGCAGCCTAGCACACAAGGAATCAGGATTTTGCAGCATTCCCCATGCCTATCGACTTAGAGCAACTCCAACCCAAGCCCATACTTGGACCCCTATCCTAAAATTTAGGAGTTTGGGCAAAAAATTAACTCCAGTGGAGTCTTTATTTGGGCTCCCATTTTTTATGACCTCCCAAATTATAATCTCAACCCCCCACATACAGGATCCCCTTATCCCCCTCTCATCCGTGGGTCCCACAACACTTTCCCCATTCCGTCCCTCACGCACGCACACGCCCGCGCCACCGCTGTTGCCTCTCTGCGCCTCCGCCGCCGCACAAGGATAAGGCAGCTGCTGCGACAGCGTCGACGAGCAGCAGTGAGGCGGAGGCAGCCGTCGAGTTGGCGGAGAATGAGCGTCGCCGCAAGGGGAAGATGCCGATCATGAACGAAGACCACGTCGCATGCGCAGCGGTCGCTCGCCGGCCAACTACTGGATCCGGACTTGGCAAGCTCCTAGCGACGCCATCCGGTCTCACCGGAGCACCACCGCCGTGGCCAGCTTCAAACCACGCAGAGCTGCGACACCCAAGGGGAAGATGCACTCCGGAATCCAGATGATAGATACCGGATATGCAGGCATGTAGCACACATCGCAAGATGAAACTCTAGGTAGAAAGCTAGCCAAGCAAACAGATTCAGATAAATTTTACCTTGGGCAACCTTGAGGGGCAAAAACCATGGGAGGACGTAGCGGCAGGAGGGAGCCGCTGGCCACGGCGAAGCTCTACATCTTCGACCTCGCGGCGCCAACGCCGGCGCAAGGGGAGAGGCGACGGTGCTGGAGGCGCGCGAGAGGGCCGGGCCTTGGGGCGGGGCTCCGGCTGGCTGCGCAAGACGGGACAGGGGCGCTGCTTAGGCTGGAGTATTGAATAGGGTCTTGGGCTGGAGTTGGATTCAATTTTGGGCCCCTATTGTATGCAGACCAGTATGTAAATGAAAAAAAAAAATAGGGGCTCAATTTAAATCTTTGGGCTGGAGTTGCTCTTAGCATGTCAAGATTGAACATGTGAATATCTATATACCCAAAAGCCCAGAATTTTCTTTTCTGGAAATGAGAGTATGCTACGATAACCGGTGCAAATTCTAATCATTCTCTTGTGCCCACCAGAAACGACAAATCATAGCGCTAATTTTATCATAATGCGACATAGTAAGATCAAAACAAGACATAGCATACCTTGGAATGACCTTGATTAAAAATTTCCTTTCCCCCTCTAGATAGTAACTTTTACTTGAAACAGAAAAGGTTGAGTCAATGTTAACAAAGGCTTTACCCAGCAAAAATAAAATAAAAGATGAAAATAAAAATAAAGAAAAAGGCATCCCCTACTGTACTAGCGTCTCGCCATAGTCTTGGCCCAAGTAAGAAGGAGCAGGTCTTCAGATTTTTTGGCCCAACCCAACAAACAACAGCGTTCAGAGCTGGGAACTGCACGCCTCCTCGCTCGCGTCCGAGTCGCGCCGCTCCTTGTCAAAAAAAAAAAAAACTTGTCAAAAAAAACACTAGTACAAAAATCATTTTTGCTGGCACGTTATTTTTTTTTACAGGCGGTTCACAATTTCATGACGGCAGTAGAAAAAATACAGTGGGCCCAACAAGAGAACCACCTGTGTAAAAGCGTTTACACAGGCGGTTCTCTTGACTATACCGCCTGTGTAAATTGGTGTATTTACACAGGCGGTTTACAATGACAGCCGCCTGTGTAAATACCTGTGTAAATAGGTGTATTTTACAGGCGGTTCAATGACGGCCGCTGTGTAAATACCATTTACACAAAGCGGTGTCATTGAAAAACCGCCTGTGTAAATACACCTATTTACACAAAGCGGTATAGTTAAGAGAGCACTTTGTGATAATTTATTTACACAGGCGGCCCTCGTTACAAACCGCCTTGTGTTAACCCGCTATAAATACCCTTCGTCCACCTCCGGACAAAAATAAGATTACTCCCGTCTTTGTGCACAAGTGGCGGACTGACAAGAACAATTTCCAAGGGAGGAGGTTTTGAACTTCATTTCTTTGGTGAGAAACTTCCAAAAGGTTAGTTAGTGCCCTTGATGCTATTTTTTTGTGATTCTTTGGTTCAATTCTTGTATTGGAGATGCTCTAGATCTAGGGTTCATCATGCATTCTTGCTTAGGGTTAGGGTTCATAGGGCAAGAGAAAGAGAGTTTTAGCTAAATTTTTATGTAAATTCATAGTAAATTGTATAAAATTTAGAAAATAGGAAATAAATACTTTTTAGAATCCTTGATAGTAGATCTATGCAATAGAGTAATGATGAGCCCTTTTTGAAGTTTTTTATTTTTTATTGAGTTTTAGTTTATCTCTATTCATATACTAAATTGTTGAAAAATCATAAAATAGGAAATGAATACTTTTTAAAATCTTTGTGAGTAAATATAAATTCATATAATTATGAAAATAAGTTTAAACAATTTAAAATCATAACACTTTATAAATTCATATACTAAATTTAAATTTCATAAATTGTAAACTCTGTAAGGGGTAGGTTTTCATCTCCGTTTAATTAGGGTTTGTTATAATTATGAAAATGAGTTTAAGCGATTATTTAAATTCCATAAATTGTAAACTCTGTTAGGGGTAGGTTTTCATCTCCATTTAATTGTTTCTTATAATTATGAAAATGAGTTTAAACAATTTAAAATCATAACACTTTATAAATTCATATACTAAATTTAAATTTCATAAATTGTAAACTCTGTAAGGGGTAGGTTTTCACCTCCGTTTAATTAGGGTTTGTTATAATTATGAAAATGAGTTTAAGTAATTATTTAAATTCCATAAATTGTAAACTCTGTTAGGGGTAGGTTTTCATCTCCGTTTAATTGTTTCTTATAATTATGAAAATGAGTTTAAATAATTATTTAAATTCCATAAATTGTAAACTCTATCAGGGGTAGGTTTTCATCTCCGTTTAATATTTTCTTATAATTATGAAAATGAGTTTAAGCAATTATTTAAATTCTATATTTTGTAAACTCTGTAAAAGGGTAGGTTTTCATCTCCGTTTAATTGAAGGAAGTTAGTATCTTAGTTATGATTGTTTTTCGGGGGTTATATTCGTTTTGCTTTTGGATTGACCTACAAATTTCTTAACTAATTACTGACTAAATATGGAGAGGTCATTATGGATGTACAACTTATCAAGATTAGACCCATCATATATAGTGGAGGTCCAAAAAATTTATTGATGCCGCGAAGATACATGCTCGAGAGAACAAAGGCGAAGCACATATGTTGTCCATGTGCGGCATCGCAAAAATATTGTGGTATTTGACAATGTAGAAGCAATCACTTCTCATCTGGTTTGCAGAGGATTTATGGAGGACTACTTGATTAGGACAAAACATGGTGAGGGTAGTTCTACACCTTATATGTGGACAACTGACAACACTGCAAGTAATATCAATGTGGAGGGTCCAATGCCATATCTCAATGAATGTCATGCTATGCCAGATATCAACGAAACCCATCATGCTATGCCAGATATCAATCAAACTTATAATACTACGTCCGATATCAATGAAACTCAGCATGCTAACACAGATGCCGTTGAAGATGGAGATTTCTTAGAGGCAATAATGAACCGTTGTGCGGATCCATCAATATTCTTCATGAAGGGAATGAAAGCCTTGAAGAAGGCAGCAGAGGAGCCTTTGTACGACGAGTCGAAAGGTTGTACCAAACAGTAGTCGACATTACGGGCTGTTCTTCAGTTCTTGACGATTAAGGCTAGACATGGTTGGTCTGATGCTAGCTTCAATGATTTATTGCGTGTACTTGGAGACCTTCTTCCTAAGGAGAACAAAGTGCCTGCTAACACGTACTATGCAAAGAAGCTAGTCAGTCCACTTACGATAGGTGTTGAGAAGATCCACGTATGTAGAAATCATTGTATTCTATATCGGGGTGATCAGTATAAAGACTTAGACAGCTGTCCAAACTGTGGTACTAGTAGGTACAAGACGAATAAAGATTATCGGGAGGAAGAGAATGCAGCCTCTGTTTCTTCAGGGAGGAAGCGAAAGAAGACCCAAACAAAGACTCAACAAGACAAACGTTCAAAGCCCACTAGCAATATCGAAATGGACTATTATGCGTTGAGAAGAATTCTTGCTTTGGTGATATGGTATCTCCCCGTGGTTGATCGTTTGAGGTGTTCATTTGCAAACCCCGAAGACGTGGAACTTATGACCGGCATGCTTCCGATGGAAGGAAAGATGATGGAAAGTTACGACATCCAGCCGATGCAAAGCAATGGAAAGAATTCGATAAGAAATATCCGGACTTTACCGAGGATCCACGAAATGTAACGTTTGCTCTGAGTACTGATGGAATGAATCCATTTACCGAGAGGAGCAGCACGCACACACATGGCTAGTGATCCTGACAATATACAACCAGCTTCATGGTTGTGTCAAAAAAGAAAATATCTTTTGCTAACCATTCTTATTTCCGGACCTACACAACCTGGAGTTGATATAGATGTATTTCTAGAGCCCTTAATGCAAGACATGCAAACACTATGGGAAGTGGGTGTAGACATGATCGATGCGTTCCGCAAAGAGACATTCACACTGAGAGCAATTATTATTGTCACAACTAATGATTACCCTGCTCTTTTCTCATTATCTGGCCAGTTCAAGGGAAAGGTTGGTTGTGTAGAGTGCGTAGATGGAACATGGCATGTGTCTCTTCCTGCATCTAACAAGATAGTGTACATGAGGCATAGGAGGTGGCTACCGGCAGGCCATAAGTACCGCTTACAAAAGATGAATGAGTACTTTGACAATATGGACGAATCAAAATCTACTGTTCCATCAGGTTATAGTAAAGGGCATAGAGTGTACAAGATAGTTGAGAATGTGAAGTTTATTTTTAGAAAGAAGACCAAAAATGGGAAACCAAGAAAGGTTGTGAAGGCAAATGAAGGGGACACATTCAAGAAGAAGTCTATTTTCTTTAAGTACTTATCATACTGGAAAGACTTGGACGTACGACATGCGATTGATGGTATGCATGCTCAGAAGAATGTGTTTGACAGCGTAATTGGAACTTTGCTAGACATAAAGAGCAAGACAAAGGAAGGTCTCAATTCACGTTTGGACATGCAACATTTAACGATCAGAAAAGAACTTCACCCTGTACTCCTAGAGAATGGGAAGTACCAGCTACCGGCAGCCAGCTATAACCTGAACAGAGAGGAGAAACATGCAATGTGTGTGTGGTTGAAGAATTTAAAAGTTCCATCTGGTTTCTGCTCCAACATAAGGAGTCTTGTGTCGATGAAAGACCTTACACTCACCAACAACAACTCACATGATTGTCATGTCATGCTGGCCACTTTTCTTCCTATTGCCATCAGGGCTATAAATCCAGTGTTCTTAAAGATGGCAATCACACGGTTGTGCTACTTCTTCAATAAGATATCTGAAAAGGTAATTATCCGTGATGAGTTAGAGTCCCTACAGAAATTTGCTGTAGAGACATTGAGCCAGTTGGAGATGTGCTTTCCCCCATCGTTCTTTGATATAATGGTACACCTTGTTGTTCATTTGGTGTCTCAAATAAAGGCATTGAGTCCCATGTATTTCCATAAAATATGGACGTATGAGCGTTTCATGTCAATATTGAATGGCTATATGTCAAATCGTGCTCATCCGGAGGGTTCTATGATAAAGGCATACACTACAGAAGAGGCCATTGAGTCTAGAGGACCATTATGTAATAATCTCCTAAAAGACCAGGTATCAATTGGTTTGCCTCCATTGCGACATGAGGGAAGGCTTGATGGACGCGGGAGGATGGGACGGAAATCATTCATCCCGCCAGATTACAACATAGTCCTAGAGGCACATTACAGCATACTACAACAACTCATAATAATGGACCCATTCATCGAGCAGCACATGAAAGAGCTTCGTGAGGAGAATCTAGGATGCACAAATGATTGGGTAGACAAGGAACATAAGCGTCGGTTCACCGCATGGCTAAACACTTTGGACATGACAGAGGAATCAGAAACCATCAAGATTTTAGCATCTGGACCATCAAGCCAGGTCACATCATGGCGAGCTATGACATTAGTGGCTTCTCATTTTCCACCAGCTTTAGGGACACCAAAAGCATGGCCACGTAATAGTGGCGTTCGATGTGAGGCTGTAGATGATGCAACTGGTGAAACAACTACATACTTTGGGTTCATTGATGACATATGGGAGGTTGAATATTGTCCACGCCTGCAGATTCCAGTGTTCCGATGTCGATGGGCTCAAGATAAACATGTCTTTGTGGATAACTATGGCGAGAGAGTTCTTGACCTAAGTAAAGTAGGTTACAAAGATGATCCGTGGATCCTTGCTAACCGTCTTTGCATGTGTCTTCTATGTGGAACAAATCCTTTCTAAGGATGAAAAGAAAAGTACCCAAAAACCAAAGCACCACGTAGCTATCCCTGGAAAGCAACAAATTATAGGAGTTGATGGTGTAATGGATTTAGAGGATGTTAAGCAGTTCAGCGAGATGTCTCTTTTTACAAACTTTCAAGAGAACATCAAAAATATTGAGAAAAGTATCCCGCAAACCTCATTACCCTAGGTGCGCCATGATGGACAAGGAAGGACTATAGCACGCTAGATTCTATATGCCGTCAATACTCATGTAACTCATGTATCACTTATCATTTGTACCTTATGCTACTCTTTCTTATTAAGCAAGATGTTTACATTTCCTCTTTGTTGTATATCTAACTACATGAAATAATAAATAACCTTAATTAACAAACTCTAAGTACATGAAATAATAAATAACCTTAATTAACAAACCATTAATTACTAACTAAATTAATTAACAAACCTTAGGTATAGGAAATACTAACTAACCCTAATTAATAAACCATTAATTACTAACTAAATTAATTAACAAACTTTAGGTATAGGAAATAAGAACTAACCCTAATTAACAAACCTTTAATTCCTAACTAAATTAATTAACAAACCTTAGGTATAGGAAATAATAAACTAACCCTAATTAACAAACCTTTAATTACTAACTAAATTAAATAACAAACTCCCTAAACCCTAAACCCTAAACCCTAAGTACACGAAATACTAACTAACCCTAATTAATAAACCATTAATTACTAACTAAATTAATTAACAAACCCTAAGTATACGAAATCTTGACTAACCATAATTAATAAACCATTAATTATTAACTAAATTAATTCACAAACCCTAAGTACATAAAATAATAACTAACCCTAATTAACAAACCTTAGGTATAGGCAATAATAACTAACCCTAATTAACAAACCATTAATTACTAACTAGATTTATTCACAAACTCTAAGTACATGAAATAATAACTAACCCTAATTAACAAACCTTTAATTACTAACTAAATTAATTCACAAACCCTAAGTATATGAAATAATAACTAACCCTAATTAACAAACCTTTAATTACTAACTAAATTAATTAACAAACCCTAAGTACACGAAATACTAACTAACCCTAATTAATAAACCATTAATTAAAATATTTATACAATTTAGCATCCTTTGTCGCCCGCCTTGATGTTGATGTTTTTTACAGGCGGTCCTCAATGTCGTCCGCTTTGTACAAATCAAATCAATATATACTCCAGTAGCGGGCCGCGAAAATTTCTAAGTGCGGTGGCGGGATCGGGAAAACGATGCCGTCGGGCCGCCGAAATCCCGCCGCGCCATCACGACTCACTTGGGAGGACCGCCGCCCGCGACCGCCCACGCTTCGGAGGAGCCGGCTAGCCTCCACACGCCGGCATTTGTGAGACACTGCGCCGCCGAGGGACCTCCACGCCCGCCGCCGCCCGGCCTGCTGCCCGCCGGGCCAATCGCCTCCAGCGCCGCCCGCCGCGACCTCACGGACCGCCGAGGTAGGCCCGTGCACGCCCGCCGCCGCCGAGCTCCGCGCCGCCACCTCAGAGGTGCGGTGGCGGCTACCCGTCTTGCCCGCCGCCCCTCCCAGGCCGGCGGGCCTGAGGGCGAGCCTTTGTTGGGCCTGTTGGGCCCTAGCAGCCGCCGCGCTTTTTTTTTTTTTTTTGTTTTTGTTAATTAATTAGTAATATTTTTTGTTAGGGTTTGTTAGTTAATTTAGTTAGTAATTAGTAATTTAGTTAGTTAATTAGTAATTAGTTAATTTAGTTAGGGTTTGTTAGGTTTTGTTAGGGGTTTGTTAATTAGTAATTAGTTAATTTAGTTAATTTAGTTAATTTAGTTAGTAATTTAGTTAATAATTAGTAATATTTTTGTTAGAATTTATTAATAATAGTTAGTAATATTTTTTGTTAGGGTTTATTAATAATAGTTAGTAATGTTTTTTGTTAGGGTTTGTTAATAATAATTAGTAATATTTTTTGTTAGGGTTTGTTAGTTAATTTAGTTAGTAATTAGTAATTTAGTTAGTTAATTAGTAATTAGTTAATTTAGTTAGGTTTTGTTAGGGTTTGTTAATTAGTAATTAGTAATTAGTTAATTTAGTTAATTTAGTTAGTAATTTAGTTAATAATTAGTAATATTTTTTTTTGTTAGGGTTTATTAATAATAGTTAGTAATGTTTTTTGTTAGGGTTTGTTAATAATAATTAGTAATGTTTTTTGTTAGGGTTTATTAATAATAGTTAGTATGTTTTTTTTGTTAGGGTTTGTTAATAATAATTAGTAATATTTTTTGTTAGGGTTTATTAATAACAGTTAGTAATGTCTTTGTTAGGGTTTGTTAATTAATTTAGTTAGTAATTAGTGGTTCTTAAGTAGAGCATGTTAATTAGGGTTTGTTAATTGTAGTTAGTAATTTTTTTGTTAGGGTTTTTAATAATAGGTTTGCTAATAGTATTCCATGTTTATACTTGTATTCTATGTTTATACTTGTATTTCATGCAGATGAGTACTCCATCAAATGCTAAGCAGGCCGATGCCCAGATAGATACACCGGGATCTGACACCTCTGGATCCGAACCTTATAGGAGCCCGAGCGTATCACCACGTGAATCCCCTAGAGCTAAGAAGGCTCGTCTTGAGTTGGAACATGACCCTAATTACGAGCCTGAAGGTGATCTAGATGATGATGAGGTATATATGGAAGTAGAGTGTCTATACGAGATAATGCATGTGTATGTATGTACCTAACAATTGAATTGACAGGAGGTGTTCTCTCAAGTTGTTGCCGAAATAGAGGCAGAAGAACAAGATGTTCAGAAGGACACGGCGCCTCAAACGACCGGGACATCCTCCGAGCCAAGAAGCACAAAGAAAAAGAATGATCGGGCACGAGGAGATAGAGGAAGGAATAGATTTCCAGAATAAGTTTATAGGATTACAGAGGTTAGTCCGAGCAGAGAGCCCTTAGCACCTCTAGAGGCGCTACCCAAATTTAGGGCCGCAATTGGATTTTTTAGTAAAGGAGGAATTTGATATCAGTTGGAGTGATTGGAGTATGGTGCCCGAAGGAAAGAGGACCCGTTCTTTGGACTCGATTGTGCACTAAGTTTATTTTCCCGGAGGGTACAGATGTGTTGGTCAAGGGTCATGTCATGAAGCAGTTAGCAATATCATTCCGGGGCTATAGGCACGATATGAATAAAAAGTGGTTGCTCAAGGGGCGGGACCCGACGATGCGGTACCCTATCACAGCGGATCAGTGGGCACGTTTTCGAGCCATGAAAGACTCCGACGATTCCAAGGCTAAGAGCAAAGCCGCCTCTGAACTCGTGAAGAAGAACAGGTATCACCACCACCTCGGCACTAGTGTTTACAAGGCCAAGATTCATAAATGGAGGGTAGAAGATGAAGCAAAGAGGAGAGAGGGCCACTTGGTATTGACCGATATAGTGCCTGAAAGAAGTGCGAATTGGCTTCGCGCTCAGAAGGCAAACACTAAGAGCGATGAGATCTCCTGTCCCGATGAGATTAAAGAAGTTGCTGAGAAGGTTTTGGAAGCATCAAAGCTAGAAAAAGACAGGTGCCTTCAAGTCACAGAGGGAGAGGGACAGCCTTACCCATGCTCTAGGTAACCATTTTTTTTCCATTTTTTATTCGAGTAAAATAGAAATCGACACCGACATGAAAGATCATGTTGTAGGTAACCCCGAGCATCCGGGCCGTGTACGGGGTGTCTCATCCAAAACCAAATTGGAAAGAAGGATTCGGTGATGAGTGGAAAGGCATGTATAAGAAAAAGAGAACGACATAAGGAGCATATGAAGGATTTTTTGAGCAAAGCAGGCCGCGAAAAGTTTAGGGATATGATGGAAGACTTCTTTAAAAATCCTGATCCTGAAGTGATGAAGCGGTTGGCGGGAGCGATGTTCGCTCAACAGATGTCATCACAAGCTCCTTCGCATATGCGGCTTGTCCCAGCTCAACCCCTTGGGTAGCCGTGAGATGGCCACACAATCTATGCCCTTTCCAAGCAGTATAGCGTCAACAACAAATGAGGACCATTATCCAGTTGATGATATTGATAAACCTTGGCCTTGCTCCTTGGTCATATCCTATGGCCTTAGGAATCAGCATACAAAGCAAGTGGCCACAGGCAATGCTATCCCCGGGCGTAGTTTCCATGGTGTCGAGATGCAAGATGCATCTTTGCAGGGGTGGAAGTGTTGACGGTCGAGAGTGGATATGAAGACGACTTCATCGACATCCCGACCTCTGAGGGTACAGAGAAGCTTGGACAACCAATCAACAACTTCATACAATGGCCGAGACGGTACGTAAGGTTGATTGATCCACCAGCGCCATCCTCTCCACCAGTGCCTCAACCAACCCAAGAGGCCGAAACAATTCAACAGCCACCATTGCCAATGCTTGCTCCAGCATCCCCGTACATTTATGAGCCACCGCCGTCCTCCCCGATACATGATTTGACATTCTCGCTGAATGAGCTCGAGGGGCCAGCCAATAACATGCCTGAGCAGCAGACTCCGCTAGCCAAGGAGGACACAACACGGGAGAAGCAGGATGAGCAAACTCCCTGTAACATCCCTGTTAGAACCCAATACCCAAAAATCCCAACTTTCAAAAAACTTTTTCAAAAACTAACCTATGTATGGTGAGTGTCATATAGGAAACCCTCCTTAGAAAGTTGCATTAGCTCCTATATATATAGGTTAGTGGCATATGCATTTTACTTTACTTTACTTACATGTGATTTGCCTCTTCTTGGTTTTATGGGATGCTTAATTAAGCTATTAAATTAATCAACAAAGGTGACGTGTGGCCCCAACACCCTTGACCTAGAACTTAGACCACCCTAGGTGGACCCCACCAAAGCATGAACATACATGTGCACACCATGCAACTCTCTTATACTTAGTATGAAAGCAAAAAGGGAGAAAATAGAAATAGAAAAGAAGAAATAGGAAAGAGGAAGGAGAAGGCCAGCAAGCGGCCGGCGGCCTGCAGACGGCCCACCCGGCTTTGCCTGCCCGCCTTCGGCACCCCTTCCCCCCCGCACAAGCGGCTGACCAAGCCGGCAGCGGCCCCGCTTAGGGCAAAGGCCCGGGCCGGGCAAGGCGCACCGCGCCCTCCACCTCCCTCACGAAGCCGATGACAGGCGGGCCCGGAGGACCCCACCTGTCATCCCTTTCCTCTCCTCCCTCTCTGCTTTTTCCTTCCGCACCGCGTCGTCGCAATGCCGAGAAGGGAAACGGCCATCCTGGCCATCCCCGTTTGAACCGCCGCGCGCCCCACGGATGCCCGCCACGTCCGTCCTTCCCACACCGACGCGCAGCAACACGACAAGGAGCACCGTGGCCCCGCCGTGCTGACGACACCGCGAGCGCCCACTCCTCCATTTGCCGACCGCCGCTCCAAAATTGGGAGTGCCCGCGCCCTGGCAACGCTCCCCCGCACCTCTTAAACCCTAGCCAAGCGCCTTTGGATTGCTTCCACGTGCCCCGCAGCTCCCCATCGCCGTTCACCGCTGCCATGGCCGCCGCTCGCCTTTAAATAGGGCACCACAGGAGCCCTAGCATCCCCTTCCGCACCCCGCCACCTTTGGTGGCACAAACCACACTCCATACCACGTAGGGAGGGCCGTGAAGGGAAGGAGACGCCGGGGGGGGAGCCGCTGCCGGAGCTACTCCGCCGGAGCCGCCACGCCGTTCCACCCCGCCGGAGCCGAAGCGAGGAGGCGGCGCCCGATCGGCTACACCGACGACGCTGTTCTTCCCGCACGGCACCGGCGGTGAGCACCCACCTCGCCGTCGCGCCCGCGTTCTTCCATCGCCGAGAGCGCCCGCCCGGAAGCCCCCACTGGGTGGCTCAAGGCCGCGTCTTGGAGCGCCGCCACTTGCACACGCACGCAGCCCACGCTGCGCACCACCATGAGCCCCACCGAGCCGCCACGGCTCGGGTCGCCAAGGCCGGCGTGCACTTGGCGCCACCGCATGACACCATGGTCACCGCCAAGGAAGCCTCACCCGCCGCGACGCAAGACGGCAGCACGCCGAGCCGACACCGCCGACGCGCAGACAGCTGGCGCGGCTAGACGCACGACTTCACCTAGCGCCGCGTTTCAAAGACACCGCGCCAAGCGCACGCCACGCCGTGTTCGCCATGGCCGGGCGCCGCCGTGGTGTGGCCGTTTCGCCGCGCCTCAACCACCGTAGACGCAGCCGATGGGTGGGCGAGCTTCACCTCACTACCGCGCACCTAGCCACCTAAACCGCGGGGTCAGAGAGCCTTGCCGTCCCGTCACTCCACCGGCGCCATCGCCTGTAACAACCCGGGTTTTACCAAACGCCAAAAATCCCAACTTTTTAAAACTTTTTCATGCAATGAGTGAATCATGTAGTAGCTAAGGCATACGTAGGTCAAACACGGGAGAGTGCACTAGTGGAACGCTGCATTCATATAGAATTGCTTGTAGGAGTGTGCCTTTGTTTTCGAGTTGGTTTTGGGTTGAGTCTTGGTTGGAGTTGGAGTGCACGAATCCATAGCAAAAGACCCCTTCTTGAACTTTCCCCACATTCCCTCTTATAAAATCCGCTACCTTCCCTGTAGCAAAAACCCTCTGAATCACCTATCGAGTTCACCCTCAAATTATCCCTTTGGAATCGTCTCAAATCCAAAATCATGAAAACAAAGCAACTCTGTTTTCCTCCATTGATTTTTCCCTCGCATCTCTCTTTATTTCCTTTCAAATTCCTAAAGTCATATAAAAGGAAATGCTTTTCCAATTTTTTTTCCACCCCTTTTCCCTCCTAGGCCCAGCCGGCCAGCTACAGCAGCCCAGCTCACCTCCTCCCGCGCCCCTCCCTCCATCCGGTCCACGCCGTGCTGCGGAGGGCGGCGGCCGCCCGCACGTAGGCTCTCCCTCGGCCTAACTCGCGGGCGCGGCCCAGCTGGCCCTGCTAGGCCCATACCGCCACGCCCTATAACCCCTAGGGTGGGAGGCGCTGCCCGAGCCGCGCCGCCACCGGAAAGGCGTGTGCACCTTGTCCCGGCGTCGCGCTCACGGGATAGGTGCCGCGTGCCCAGCGCGAGCACGGACGCCCGAGGATGGCCGCAGCCCCCTCAAACCCTAGCCCACGGCGCCTATAAAAACAACGGAGTGCCGTCGCCTTTTCTTCTTCACGAAGCCAAAGCCGCCACCGCCCTTCTTCCACCTCCTGCTCGCCCCTCTCCCCTCCCACCCGCGTCGACCGGCCTTGTTGCCACGCCCAGCGCCCGGCTGCAGCGGCTGGCGCTCACCGCCTTGCGCGCCGCGGCGCCTTATTGTCGGCAGCCCAGCCCAGGGCGCTTCGCCGCCGCAACTGCCAAAAGGGCGGCGGCGACGGGAGTAACCGCGTCGAGCGGACGCCAGCCTCCCCCGCCAGCCGCCATCCGCGACCCTTGCTACCCGTGGCCTCGTCGTGGCCGTGGCGGGCTCGGCGACCGCGCCACCACCCGTGACGCCCGTTCCGCCACACGAGCACCACGGCGTCGCCTCGCCGTACGCCGACGCCACCTCGCGCCACCCGAGCCGCGGACGTAGCGTCACCATCGGCGCCGTGATGTGCGCCTGACCTCGCCATGGCGGGGCGCCCGGCCGCGCCAGCGTTCACCACCTGCCTGCGCCAAACGTCCCGTCACGCGCCGGCGTCATGCCCGGCCATGCTCCGCCTCCACGTCCTCGCCGTCTCGAACTCACAGCGGCCAGAGGCGGGGCGCACCGTCTCGCCGTGCTCAACGGCGCCCGGCGGCGCCCGCGGCCTCGGCGCGTTCCACTCGCGCCCCCCGCGGCGCCCGCCGAGCAGCGGCGGCGCCCACCGCTCCGCGGCGCGTTCCACTACGCGCAGCGTCCTCGGAAGCGGCCCACCGGCGCCGTTCACCGAGCCACGCCGTCCGCGCTGCACCCGCCTCGTCGGCGAACCATGTCAAGCCCGAACAGCGGCTGCAGCACCCATGCACCGCACCACGCTGCGGCACCCGGGGCCCTCCTTCCTTCCTTCTTTGGTGGCGGCAACTCCAAAAACGCCGCCTTTTTCCTTTCCGTCACGTTCCTCGCCCTAAGTCCGGCCTTCGTGCCGCTGTTTTCACCTCCGCAGGAAGCTATGCCCTTGCAGCGCCATTCGCCGGAGCCACCGCTGCCTCTCAGCCGCCCGCAGCCACCTCCGGCTGACCATAGCCACTACTGGCCAGGCTGCGGCCACCTCTGGCCACCTGCAGCTGGCTGCAGTCTGCCCCGGCTCGCCGCAGCTGGCTGCTGGCCACCAGCAGCTGGCCAGAGCTGGCCACAGGTGGCTACGACTAGCCGCAGCAGGCTACGGCTGGCCAGGGCCAAGCTCGGTTGGCTACAGCCCTCCTGCCACCTCCGGCGCCACTCCGATGATGTCCTGCCGGCCTCGCCCTTTCCCACCGACGAGGTCGATCCTTTGGAACCCCCGTCGATGCCGTTCCCGACATCGACAAAACCCTCGCATTTATCTTCCTTTTCATGCTTGATGATATATCTATGACTATGCCGTGCCTTCGAGCCGGTTCTCTATCATGCTATGGATATGTGCTACTCCGTGTGGTCGTCATCTTATGTTGGATTGGTTCTTGGGTGTTTGTGTGATATTGTTTGTGGACCGCGCCTTCGAGCCGGTCGAGGGATCGTACCTCACTCGGACAATTCGATCGTGGGTTCGTCCCGCCGTGATCGCAATGCCGAGCGTAATCCATTCCCTCGTTCTCTCATGCTTTAGTTGATTCCGTAGTACTATGGGCGTTGGCTCCCAAGTTTGACCCTGGAACATGGCCACCGAGGGCAAGCGATACGGATATTACCGTACACGGCGAACCCTTGAGGACCTAGTCTAGTGGGAGGCGAACTAGGTGGCGACTACCATGGGACGATGGATGCCAACTCGTTTTGGTATAGCTCGTGGCCGCGAGCTGTCTCGCCATGACCATCGGGCTTTACCTTTTCTCCTTCCTGTTCTTCCTTTCGCTTTTCTCCTCACCACCTTGTATGCTCGCACCACCTAGACCAGAGCATTCCTCGGTTCTCGTGATGACAACAGCATCGCTACGAACCCGAGGAATAGCTTTTGCCGCTTTAGTCGCACGGAGGTCATGGTGCCCTATGAGGTGGTGTGGATTGCAGAACCGTGCGAGACCTTTGTCCCTTTTCTTCTGACCACCGTCCTTTGCCATGACGGGTAGGTTGGGAAGAGTGCGGAACCATCCTCTACATTACTCCTTCGATTCTCGCTAATCCAGTAAGGCGAGGATCGAGTCATCTTGTTTCGGCTTCTTCGATCAGTGACCGTTACTATGTCATGTAGATCGAGGCGCCGTGGGACCTAAGCCCCTTCTTTGCGCTTGACGGTGTTCTTTTATTGCTATTGCTATCTTGATTCCATTCCTCTGGTTCCCGTCGATTGCAATGGCGAGCGGATCAAAGGAAGGTGAATCCCGCCTCTCCTCTCTTTTGGATCATTCGTGCTTAATCCCTTGTATGTTTGTACCTAGCTTAGACCGTAGCATTCCTAAGGACCTCGCGGTGACAACCGCACCGCTGACCCGGAGAATGCCATAGTGCATATAGTGCACCTTGGTCGAGGTACCGTACAAGTGGTTTAGGCACTTGTGATCTCTCGTGCATCGCTCCTCTCCGATACCTCGCCTTTTGCCATGGCATGTGCATTGGAAGGGGTAGACCACCGCTCCCTCTCTTTTCTATTTTCTGTTTTTCTCCGCTAGCCCGTTCTATTCGATCCCGTCTTAACCATGACGATTGGATCAAAGACCGGACTATCTCTTCTAGTTAGCAAAGCTATGGTCTATGTCTCGTTCTCGGACCGTGTGAGTCGACCCGATCGACCGTTGGACCGAGGTCGCGGCATGGACATGCCCACCAACTCTCCTCTCTTCCCCTGTTTTGCTACGGTCTTCTCGGCTCCCGACGTTGTTGTGTCAGACGGGTCGAGAGGACCTGTAGCTGCTCCTCCTGCTGCTCGTGTTTCAATCTCTTTTGCTCTTTGCCGCTACCATGACGGGTAAGCCAAAGAGCCTTGGAACCAAGTCACAATTCCTCTATTTTGTGTTAATCGTTCTTACTCGAATCCTATAATAGAAGTTGTGACTTGCGGGTTAAAGGCCGCAAGGGTCAAACCCCCGCTATTCCTATTTCCTTTTTTTTCTTTCCTCGCTTGTGACCCTCCGGTCCTCGCCAATTTCCATGACGTCCAGATTGGAAGGTCGCAACCGTGGTGTTTGGTTAAGTTAAGCTAGGATCAAGGCCTTTTCTTTTTTGAAGCCGTGCAGGTCGACACGATCGACCCTGGGAAGTCTTGGCTATACCATGGTCATGATTCGGGCTTGTGCTTAGCGGACAACCACTTCTATTTATTTGAGCCCGAGGATCGGACACTCTCCGCGAGGGCTAAGTCTTTCGGTGTTGGTTTGGTATCTAGTTCCTTCTATATCTCGTTGCTTTTTGGGTAGTATTGGATTTTGGTTAGGGATTGATTGCTCTTTTGCATTGTTTGTCACTATATCGAGGTAGTTGCATCACGGTGACGATGGATAGACCGGAGATCCATTTGGGAGGAGACACGAAGAGCAACCCGGATGTGGATGACTATGGATTGCTATAAACAAGGTGCCACGTCCCACCCAACCTCGTAGAATCCTATTAGATATGCAATATGTAGCTGCTAGTGCTTTACTCTATGCAAATAAATGTGATAGGATGCATGGTAGATTGCTTGATAAGCCATTACCTTGACGCAACCTTTCCCCCGCACACCCATTTGCTAGAATAGACACTCGCTTACTTCATGCCACTTGCTACACACTTACACTTTACTCATACATGCTTGTGTGTGGCTAAGGCACGTGGTGCCATGAACTGGATAACTGGGGATAACGTGGGAGAGATCTTGGCGTGTGTCTTGGGTGTGTGGTGAGGGTTGTGTCGACTGGGCAGGATCTACGACGAGTCAGGGGACAAGTCATGCCGGAGGAGTGTGATCTGGGCACTCCCTATGTGAGAGAGAGTACGTGGCGGGTACATGTGATGTGAGTAGATTAGGGAGGAGTGTCTTTGTGGGACGAATCCTCGGAATGGAGGTGCCGTCGAGGCACGGGCGTCGAGCCCCCTTGTGAAGATATCTGTCCGGTCCCTCTAAGGACTGATTGGGCGAGTATGCGGCTCATGGGACTCTTTCGTGCACACCACTTTCGTCTCGAATGGGGCGGGGTCCGACATGACGACTAGCTGGCCCCCCGCCGCTACTACTAGGTTGATAGGTGATAGTGTAGGGAGGTGCGGGTGCCGAGACCCACACCCTCCCGAGGCGGCGTGGTATCCATCGGGATCCGGTACCACGTCTCACGGTCTCGGCGTGCCGGTGGATCTCGGGGTGCCCCAGCCGAGTGGTAGAGTGGCATCGGGCCTGTTAGGCGGCGGCGGCTTGGTATCGGCCTAGACGAGGCATCGTCGATGATGGTGATCTTGTGGTTCCGGTGTGTACAAGCTCTGCAGAGTTACTAAATCTATACGTATAGCCGTGTCCCCGGTACGGACATTCCCTACGAGTACCCTCATTCGTTATAGTGAGTGGAGTCCTTTTCTCTTCTCCCCCCTTGGGTGTTGTTGGATTCCGGCTTAGGCCGCTGAGGCAAGAAGGAGCGGGAGTCTTTCTTGCCGACTAGAGAGTGAGAGTGTAGTGAGATGTGTGGACATGGATGTGGATGTGGATGGGATGGATGGATGTGTGGATGAGATGGGTTAAAACTTGATGAACTATATTATATTTATATTATGAGCTGGCATAGGAAAACTACAGCCAAATATAGGCCTTTTCTCTCTACCCTTGCATTCCACTTACCATATAGCAAAGCAAAGCATAGGGTGGGAGCTAGTGGCCGCATACAAATCGTCTTGATAGAGTTGAGCAGGTTTGGGACCCGAGGATGACTACGATGATAATGGTGTTGGAAGGAATAGGTGGTCTCGTCCCTACACTCAAGTTTGGTTAAGAAGATCAAGTCGACGCCCGCTGATATACTACCCCGACTCGATGATTGTTTGTGAAGGAGGAGCCTTCATCCATTGTGGCGCTACGCCTACTCGATATTGACTTGTGCGCGTTGATCGCTAGGATACTTTGTATCTAGGTGTGTCTACAAGTGATGTAAAACCTCATAACTTGTACCTTTTCATGATGTATGAACTGTGGTATCAAGCGTAAATGATGTACTCGTGGATTTCCCTTCGTGGAAATCGCGGGTCGTTCAGTTGGTATCGAGCCATACTTGACTGTGTAGAACGAGACACTAGGACCCAAACACTAGTATAGAAGCCAAGCAATCCTATTTGTTATAGGAGATAGTGGTGAAAACAGTTATTTCTCCCTTTGCCTTAAGTTTACATTTGCTTTCTCGACCGCCCGATATGAGAAAATGACCCTTAGGAATCACTCCCTACTTACGCCCACGCTAGATCGGTAGATGTGTGAGACTTTAAAGGCATAGGAGTCGCCTCAAGTCAACACTATGCATATAGGAGTTGTAATCTTTGCCTCGATTGCTTGAATCTTGTGTTTTTATGCTTGTTATGCTTCTTAATTGTCCGAGTGTAGAATCTATAGTTTATTTTATTTATGTGACTCCGGAAGCCCTGGGTAACCTAGCCCTCTAAACCTAGCCAGCAAAACCCAAGGCCGACCTATGACTAGGTAGGTAAACCCGATAATTGAAGCCAAAAAAAAAAAGAGAAAGTCAATGCATCAAATTTTTATCAAACCTTTCTTCAAAATGGTTCTCTAGTCTTTTGGAACCAAATTTTTCTTCCAAAACTGCCCCTATTTACCTTGAAAAAGCCCTTATTAAAAAAAAAGTGACTTTATTTCAAAAGGAAAAGTTTCAAAAGGTTTTAGAAAGATTTCTCTTTTGAAAGAAATTGGTTTAACTCCGCTTCAAAGCCCGATTTGATTTCAAAAGTTGTCTTCAAACAGTTTGAAAAATTGGTTTCCTCCATAAAAAAAAAATGCTCTAAATTCGCTTTCAAAAGCGAAACTTTGTTTTGACCAATCAATAAAACATCTTCAAAGATACTTTGGCTCAAGTTTTGTTTTTAAAAGGCCTTGATTTCACCTCGTGAGTCAAATTTCCCCTTTTTCAAAAGCAATCATCCTTGTTTGCAAATGTGTTTACAACCGGATTTATGAACAAAATTCTTGCAAAAAGATTTTGTGACAAACATTTCAAAAGTTACTTTTGCAAATCAAAAATGTGCCTTCAAATTTGATTTCAAAAAGTGTTTTCTCAAAAGCCGAGTTTGTTTGTGAAAGCTTTACCTTCCGATTGAAGGAAAAATTCAAACTAATTTCAAAACTTGTTTTATTTTCAAAGAAAAAGGAAGCAACAATTTGTTTTGAAAATGAATAAAGTTTTCAAAAATCTTTTGGCTTGTACTCCTTTTAGGAAGTGTTTTACCAAAATAAGAATTTTCAAAAGATTTGAGTTTCCAAAATCCTTGATTTTGACCTGTTTGGAAAAAGGGGCGCCTTTGCTTTTAAAACCGGATTTCAAAAGCTTTTGGAACCACTCTATGCCTTTCGAATGGAGTTTTCAAATGTACCAACTTTCAAAAGCTTTGAAAAATCCCTTGTTTATAAAGCTTCTTCCCAATAAAAAATAATACTTTCAAAACCGTTTACAGAAGCCTTTTTCCTTTCCCCTCTAAAACCCCTCCCTTCCCTTCAGTTCGGGACATTGGGACATTGTTGGTAACTCGTTTGGGGATGAGCCGCGACCTTGAGCTATGGTGCCGCTACGAAACTTGGGACCCCATGTGTGAGGCCTCCACATGGCTTGCCGCCAGGCGTGTGCCGGTATCAAGGAAAGTGACCGTGACCGCCCCAATCGGTACTGCATACCACCCGGATCTCGAACTTCCCCCTCCTTTTTCAAAAGTGGATTACAAAAATAAAATCCTTTGGAAGAATTTTTGTTCTCGTAAACTCATTTTGTTTCAAATTATTTTGGATTTTGTAAATTCTCTTCTCAACACTCTATTTTTGTTTTAAAAAGCAAATTCAAGACCTTTTTGCCGAGGGCAAACCCCATTTTAGTAAAACCCCTCCCTTCTCGAAAACCAAGTTTGAAAAGTTTTGGGTTTATAAAAAAAAAAATTGCCTTCAAAATCTCTACCTTTAATTCAAAGGTTTCAAAAATTTTGATCCCATTTCAAAAACGCCTTTGGAAAAGTTCTTTCCCTTCAAAATAATTTCCTACCAAAGCATTTATGAAGCCCTTCTCAAAAGTCATTTAAAATGTGTACAAAATGGAAAATGATTCATGTTTCCAATTTTCAAAAGTGTTTGAAAAGGGTATTTCAAAAACCCTTCGCTTTCCCCTCAAATGGTGTTTTTTGAAAAAGAATTTACAAAAAACCTGATTTCGAAAAGCTTATTGAAAGGTCTCACGAATGATGAAATATTTTGGTTTCCAAATTCAAAAGGATTAAGTTAATAATTCGTTTCAAAACGGACTTTCTTCAAAAGTTTTAGTTTTCAAATAAAGGGCTATTTCCACTCCTTTGCGAAACCTTTGGAGAAAAAAAAAAATGTGTCTTTCTTCTAGTTTTCAACTTGCTTTCCAGAAAAATTCTGATTTGTGAAAAGCCTTTCCAAATGTATTTTGAACTTACTCTATGGAAGTTTACAAAGAGTCTTGATTACAAAGAGAGTTTCGAAAACATGCTTGTTGCAAAAAAAAAAAATTGAGCAAACAAAAGTATTTTCGCGTCCTCTTTGTGATGCCTCCCTCCATTCAAAAGCTTCTTGCAAAATGGTTTTTCCAAGAAGCCCTTCTTTCAAATTCCTTTTTCAAAAAAGTTTTCCTTTGCAAAGATTTGGTGCATTGATGCAAGGGGAAGAGCATAGGCGAGAGTCATCAACCCTAGACAACACTTGAATCTCGGGGATGAGATTCTGTAGGGGGGTAGTCTCAGAACATCCCGGGTTTTACCAAACGCCAAAAATCCCAACTTTTTAAAACTTTTTCATGCAATGAGTGAATCATGTAGTAGCTAAGGCATCAGTGCCAAACGTAGGTCAAACACGGGAGAGTGCACTAGTGGAACGCTGCATTCATATAGAATTGCTTGTAGGAGTGTGCCTTTGTTTTCGAGTTGGTTTTGGGTTGAGTCTTGGTTGGAGTTGGAGTGCATGAATCCATAGCAAAAGACCCTTCTTGAACCACCCCCACATTCCCTCTTATAAAATCCGCTACCTTCCCCGTAGCAAAAACCCTCTGAATCACCTATCGAGTTCACCCTCAAATTATCCCTTTGGAATCGTCTCAAATCCAAAATCATGAAAACAAAGCAATCTCTTTTTCCTCCATTGATTTTTCCCTCGCATCTCTCTTTATTTCCTTTCAAATTCCTAAAGTCATATAAAAAGGAAATGCTTTTCCAAATTTTTTTCCACCCCTTTTTCCCTCCTAAATTAGAAAAGGCCTCTCCCTCTGGCAGCCCAGCTCACCTCCTCCCGCCCCCTCCCCTCCATCCGGTCCACGCCGTCTTTGCAGAGGCCAGCAGCCCAACTCGCCACCCCCGGCTCTCCCTCGGCCCAACTCTCGCGGGCGCGGCCGGTGGCCTGCTAGGCCCATACCGCCACGCCCCTATAACCCTAGGGGGGGGGCGCTGCCCCCGCAGCCGCCGCCGCCACCGGTGGAGGCGTGTGCGCCTTGTCCCGGCGTCCCGCTCACCCGGGATGGGTGCCGCGTGCCGTGGGGGAGGGCACGGGCGCCGAGGGATGGCCGCAACCCCCTCAAACCCCTAGCCCACGGCGCCTATAAAAACCACAGGCCGCCGTCGCCTTTCTTCTTCCTGAAGCCAAAGCCGCCACCGCCCTTCTTCCACCTCCTGCTCGCCCTCTCCCTCCTTCTACCGCGTCGCTGACCGCGGCTTACCACCGCCCGCGCAGCTGCAGCGCGCTCTGCCCAGCGGCCGGCGCCGCTTATTGTCGGCCGGCATTTGCCCAGGACCTTTCGCGCCGCCAACACGGGGCGAGCAGCGGCGACGGAAGTAGCCGTCGTCGAGCGGGACGCCGGCCTCCCCTTCCAGCGCCGCCATCCGCGGCCCGGCTGCCGTGGCCTCGTCGTGCGTGGAGAGCTTCGGCCGACCTCGCCACCACCGTGCGCCGTTCCGCCACACGAGCACCACCACATTCGCCTCGCGCCGTCGCCCGGCGCGCCACCTCGCGCGCCACCGAGCCCATGACAGCGCGTCTGCCATCGCGGTGCGTGCGCCTGCCTCGCCATGGCGGGAGCGCCCGGCGCGCGGCGGCGTTCCTAGCGTGGCTGGCGTAAAGCGCCGTCACGCCTCGGCGTCATGCGGCCATGCTCCGCCTCCATGTCCTCGCCGTGTGAACTCCAGGACACCGCAGCACCGCCACCGTCCCGTGCTCCCCCGCCATCGCGGCGCCCCTTCGGCGTCACCGGCGTCGCCGCCGCCGTCACCACCGCGCGCACGCCGCCCCGCCGGTTGTCGTGCCACCTCGCACTCGCTCGAGTTTCCTCCACGCAGCGGTGAGCCTCCCAAAAGTCAAGCTTCCACCTTTTTGCACCGCGGAGCCACCCACGATTGCACCACCGCCCGTGCCATGTTCCACTTCTCGGGGAAGGCAGCAGCCATCGCCCGCTGTCCCGGCCTTGTCCAGCCAGCAGCGGCCAGCCGCAGCCAGCCACGGCCAGCTGCTGCTAGCCAGCAGCAGGCCACAGCTGGCTGGAACGCCAAGCTACCTGAGGCTGGCCACGGCCGGCCAGGCCTGGCCAGGGTTAGCCGCTGCAGGCTGGAACAGGCCGAGGAATGGCCATCGCTGCTCCAGCGCTCATACCACCTCGGGGGACCTCCTCTTCCACCGCCCGGTGAGCCACCCGAACCAAAAGCACCCTCTTTTTTCCTTTCCGTCGACGTTCAACGCCTAAGTCCGGCCTTCGTGCCATTGTTTTCACCTCCGCAGGAAGCTATGCCCTTGCGGCGCCATTCGCCGGAGCCACCGCTGCCTCTCAGCCCGCCCGCAGCCACCTCCGGCTGACCATAGCCACTACTGGCCAGGCTGCAGCCACCTCTGGCCACCTGCAGCTGGCTGCAGTCTGCCCTGCTGGGCCGCAGCTGGTTGCTGGCCACCAGCAGCTGGCCAGAGCTGGCCACAGGTGGCTTCACGACTAGCCGCAGCAGGCTACGGCTGGCCGGGGGCCAAGCTTCGGTTGGCTACAGACCCTCCTGCCACCTCCGGCGCCACTCCGATGAAGTCCTGCCGGCCTCGCCCTTTCCCACCGACGAGGTCGATCCTTTGGAACCCGTCGATGCCGTTCCCGACATCGACAAAACCCTCGCATTTATCTTCCTTTTCATGCTTGATGATATATCTATGATGGCGTGCCGTGCCTTCGAGCCGGTTCTCTATCATGCTATGGATATGTGCTACTCCGTGTGGTCGTCATCTTATGTTGGATTGGTTCTTGGGTGTTTGTGTGATATTGTTTGTGGACCGCGCCTTCGAGCCGGTCGAGGGATCGTACCTCACTCGGACAATTCGATCGTGGGTTCGTCCCGCCGTGATCGCAATGCCGAGCGTAACCCATTCCCTCGTTCTCTCATGCTTTAGTTGATTCCGTAGTACTATGGGCGTTGGCTCCCAAGTTTGACCCTGGAACATGGCCACCGAGGGCTAGCGATACGGATATTACCGTACACGGCGAACCCTTGAGGACCTAGTCTAGTGGGAGGCGAACTAGGTGGCGACTACCATGGGACGATGGATGCCAACTCATTTTGGTATAGCTCATGGCCGCGAGCTGTCTCGCCATGACCATCGGGCTTTACCTTTTCTCCTTCCTGTTCTTCCTTTCGCTTTTCTCCTCACCACCTTGTATGCTCGCACCACCTAGACCAGAGCATTCCTCGGTTCTCGTGATGACAACCGCATCGCTACGAACCCGAGGAATAGCTTTTGCCGCTTTAGTCGCACGGAGGTCATGGTGCCCTATGAGGTGGTGTGGATTGTGGAACCGTGCGAGACCTTTGTCCCTTTTTTCGACCACCGCCCTTTGCCATGACGGGTAGGTTGGGAAGAGTGCGGAACCATCCTCTACATTACTCCTTCGATTCTCGCTAATCCGGTAAAGGCGAGGATCGAGTCATCTTGTTTCGGCTTCTTCGATCGGTGACCGTTACTATGTCATGTAGATCGAGGCGCCGTGGGACCTAAGCCCCTTCTTTGCGCTTTGACGGTGTTCTTTTTATTGCTATTGCTATCTTGATTCCATTCCTCGGTTCCCGTCGATTGCAATGGCGAGCGGATCAAAGGAAGGTGAATCCCGCCTCTCCTCTCTTTTGGATCATTCGTGCTTAATCCCTTGTATGTTTGTACCTAGCCTAGACCGTAGCATTCCTAAGGACCTCGCGGTGACAACCGCACCGGCTGACTGGGAGAATGCCATAGTGCATATAGTGCACCTTGGTCGAGGTACCGTACAAGTGGTTTAGGCACTTGTGATCTCTCGTGCATCGCTCCTCTCCGATACCTCGCCTTTTGCCATGGCATGTGCATTGGAAGGGGTAGACCACCGCTCCCTCTCTTTTCTATTTTTCGTTTTTTTTCTCCGCTAGCCCGTTCTATTCGATCCCGTCTTAGCCATGACGATTGGATCAAAGACCGGACTATCTCTTCTAGTTAGCAAAGCTATGGTCTATGTCTCGTTCTCGGACCGTGTGAGTCGACCCGATCGACCGTTGGACCGAGGTCGCGGCATGGACATGCCTAGCCAACTCTCCTCTCTTCCCCTGTTTTGCTACGGTCTTCTCGGCTCCCGACGTTGTTGTGTCGTGACGGGTCGAGAGGACCTGTAGCTGCTCCTCTTTGCTCGTGTTTCAATCTCTTTTGCTACTGTCGCTACCATGACGGGTAAGCTAAAGAGCCCTGGAACCAAGTCACAATTCCTCTATTTTGTGTTAATCGTTCTTACTCGAATCCTATAATAGAAGTTGTGACTTGCGGGTTAAAGGCCGCAAGGGTCAAACCCTGCTATTCCTATTTCCTTTTTTTCTTTCCTGCTTGTGACCCTCCGGTCCTCGCCAATTTCCATGACGTCCGGATTGGAAGGTCGCAACCGTGGTGTTTGGTTAAGTTAAGCTAGGATCAAGGCCTTTTCTTTTGAAGCCGCATGTGTCGACCACGATCGACCCGTGAAGTACTTGGCTATACCATGGTCGTGATCCGGGCTTGTGCTTAGCGCACAACCACTTCTATTTATTTGAGCCCGAGGATCGGACACTCTCCGCGAGGGCTAAGTCTTTCGGTGTTGGTTTGGTATCTAGTTCCTTCTATATCTCGTTGCTTTTTGGGTAGTATTGGATTTTGGTTAGGGATTGATTGCTCTTTTGCATTGTTTGTCACTATATCGAGGTAGTTGCATCACGGTGACGATGGATAGACCAGAGATCCGCTAGGAGGAGACACGAAGAGCAACCAGATGTGGATGACTATGGATTGCTATAAACAGGTGCCACGTCCCACCCAACCTCGTAGAATCCTATTAGATATGCAATATATAGCTGCTAGTGCTTTACTCTATGCAAATAAATGTGATAGGATGCATGGTAGATTGCTTGATAAGCCATTACCTTGACGCAACCTTTCCCCTGCACACACCTTTGCTAGAATAGACACTCGCTTACTTCATGCCACTTGCTACACACTTACACTTTACTCATACATGCTTGTGTGTGGCTAAGGCACGTGGTGCCATGAACTGGATAACGGGGATAACGTGGGAGAGATCTTGGCGTATGTCTTGGGTGTGTGGTGAGGGTTGTGTCGATCGGGCGGGATCTACGACGAGTCGGGGACAAGTCATGCCTTGGGAGGAGTGTGATCTGGGCACTCCCTATGTGAGAGAGTACCGTGGCGGGTACATGTGATGTGAGTAGATTCCGGGAGGAGTGTCTTTGTGGGACGAATCCTCGAAATGGAGGTGCTTGCCGAGGCACGGGGCGTCGAGCCCCCTTGTGAAGATATCCTGTCCGGTCCCTCTAAGGACCGATTGGGCGAGTATGCGGCTCATGGGACTCTTTCGTGCACACCACTCGTCTCTCGAATGGGCGGGTCCGACATGACGACTAGCTGGCCCCCCTTTGCTACTACTAGGTTGATAGGTGATAGTGTAGGGAGGTACGGGTGCCGAGACCCACACCCTCCCCGAGAGGCGTGGTATCCATCGGGATCCGTACCACGCCTCACGTCTCACAGGCGTGCGGTGGATCTCCGGGGTGCCCCTGAGCTGAGTGGTAGAGTGGCATCGGGCCGGTTAGGCGGCAGCTTGGTATCAGCCTAGACGAGGCATCGTCGATGATGGTGATCTTGTGGTTCCGGTGTACAAGCTCTGCAGAGTTACTAAATCTATACGTATAGCCGTGTCCCGGACGGACATTCCCTACGAGTACCCTCATTCGTTATAGTGAGTGGAGTCCTTTTCTCTTCTCCCCCTTGGGTGTTGTTGGATTCGGCTTAGGGCCGAGGCAAGAAGGAGCGGGAGTCTTTTTCTTGCCGACTAGAGAGTGAGAGTGTAGTGAGATGTGTGGACATGGATGTGGATGTGGATGGGATGGATGGATGTGTGGATGAGATGGGTTAAAACTTGATGAACTATATTATATTTATATTATGAGCTGGCATAGGAAAACTACAGCCAAATATAGGCCTTCGCTCTCTACCCTTGCATTCCACTTACCACATAGCAAAGCAAAGCATAGGGTGGGAGCCCGTGGCCAGTACAAATCGTACTGATAGAGTTGAGCAGGTTTGGGACCCGAGGATGACTACGACGACAACGGTGTTGGAAGGAATAGGTGGTCTCGTCCCTACACTCAAGTTTGGTTAAGAAGATCAAGTCGACGCCCGCTGATATACTACCCCGACACGATGATTGTTTTGCGAAGGAGGAGCCTTCATCATTTGTGGGCGCTACGCCTACTCGATATTGACTTGTGCGCGTTGATCGCTAGGATACTTTGTATCTAGGTGTGTCTACAAGTGATGTAA
>JADLZL010003944.1:0-79120 GCA_015844335.1 Chrysopogon serrulatus
GGATGATTGGATGACAATACGATTAAAGGACTAATGCTATTGCTAAGTGCTATGCGAGGAAATTGGTTATCTCACAGGTATTTGATTCACATGTACAAAGCCAAAATGATGTGTTGTTATATGATTAAACTAACTCAAACACAAGACAACAATGCAAATGGATTTCATGCAATGGCTTATATATTGTGAGATTTTCATAATTGCTATGAAAGCAAGCATATTGGGATTGGTTGTTAAAGACATGTTAAATTGCATATATATTGGTCTCACATTGAAAGCTTGCTAGTATAAAGATTGAAGAAGACATCAATATAAATGGATATGTTTCTAATTGATGATTCAACGTATGATGTGACTTGATGGCTTGAGAAGGTGAAGATAGCAAGGAAAGGCTTCGAGGTACTAAGCAAGGGTGAAGGGCAAGCGGCGGCTTGGCGTAGAGAAGAACCTAGCTAAGGTGAAGAAGAAAGTACTTGCATTTAGTCGAGGTATCAATCAAGCTATGATGGTTGCATTTGTGTGAAGGATCAATATCACTATTGGTGAAAGGATGGTGAAAATGACTTGGTCCATTTGGAATAACTCATATGAAATGAATGGAATCAAGTCATATGCTCAAGATGGCTATGCTCAAAGAAGAAAGATCAAGTGGACATGATTGCACCCTCAAGTGATGAAGATCAAAAGCTATGGTCTTGAAAGTGAATCAAATCAACTCAAGTGGCGCAATTCGTTTTTATTTAAATGTCTTGAGTTGAATAGGAAAGCCGTACTATTAAGAGGGATGCATCATGTTGATAGATACTATACATAAGTGCTCAAGCCAACCCATGCAAGATTTGGAGTGAAAGAGAGCAAGAGAGACTGATTGGCTCAAGACGCCCATGTATCTGGGACGGCGTCCCGGTATGCATACCGGACGTGTTCGGTATTCTCGGGGTGAGTGCACTATTGGGGAGTTAATCCAGAGGGCGACTCTCCCGGAGGGCTGACTTTTCGGTGGTTCTCGTCTTTGAGCACGGTCCTTGTCCTTGCGCGCGCATCTTGTTTTAATTGTGCATTGGCGGAACCGGTCTTTCACCGGTAGTTCCGTTGGTGACCGGAAGTTCTGGTCATGTACCAGAAGTTCCGGTAGGTCTATTTTGCGCCAATGCTCTGAAGGGTTTTCTGTGCTGGGGGCACATACCGGACGTGTCCGGTATGCCTAACGGACGCGTCCGGTATGCTGCAACGGCTAGTAACGGCTAGTTTTGGAACCTTTGCTATTTATACCCCCAAGCCTCCACCTTTAGAGGCTGCTGATTCTGCTGGTTCCCAAGCCTTCCAAAAGCTTTGCAAACACTCTCCAACCCTCTCTTAGTGAGTGATTGATTCCCATTGCCAAATCCAATTGTGGGTTGAGTAAAATTCAAGATTGAGAGCAAGCCACCACTTGAGCACTTATGCATATTGTCAAATCTCGTGATTCGCATTTGTTACTCTTGGATCTTCGGTCCTAGGCGGTTAGGCGTCGCCGGAGACCACCCAAGAGATTGTGGTGTGGCTTGGAAAGTTTGTAACGGTTGATTCCACCGCCGCAAGGGAAGGAATCAAATTAGTGGAAGGAGGAAAGGGAGTTGGAAAAGACTCCGGCGGGGTGACTGCGTGGTCCTCTAGAGTGGACTCAAGGAATCGGAGTTTGCAAAGACTCGGCTAGGGGAGACCTACGTGGTCCTCTAGAGCGATTCGAGCAAAAGGAGTTGAAAGAGACTTCGACTAGGGTGACTGTGTGGTCCTCTAGAGCTCGGCCCTTGGGTCGCTCGCAACGCCTCAACGGAGAGTAGGACTTGAAGGAGTCCGAACCCGGTAAAACAAATACCGTGTCTCAAATTCCATTCCATATTGTGTTTGTGATCTATTTGTGGTATTTGAGGTTGTCTGCGGGTTCAGCGAGCCGCACTGAGGTCACCTTGAGGTACCCGCAATCGGTGTCGAGCCGAATCGAAAGGCGCGAGGTTTCGGGGGGGTTCTGAGAACCCGGTGTATCTGGGACACGTCCGGTGTGCATACCGGACGCGTCGGTATTGCCCCCGAGAGTGCTCGATCGCCGCTATACATTTCTAACTTTGTGTTTGCGGGGTTCTAGCTCGTTGTCATATTGTTCATTGATTATATTCTTTGTGATTATATTGTGAGGGGGTTTATTTCTCTGATTTGGAGTTTCCATTTCATCGGAAACTTCGACACTAATCGTTTCCGCATTTAAAGGTGTTAATTTTTAGAAACGCCTATTCACCCCCCTCTAGGCGCATCCTCAGTCCTTACAACATGTACACCGAGTGTCTAAAGAATGAGCTGGCAAATCTCCAAGTCAATGAAGGTATCATTGATGCCATGTTGCCAATTGACATGTCATTAGCCATTGAGACAATGATGACGTGAATTATAAAATAAAATTCAGATTATTGTAATCTACAATTCAGATTATTATAATCTACAATCTATAATATAATAATTAAAAAAGCCATACGTGTCATAAATATTTTCTTCAAATACAGCATAGGATAGTGAAATACAGTACAATACATGTAGTTCATGGTTTTGACTCCTCGAAGTGGAACATTCGTTTTAGGGCGGATGAGTTCATGGTCTCTTTCTGTATGATTTGACTTGATGATGCGAGGTTCGGAGATGGAAAGATTGGAGATAAGAAAAATCATGAATTAAGATGGGCCTCCGTTCTTCGTACGTCCTCTGATCCTCTCCAAAGGTTCCGAGACGGGCCCTGACATCTGTATGAGGTCTTGCAGGCCATAAGTCCCAGTTTTGGGCCCTAGAGAAATCGTTCGTTCGGATCGGGAATCGGATCGTGTGTTGGTTTAGCTGGGCCGCGATCAGGTACTCCGTAGATTTTTTTTTTTTTATTTAGATGAGCTTGCCTTCCATTTTCATATCAAAGGCCGATACCACCTCACGTCCTCACCGTAACGTGACACCACACCCTTGGTTCCCGTCCGTCGTCGCCAGCGAGCAAACACCACCAATTGGTGTACTGTGCAACCGTGCCAGCGGCCGTAGGTAATATAATACCAACAACGAACTCGCACAAGTAGAAGTAGGGCATCCAATGGGTGGTTCATCTATCTTGTTGTGCTTTGAGTCGACGACCCATGTATACATACCCATGACCATGAGAGCTAACGCTAACGCTAATGGTAACGAAAAGCAACAGTACCTATATATAGTAACCGTACGGTCACACAGGTCAGGGTTGGGAAAAAGACGTGCTGGCGGCGCCCGCGGCCCGCGCCCACGCCCGCGCCACCCACGCGAAAGGCATCGCTAGAGAGGGTGAGGTGCATGGAACATACGGAAAGCTAAGGAGGCAGTAGTCCATCCATCTCCATCCCATTCATCACATCCCGGACGTACTACGACGATCGATCCATCGATCCGGCCACCATGGCACCATCTCATCCCTGTCCGGGTACCGGCCGGGCAACTGGTGTGTGCGATGCGCCGCATCACATCACCACCACCACACGGTCGTGGGAGGGGCATGGGCAGGGCGAGGCCTGACAAGCGATGATATGCTTGAACCGCAACTTTGACTAAATACATTTTTAAAAAGTATTAATATTATAATATACAATTAATATATTATTAGAAAAATCTTCTAATCTAGATTTTTTTTTTAACAAGTTTCTTTTAGAGATATAAATATTATACGTATGTTTTATAAATCGAGTTAAACTTGCTGTCTAAACTGACGGTCTTTTTCTGGGACGGAGGAGGAGGAGATATGTAGGTGGAGGGGCTGCCCGCCCACCGATACGGGCCACGGCCATATCCATACCAATACTACCAGTTGGCAGTTGCCATGGTCCTGGAGCTCCGCGTTCCTTCCATTACTCCATGCAAGAGACCATGCATGTGTCCATGTCGCTGAGACGGTGACGGGCCATTTTTCCTACCTTGAGCCAAGTGCAAGCAGGGATGTTCATGTTCTGCCATCGAATGGAAGAAGATGCATAAAAAAAATGGTAACGCCTGGCGCCGGCGCCGGCGCCACGCCAGGCCTCCCACACCATTTGGAACGGAGGAGACACAAAAACGCGCGCGCGCACGCCGCTAGGGCCTAGGCCTGGCTAGGGGCTAGGGTCAGGTCAACAGGGGGGCCCCGGCCCATCACTGTGGAGTGTGGAGTGTGTGCAGGTGTGCCTCCGCCTCGCCTCCCCATCAGTTTCCCCGCCATGAGCCATCATTCATCACATGGGCTGGTTTTTGTCTGCTCTGCTCCGCTCCGCTCCTAGGAGTACACTAGTCCCCACGGCGGCCCACAACCCACACGTCTGTTGTACCCTACCCTACCCAGACGGGATCCGCGGATTTTCCTTTCCCAGGCAAGGGCCGCAACGGCAAATAGTAAATGGCAAGCGGCCGACAGGCCGTGGCGCAGGGCTCCTTTTCACATGGCACGCACGCGGAGGGGCACACCACAGCCGCAGGCCAGCCGTCTTTCTTCTTTCTCTTCCTCTTTCTCGCTCCCAAGTCGCCGACGCACTCCCTCACTCACGCTATCCTCTGCGATTAGGCTATCCGCACTCATCGTCCTCTATTTCTCTTCTCTATACTGCCTAGTTAGCAAGATTCTCTCCTCTATATCCAATTCTTCCGCACCCATCCATCCTCTATATCATACTCTATCCACTATGGGGTCCACTTGTCACTTTATCTAAATATATTCATGTGGGATCTAGTTTTGAAGGATTTATTGCAACGAATTTAATGGTGCAATCGGAATTTAATTTGGTTTTTCGTTTGTGAGTTATAGCATTTTTTGCTAGTAGCAACAGTGGGGCCCACGCTCAAGATTCTCTCATGCATGTGCCGTTCCCTCTCAGCTTGCCGCGTCCGACAGCACCAGCAGTGGGCCTGCGTCTGTAGCGTAGGTACGTTGCAGACGCCAAGTCTGGCGTTCGCACGGGCGTCCGGTGGTTTCCCGTACCGTTTACAGTACCGCGCTGCAGTGTTTTTCTCCGGTATACTCTGCACCGGATTGGTTTACAGGACCCCGGTGCGAATAGCCTAGCAGGTATGTACTCTGTAAGTTTAGTCGGACAATTTCTTTGTTCGTAGAATTGAATGTAGTATACGTGTACGTCCAAGTGCCAGGAATTCTATGCATCCATGCGACTTTCTCTACGTATGGAGTACTGTACTTACTCTGTATCTGAAGAAACAACACAAACACACAACATTTTGCTACTAGCATTACTGCTGCTACCGAAAAACGGGCATATACGTCTGATCGTAAAAAAAATTACTGCTGCTACCATTTTTTAGTGGGACTAGGAGTATATCTCGCTGCTATAGGTCAAGCGATTGGCCTTCCTTTAATCAGATATTCCCTCCATCTCATGGAGTTTGTCGCTTAAAATCCATATCTGTGAGGGGACCATAGTTTTTTAACGACAAAGTCTATAAGACGGAGGAAGTAGTACATTACGCGTCTGTTGAACAGAACCATGATGATGACATGAGCCTAAACCATCATCCACCCGCCCAATCGTTGGTTATTAGGCTGTCTAGTCTGAATCGCGCTAACCCTACACTACTACAAAAAAAATCTTTTGCAAGGCACTTGGAAATGAGGATCGGAGGCGGTTGGTCCCAAAAACCACCTCGGTTAATGTCTAACATTAACCGAGGCGGTCATTTTCAATTAACCAAGGCGGTTACAAAAACCGCCTCGTAAAATAGATTAACCGAGGCGGACATCTTAAGACTAACCGCTCGGTTAACCCTCTATTAACCGAGGCGGACGTTCCATCCGCAGCCGTCTCCGTAAATCAGGCCCAGTCCAGTAGCCCACGACGGCCCGGTATCAACTATCGTATATAACGGGGCTAGGGTTTTCTCATGAGCTCATTCTCTCCCTCTCCACGCAGCAGCAGCGCCCCGTCTCACTCAATCCTTCCCTCCCTCTCTCTCCCTCTGTTCTCTCCCTCACTCTCCACGACGGCGTGGGCTGCGGCTCCGGAGGCAGCCCCCGGCAGCGCCCGGCAAAGGGGACCAAGCGGCGCCGGAGCCGCGCGCGGCTCAGGCGTCCCGGCGCTGGCGCCCGGCCCCAGGCGACTCCCCGGGGCGCGCTGGTCTGGCGGCTGGCCCGGCATGCGCGCGCCCCGAGCTCCGCCAGGCGGATCAAAGGCAACGATGGCGGCGCGGCTCCGACCCGAGCTCCCCGGCGTGGATCCAGCTTCCTCCGCGCGGATCGAGGTCCATCGGCGGCGGATCGAGCCCACCGCACGCGGATCGAACTTCCTCCACGCCGGATCCGGCCTCCTCCTCTCCCTCCATGGCAGCACCGGGCGGGCGACGGCGCGGATCCGCCTCCTCCCCTCCCCTCCATGGTCGCAACAGCGGGTGGGCGGCGTGGATCCAACCTCCTCCCCGAGCTCCTCCACCGATGGCAGCGGCCGGGACTGCGCGCCCGAAGGGCGAGCGTCGCGGCGGCGGTGTGCCGATGGGCTCGGCGGAGCCCTCGATGGGCTTGGCGGCCTTTCTTCTTCTTTTTTTTATTTTTTATTTCGATTAACCGAAGTGGGCGTGAAACCGCCTCGGAAAAGGTCGGATTTACCATGACCTTCTATCCAAGGCGGTTGGCCAAAACGCCTCGGTTAAGACTTTTTAACCGCCTCGGTTAATATTTATGTAGCAGTGCTAACCTCCCGGCCCCCAGAGTCCAGACACGCGCACAGGACTTCTATTTGCTTCCACTGTTCCACCAAGCCTGCGGTTTACCCAGAGTCCCAGACGGCCGGGAGCAGCAAATCAATTCAATGCACAACCTGAGAAGCCTTTAATTCCGAATCCTAAGACTGTCCACAACAACGATACCCAAACCCAAAATACATCGCGACAGTGCTTTTGCGTCCCCAAATCACGCTCCAACGGAAGAGGCAAACGAGAAACCGATTTTGCCTACCAGGCGTTTGGGACGCGCAAATATGCGTGACCCACGGAGACGACGCAAATCGGCGCGAGGTGGGGCTCGCAGACGCACGCCCGGGCGCCGCTGAGCGTGGGCGCCGAGGCGAGGCGGGGCCCGCAAGCGCGCCCGCTGGGGCCGGGGCAAAGCTTGGCCGCCGGGCAGGCGGAGCGAGCGCGCGGCGCGAGGTGGGACCGGGCGCAGCGCGGCCGCCGGCGAGGCGGGCTGGCGGGCGGTGGAGCTCCGCCCTGGCGTAGGCGGAGGCCGCTCTGGGCGAAGTCGGCGGCGGCCGCAGGGCAACGCGGAGCAGCGTAGCTGCCGAGGCGCGGCGGAGCGCGGCCGCCGGGCGAGGCCAGGCGGAGCGCGCCGCCGGGTGCGGTCGGCGGCGCAAGGTGGGGCCCAGCTGAGTGGACGAGGCAGGCCGCCACGGGAGGACTAAGCGGAAGAGCGTACCTGCTGCGTAGGCTGTGGAGAGGTGAAGTTTTGGGTCCGTGACCCTTTCCCCTGTGCGAGACTCAATTCATGAAATGCATCTCGGCTTTGGGTCTTCACCGTTGGAGTTAGCCTAAGTGCCTTTAATTTGCTGGCAGGAGGACCCTGTATACGTACTGGCCTGTTTGGATACTTGAGGAGGTTTGAGCTAAACAACTAAGTACCCCCTCCGTGTTAAAAAGAAAATCGTTTTGATAAGATTTGAATTAAACATTGGAAATATCACGAATAAATTTTAAGTTGTTAAGTTTAGAAATATGAAAACCATATATGAATAGATTTGCCTTGCTCTCATACAAGTATACATATATAACTTTTTGATAAATATTTTTATAGAAATAAGAAGTCAAAGTTATGTTTTGGAGACCGTGTCGCTATCAAAACGGATTTCTTTTTAATATGGAGGAAGTAGTTGGTAAACTTTAGCCCTTGAGGATCCAAACAAGGATTAATGGGTGAACTAAAGTACAGCCAAAGCTCTAACTAGTTGTTAGCTCACTAGTTCATAGAATGCAACTACTAAATTAAGTTCACACTAAATAAACACTAAAACTAATTTTGTAATGATGATCATTACTCCCTCCGTCTAGAAAAAATGGAATTCTTGTTTTCGAGTAACTAAATGCTTTTAAGTCTGACCAAATTTCAATAAAAAGGAAAAAATAGGTATGATACAAAATAAGTACCATTTGATTAATTATGAGAATATATTTTCATAAATAAATTTCGAGACATAAATGTGGATATTGTTCATTCTAAACTCGATCAAACTTAAACTACTTAATGCACACATATGCCACATTTTTATTTTTCTGTGGACAAAGAGAGTAGTTATTAGCAACAATTTTTTTTTTAATTAGCACCGACGCTACTCTAAGGAGCGCGCAGCACACAAAACATGTACTAATCAATAAATGAACACTAATCAAAATTAATCTTACCATCATAATTTCTATGTAATAACATAACATATTATTAATCCTCAATTTATTTACTAATAACCATGATTAGAAAATATGGACAAGTTTATTCATCATCTATGGAGAATATTCCTATACAACCGGCGAACAAATGTTGCTCTATAAATTGTCATCTTCCATATACTCCATAGATGATGAATAAACTTGTCCATCAACCACCACAAACCCTAAAAAACCCTCACAAACAAATAGCGTACGTACGTACTGCAGAGGTTGAGCAGGGAGCAGATCGAGCAGTTAATTGCTTCGAACGATCGGTCGTCTCAGTGCATGCAACTGCAACGATCAAGTTCGCAGGTCATTGGAATGAATGAATACAATCGATCGATTCGTCAGGATAAGGCAATGCAAGCGACGGATCGGAAGTAGGGGGGCAGCGTCCGAAAAGGCTCCATATATGTGTATATGGTACCCGTCTCGTTCATTGAATTAGTGTTAGCTCAACTTGAGGGTTAGTGGTAAATCTGACAGTGGTTTGGGTTAAGCCCGGTTTTTTTGTTTGGTTTTGCTTTTGGGCTGTATTGGTTTGGGGTGAAACAGACTAAAAAGGTTGTTGGGCTGGTTTGGTTTGGGCCCTATTAAAGTGGGGCTGATTTGGTTTGACCATCAATAATAGAGTTAATAATAAGTTTTTATTCTATCTATTCTTTTTTGCTTTTGCTTATGGCTAAATATAAACAATAGCATGAGGTGCCAGTGAATTGGTGGGTTGGAAATGTATTTTATTGGGTTGAGCGTACAAGTGGTTTGGTTTGGTGTGGATGATTAAAGTCACAGTCTAGTTTGGTTTGGATTTAACTTTCAAATATACATGTTTTGGATTAGTACGGGGTTTGGTTTGGATCTCGGTCCACTGTCAGCTTTAGTTAGTGGGGCTACTAGCCACTTTTAGTTTTCGAGGTCAAGTCGGATCCATACAGCCATTGGCGGAGCTAAGATTTTAAACTTGGGTATTCCCACAACCAAAAAATGCTAATAATCTGTACATCAGTAACCTACACAGGAAGAAATACATTCCTAATTCCTAAATCCAAATGACCAAATCCTTAATGGAATAAAGGGGGGAATCCCTCACTTCAACTGAACGACTGAACGCCCAACCGGCTAGCACGCCGCCGCCGGTCGCCGGCTGCCTGGCTGCCGTGCGCCTGGCTAGCAGACCCAGGCCTGGCTTGGCCCGCCGCCCGAAGCTTGTGCTCGCTGCCGGTGCGCCCTTGTTTGCTGCCGCTGCTCGCCGTGAGTTAGATGGAGCCGAGCGCCGCCAGCAGCCGCTTCGCCCGGCGAGCAAGAATAGGGTTAGGGATTGGGGTTGGGAATGGGGAACAGGAGCCGAGCACGGCTTCTCCTGATCGGGGCGGGCGTCTAGGCGTTCGAGGAACAGAGGATGAGAGGGAACACTCCTTACTAGGCCACTGGGCCTTGCGGCTTGCGCCTTGCCATTGCAGGCTGGCCTGGAAGCTAAGAGCGAAAGGGGGCCGCACGTAATTAGCTGTCTGACTCACTTTGAGCTCGAAAATGATCAAATAAGCACCAATATATATTATACATATGAGTATACCTATGTACATATTTATTATTGTGAAAAAAAGTTGGGTATTCCTAGGAATACCAAGACCAATGTAGCTCCGCCCATTGCAGCGGGGGGAATGTCCCTGCTGTTCTTGTAGATCGAATAACATATGACATGCCAAATGAATAATTAGCTTGCAATAATGCTGTTGGGTACCAAAACTAGGGCCCCCCAGACAGGTCACATAAACCGGACCCAACAAACGCCAAAACCGGGCCTCACAACAACAAAGCACGGCTCATCGAAGCCCAAGGCGCTCCTTTCCGCCTCGTCCGAGCCCTTCCCCGCCGAAGCCCCTCGGACGGGCCGGCCTTCCGCCTCGTCCGAACACTCCTCGCCGAGAGCCTCGGGACGGGCGCTAGCTTTTCCGCCTCGCCCGAGAGCCCTCCCTGCCGAGGCCTTGGGACGAGCTCCCACCTTCCGACTCGCCTGAGCCCCTGCGCCTAGGCCTCGGGACGGACGCTCCGCATTCCCTGGTCAAACCAAGCCTCTGACTGGACGTATATCCACCGCCCACCTCTCTACAGTTCTTGTCAGAGTGGCGCCATCCCTTGGCAGGATAAGGGAGCCGTCCCATCACTGATCACGCCCACGCTCAGGGTTTCGTCATCCCCCACGGTGGTGGCCATGCCCACCTTGTGGGGCAATCGCTTTTGCCTACTTTACGTGACGGGTTAAATCACCGAGGCCTCGGGCGCCGATCGCTACGCCAAGGGCCGTCATCGGTGTCATCCTCCAAATGCGGTAGTCGGTCGAGGCGGGGACGCCGGTCAAACAACAGATCCCTCCCGGGTTTTCTGAGCCCGGGATGGGCGGCGATAGCTCCGATGACCGTCCTCCCCTGTGCCAACCACTCCACGTCCGACGGCAGGCTCCGAGGTCCTCCGAGCCTCGGACTCGAGGCGAGTCAAAGCTACAGCAAGCTACAGGGCTCGGACACGCCGTACATCGCCACTCCGCCAACCTACACAGGGACAGATGTCTTCTCCATCACCAGGACTGGAGAGGTGACACCCCGCAGCTACGCCCGTGACCAGCAGTGTCAGGCCATGCCCAGCAGTGCCACCACCCACTCCGGGGCCTCAGCACAAAGAAGGCTACCAGCTCCGAGGCCTCGGGTTAGGGGAGGAAAGGCGCTCACGGCCCCTTCACGTGCACGGGCACCCTTTGTAAACCTTATCCTCCCCTTACGGCTATAAAAGGGGAGGACGGGGGCCCTTAGCGAGCAAGCTCTCACTAGCTCGATATTGACATTCCACTCAATCAACCATGAGACTTGGGACCAGCGCCTTTTCTCAACCGCTTGTACACCCCTACCTACAAGCACCTAGATGCAAGATAATACAAGTCATCCTCCCCCAACTGGACGTAGGGCCTTCTCTTGCCCGAACCAGTATAAATCTTTGTGTCCATCTTGCACACCTTCCGGAGTTGGGAGCACGCACCATAAATTTACTAGTTGGCACTAGGACCACCAGTTCTAGCACCGACAGTTGGCGCGTCAGGTAGGGGAGCTGTGCGTGTTTTCACCTCTCTTCCCGCCAAAACTCCGGAATGGCCAACAACCGCGATGAGGTGTCTCAGGACGCTTCCGGCCCCACCTTTCCCCCACCGTAGCCACTGGAGCTGGGTACCGTGATCCGGTTTGGGGATCTCGGGCTCGTATCGCTGGGCTCCCAATGACGATATGGAGCTCCTTCCACCCAAGGCCCCCGGAGTCTCCCGACGAGGCTCCCCGCGGCCCCGCCACGGCCCGGCGCGAGGAGGCGCCGGCAAGACGTGCCCGCAGGTGCTCGGCAGGCGCCACGCAGCCAGGGGGACTGGAGGAGGATCTGGCCGCTTGCGCATTTGGGCGGCGGAGGCCGCCCCCAACGCCCGCGACCAGTTCCACCACCTCATTTGTTCAGCCTCACCTTATTTGCCACCACGCACGCATCGTTGGTCTCCACCAGCTTGGGGGCCTATGATGAGCTCCCCGACCACCCGGTAGCGCTTCGTCCGAGGTCTGGACACGTCCGCTCTAGCCACGTCCTACCCCGACTTTGAGGGGCACCGGACCGTGTGGGCGGGGAGTAGACAATTCCGGGTCCCGCTACGTCCACGCAATACTGGCGCTACTGGAGGCCACCGGCCCCGTGGGCTAATGCCCCCACGCATTCGCCTTCGGGTACCTCGACTCGGACTCACCGGACGACATGTATGACCCAACCCGCGAGTGCTTTCACGTGGAGACTGACGATCTCGGCGACGGCGGCAACGGCAACGGCGACGGCGACCAGGACCGCGACCCCAGGCATACCGCCAGGCCGACCCCGGCAGGTGCAACGCCTCAGGACCCCAGCATGTCCCGACTCGTGGGCCAGGAGCTGCAGACTCCGCCATGCATGGGTCCCCCGAGGACTGGTGACCCGACGGCCACCCCTCAGGGGCCGCGGCACCCCACTATCGAGCAGATCCGGGAGCTTGGGGATAAGCTCGAGTACGACCGTCTTCTGCTACGGCAGAAGATAGATGCGTTCGAGCGTGAGCGCTGCGCGGCACGTAACCCGAGCCCCGCTGCCCGACAGCGCGCCCGCGACGTCAACCGGAGGATCGTCAACGACGAGGGCGGGGAACATCCCCCATCTTCCAGCGTGCAAGCCAGAACGTCGCAGCTGCGGCCCTTCTCCTCCGAGCGATGCCGGAGCCATCTACCCCGGAGGGGCGACGGATTCGAGATGAGATGCGGGGCTACATCGAGACCGCGGTGGTCCAAGAAAGGAAGCTCGGCACCACGCCCGGGCGTAGAGGGACGAGGAAGCCGAGGTCCATCCTCAGAACGAGCGAGAAGCCTCGATCCATCAGGATTCGTCATGAAGGCCGGTCCACGAACGCATTCAAGATTACCGCGGCAGCCTCGACGACGGCGACATGAGCAACGTCATCAACAACGCCCATGAGGGGAAGCCGAAGCACGGGCCAGACGCGACCGCTAGCAGCGTAGAGGCGTAGGGCACGACAGCGACGAGGACCATGACGACGCCGATCCCTCGGGCCTCGTGCCTTCAGCCGGGAGATCCGCAACGCTCGGTTCCCTTTCCGGTTCCGCCCGGTAGGCCAATCTCACCAAGTACTAGGGAGAAACGAACCCGAGGTATGGCTCAACGACTACCGCTGGCGTGCGGTGGGCGGTAAAGGGACGATGACAGGCTCATCATCCGCAACCTTCCGCTTCACCTAGGCGATTCCGCGCGAGCTTGGCTGGAGCATCTCCCCGCCCGCACGATCCGCGACTGGTTCGATCTGGTCAAGGTTTTCGTGGGGAACTTCCAGGGCACATACGTGCGCCCTGGGAACTCGTGGGATCTTCATAGCTGCCGCCAGAAGTCCGACGAGTCGCTGCGGGATTTTATCCGGCGCTTCTCGAAGAAGTGCACCGAACTGCCCAACGTGGCCGGCACTGCCATCATCAACGCGTTCCTTGACGGCACGACCTGCAAGGAGCTCGCCAACGAGCTGGGCCGGAAGATGCCAACCACCGCCAACGAGCTGTTCGAGGTGGCGACCAACTTCGCCTCCGGCGAGGAAGCAGTGGGAGCGATTTTTCGCAATGGCAACGACAAAGGAAAGCGGAAGGAGGGAGATGCCGAGGGGGACGCATCCCGCAACCCCAAGAAAAACAAGAGGAACAAGCGGAAGGGGAAGAAGGGCAAGAAGGAGGCGGACTCTGAGGACGATCTCGTCGCTGCGGCCGACCGCAAGGCCCCCCGAGGTCCCCGGGCTCGGGGCCTTTGATGACATGCTCAAGAAGCCCTGCCCTTTCCACAAGTTCCCCGTCAAGCACACCATGGGGGAGTGTGACTTGGCCTGCTGTTTCTATCAGAAGCTGTCCCCGCCCGAGGACAAGAAAAAAAAGGAGGAAGAGGGCAAAGGCGAGGGATTCCCTGATGTCCACGACGTCTTCATGATCATTGGGGGGCTGCCGGCGAACCTCACCCCGCGCCAGATCAAGCGTGAGCGCCGCGAGGTCTTCTCGGTGCGCCCAGCCACTCCATAGTTCCTGTCGTGGTCCACCGACGCCATCACATACAACCTCGACGACCATCCGCTCTACGTGCTGAACCCGGGACGGTACCCGCTCGTGGTCGACCCCATCATCGGCAACGTGCGGCTCACGAAGATGTTGATGGACAGCGGCAGCGCCCTCAACATCCTCTACTCTGAGACCCTCAGCCTGTTGGGGATTGAGCGCCCGCAACTCCAGCCCTGCAGCTCTCCTTTTCAGGGCATAGTGGCAGGCAAGCGTGCCTGGCCCCTCGGGCAGATCGACCTCCCGGTCTTCTTTGGGACGCCATCGAACTTCTGCAAGGAGGTCATCACCTTCGACGTGGTCAATTTTCGAGGAACCTATCATGGTATCCTCGGACGTCCCACGTACGCGAAGTTTATGGCCGTCCCCAACTACACCTACCTCCTTCTCAAGATGCCGGGCCCAAACGGTGTCATCACCGTTGGGTCGTCCTACGGGCACGCGTTCAACTGCGACGTCGAAGCGATCGAGCACGCCGAAGCCATGGCGTTGTCCGAGGCCCTCGACGCCAAGCGCCACGCCGGCACTTTTGAGCCGTCTGATGGGGTGAAGGAGGTACCGCTGGATCCGAGTTCTCCCTCCGGCAAGGCGGTGAAGATCTGTGCCTTCCTCGACCCCAAATAGGAAGTTGTGCTCGTCGACTTTCTCCGCGCGAACATCGACATCTTCGCGTGGAGTCCCTCGGACATGCCGGGCATTCTGAGGGATGTCGCCGAGCACTCCCTTGATATCAGGGCCGGATCCAAGCCGGTGAAGCAGTGTCTGTGCCGATTCGACGAGGAGAAGCGCAGGGCCATCAGTGAGGAGGTGAACAAGCTTTTGGCGGCCGGATTCATCAAGGAGGTGTTCCATCCCGAGTGATTGTCTAATCCTGTACTGGTTAGGAAGAAAAGTGGGAAGTGGAGGATGTGTGTAGACTACACAAGCCTAAATAAAGCATGTCCGAAGGTTCCCTTTACTCTACCACGTATTGATCAGATAGTTGACTCCACCTCAGGGTGCGAACTCTTATCCTTTCTTGATGCCTACTTTGGTTATCACCAAATCAAGATGAAGGAGTCCGACCAGCTCGCGACTTCCTTCATCACGTCTTTTGGTATGTACTGCTACGTAATGATGCCCTTCGGACTCAGAAACGTCGGAGCCACGTACCAACGGTGCATGCTCGGCGTCTTTGGGGACCACATTAGAGAGACCATGGAGGCTTACGTAGACGATATCATTGTCAAAACCAAGAAGGTAGACGACCTCATCGCCGAACTTGAGATTGCCTTTCGGTGTCTTAAGGCCAAAAGCGTCAAGCTCAATCCTAAGAAGTGTGTCTTCGGGGTCCCCCGAGGCATGCTCTTAGGATTCATCGTCTCCAAGCGCGACATCGAGCCCAACCCAGAGAAGATAACCGCGGTGACTAGTATGGGGCCAATCAAGAATCTGAAGGGGGTCCAACGGGTCATGGGCTGTCTTGCAGCTCTTAGCCGCTTCATCTCACGACTTGGAGAGAAGGGCCTGCCCCTGTACCGCCTCCTGAGGAAATCGGAGCACTTCTCCTGGACCGCCGAGGCCCAGGAGGCTCTCGACAAGCTCAAAGCTGCCCTTACCAGCGCCCCGATACTGGTCCCTCCAGCTGAAGGTGAACCTCTCCTCTTGTACGTGGCTATGACAACCCGCGTGGTTAGCGCGGCCATTGTTGTTGAGAGACAGGAGGAAGGCCACGCCCTGCCGATCCAAAGGCCGGTTTACTTCTTCAGCGAGGTGCTGTCCGAGACCAAGATCCGCTACCCGCAGATCCAGAAGCTACTCTACGCCGTGGTCTGACTCGGCGCAAGCTCCGGCACTACTTTGACGCCCACCCAGTGATGGTGGTCTCCTTCTTTCCGTTGGGGGAGATCCTCCAGAACCGGGAAGTCTCAGGACGGGTCGCCAAGTGGTCCGTCGAGCTCATGGGAGAGACTCTCTCCTACGCGCCGAGGAAGGCTATCAAGTCCCAAGTCTTGGCGTATTTCCTCGCGGAGTGGACCGACACCCAGCTTCCACCACCTTGGATCCAGACGGAGTGCTGGACCATGTACTTCGACGGGTCCCTGATGAAGACCGGCGCCGGCGCTGGCCTCCTCTTCGTCTCACCCCTCGGGGTACACATGCGGTATGTCGTCCGCCTACATTTCCCTGTTTCAAACAATATGGCAGAGTACGAGGGCCTCCTCAATGGCTTGAAGATCGCCATCGAGCTCGGCGTTAAGCGCCTCGACGTCCGAGGGGACTCGCAACTCGTTATCTACCAAGTCATAAAGGACTCGAGCTGCCACGACCCGAAGCTGGATGCATATTGCAAGGCCGTGCGTGGTCTGGAAGACAAGTTCGACGGCCTCGAGCTCAACCACATTGCCCGAAGGTACAACGAGGCCACCGACGTGCTCGCCAAGATTGTGGCCGGGAGGGCTCCCGTCCCCCCGGACGTTTTCACCAAGGATCGCACGGCCCCCTCTGTCAGCTTCGAAGACCAAGGCGCAGCGGCAGACGTCAAGCCCGACCCCCCTCGGGGGCTACAAAAGCGTCCGAGGCCGAGGCTCCCTCGGCACCCGGCGCCGAGGTCATGGAGCTTGACGAGGAGGGTCCCGAAGCCGACCCCAAGCAAGACTGGAGGAAGGCGTACCTCGATTGGATCGTCTGAGGGGTGCTCCCCGAAGACTTCAACCAGGGCCGACGCATCGTGAGAAGAGCAAAGTCCTTCGTCGTGGTGGAGGATGAGCTCTACAAGCGAAGCCCCTCGGGAGTCCTGCAACGATGCATCTCTACCGGGGAAGGCTTGAAGCTAGTCCACAAAATCCACGCCGGCGTCTGTGGGCACCACGCTGCTCCCCGTTCCCTTGTCGGCAGTGCTTTCCGGCAGGGCTTTTATTGGCCAACCGTAGTCGCCGACGCTACCCACGTAGTGCGCACCTGCGAAGGCTGCCAGTACTACGCCCGCCAGACGCACTTGCCAGCTCAGGTACTCCAAACCATCCCCATCACATGGCCATTCGCCGTGTGAGGGCTGGACCTTGTGGGACCTCTCAAGAAGGCGCCCGGGGGCTTCACCCACTTGCTGGTCACCATCGACAAGTTCTCCAAGTGGATTGAAGCACGCCCCGTTACCAACATCCGATCCGAGCAGGCGATGCTGTTCTTCACCGACATCATCCATCGCTTCGGGGTCCCAAACTCCATCATCACCGACCACGACACCCAGTTCACGGGGAAGAAGTTCCGGGACTTCTGCGACGGGCACCAGATACGTATTGTCTAGTCCGCTGTTGCCCATCCCCAGACGAACGGACAAGTAGAACGCGCCAATGGTATGATTTTGTAGGGACTCAAACCTTGGATCTTCAACAAGCTCAATAAGTTCGGCAAAAGGTGGCTCGAGGAGCTCCCCTCGGTCCTTTGAAGCCTTAGGATGACGACCAGCCGGGCCACAGGGTTCACGCCCTTCTTCCTGGTGTACGGCGCCGAGGCCGTCCTCCCCACCGACTTGGAGTTCGGTTCTCCGAGGCTCAAGGCCTACGACGAGCGGCGCAACCAGACGGCTCGAGAGGATTCGCTGGATATGCTCGAGGAAGCCAGGGACGCCGCCCTTCTATACTCGGCTAGATATCAGCAATCCCTCCGACGCTACCATGACCGACGGGTCCGAACCCGAGACCTCAAAGAGGGCGACTTGGTGCTGCGTCTTCGCCAGGACAACCGAGGCCGCCACAAGCTCACGCCGCCATGGGAGGGCACCTACATCGTCGCCGAGGTCCTCAAACCAGGCACCTACAAGCTCACCGACGAGGACGGCCAAATCCTCAACAACGTTTGGAACATCCAACAGCTACATCGCTTCTACCCTTAAAATTTCCAAGCTTTATACATACTTTTGTACCTTACGTTTTTTCAAGAGAAATGAAAGCAATAAGCACTTGTTCATTTTTCTGCAAACGTAACACACATCCGAGGCCCTCGGGGGCTAAGGACTCCAGTCACAATAACACTCTCAAAAGGGTTGAGTGAGACTCAGTTTTGACCTACCAAAACCGAGCCTCCCTCGAGGGCTTGAAAGGGGGGAACCCCCTCCTGAAAGGCACCCCAAAAACACTTCTCGTTTTTTCTCGGTCATTCTTCGCAAATTTTCGTACCCAAGGTCTCGAACACTTAGGAAAGAGCAATTAGAGAAAGTCATCCCGAAGCTAGGGCCGGCTGAGCCGCAAGGCCACCTACGTCCATGTGCTACGGTATCTCTACTCGCCACCCTCGACCAAGGGAGGACTTCAGCCATTGCGAGTGGGTTGTTCTAGACGTCAGGCTCGGTAGAGCTGCGAGGCCACCCACGCCCACAGGCTACGGTACCTCTACTCGCTACCCTTGACTAAGGAACGGCCCCTAAATTTAAAATAGTCTCGCAAGACTCTAGCCTAAGTGCGGATCGGGATCGAAAAGGGCGCAAAAAATAAATGAAAACACCACCACAATTCACAAGGCCACGATGGGCCATTAGCACGAGTGCTTCCAAAAGAAACCAATATAGTTTTTTTACATGGGCACTCTGGCCCGAACTGCGAGAACCTACCGAGGGGCGCCCGCCCCACCGTTCTGAAGCGGGCGACGTCCGTGGCTTTGGTGGCATTAGCCTCAACCGCGGGGAGTGGGGACGATGGCGGGCGTGAAGATTCCGGGCCAGCGCGGACGGGGCCCCGCTCGCCTCGGCCTCCCTGGACGAGCTCGACAAGCACTTCACTCGGCGGCCCACTTCCTCTTCGGCCACCACGAGCCCCTCAGAGATCCAAGGGAGATCAAGCTCGTAGTGGGACATGGTCGGGCGAGCATGTGCGACACGCTGATCCGGCGGGCGCCCAGGGCGCCTCCATCCGCGGGCAGCGCAGCCTGCCCGCCCCTGGGCGGACTGCTCCCAGCAGAACATCACCGGCCTCGACCTCAAAGACAGGCGGCCCACGACCTTCTGCGATAAAGTGTCGAGCTCGCTCTGCGCCGAGTTGTAGGTCGCCTGCGACGCGACAAGGCTCGCCTCCAGCTCTGACACCTCCCCCCTCAGGCCTGTAACAGTCCAAGAGTCAAACTCTGAGACAAGGCAGCAGAGGCACGACGGACAGGTATGACGCTTACCTTCCCACTGATTACGAAGGGTCTCGGCCTCGGACACCGCCTGCAGGATTTCGACCCTCATCAAGGCGTTGTCGTCGCCGACGAGCTGGTGGTCCGTCTCCACAGTCACCAGCCTCTCAGATAAGGCCTGGACGGAGTCAGCCGAGCGGGTAACTTCGGCCCCCATCACCTCCCTCTCGGCCCGGAGTCGGTCGAGGTCCGCCGCATGTTTTGCCACAATCCCCTTCGAAAGAGTGGCCTCTTCACGTGTCGTCGAGACCTCGGTCTTCAGATCTGAGACAAGGAGACGGAGCTTCTCGATCTCCTCGTCTCTGGCCGACAGAGTGGTGCTTAGCTGGGCCACGAGCTCCTTCTGGCGATGGAGCTCGCTGGTGAGGCTGGCCCCTGCCCGGATGAACTCCGATTTCGCCCGGGACACCTGCACCAGCTCCTGCAGCAATCAAGCCCAATCATTCAGCCATCATGAAAGAGCTCTTATAATAAGAAAACCGTGGGAGGTCGGCTTACCTTCAGCACATTAGGGAGCTCTGTGAGCAGGATCGACGAGAGAGTCCTAAGCGACCTCTCGGTCAGCTCCTGGCACTTCCCCGCCTGCTCCCACAGGTGCCCTTCCACGGCGTCGTCCAGCACGTAGACCGGCCGCCCCTCGGGGTCCTGACGGTCCGTCCAGAGTAGCCGTGGCGCCTTCATGAGCTCTCTGGCAGGGATGAAAATGGTACAGATATTTTCTGATCGTATTCGAGACCGAATTCGTTTAGAGGGGTTTTTATTCGTCCGTATCCGAAGTTCGAACATTTAACATCCGGCACCGTATTCGTATCCGAATGCTCAAATCGCATATTTATGATGTCGACATCCAATCGTATCCTATCCCAAGCATGATTGATACTATCCGTATTCGAATCCGAATCCGGACAAAAATATGAAAACAAATGTGATATGAGTGATATCCATCCGTATCCGATCCGTTTTCATCCATACTCCCTAGAGCCGGCGGCCTCTTGACCGAGCGACCCCTCAGCCTCAACAGGCCCCTCGGCCAACGACTTTCCCAGCTCGCCGCCGGAGGAAGTCGCGTCCTCGGCAAGTGCCCCCTTCCCCGGCGCGTCCGTGGCCTCTTCCGAGGAAGGAATCTCCACCACCTTGTCAGCCACGACTCAGGGCGGGGATGGAGCTGTTGGTATATTTAACGCACACAGAATAAACAAAGAGATAAATCCGTAAGCGCACGGATACCGCTGTAGCTTTCACCTAAGAGTATTCTAAGGTATCGAATTTCCACGAGGAACGCGAAGTGATCTAGTAACGAATCAAGAACGTCCAAGGATAGATAAGATAAATGTTTTTGGTGGGTAGAGAGGGGCTATCTAAGGTGATTTAGATAACTAAGAATCAGGTTTACGATACTTGTCTACTTTGGAGCAACAGTACCTTTCCAACTCTCGAATAAGACTGGGAAGAAGGTAGCTGGGGAAGGCTACCAAAAGCTCTACAAAACACCGACTCCGACGTGATGGAATATAAAGCCAACAAAGCTGTCACCTCTGAAGGCTACCACAACTAACCGTAAGAATTGGGCGCAAACTCAGGTAAACTCTAGCCTAGACACCACGTCTACGCTAACGATTACTACTCTAGCTATGCGCTATAACTAGAGCACTCAATACGAGCTAAGATCCCGTAAACAAAGTAAAGTAAGAATAAAACTTAATCAAATAAAAGACTAAGAGTTACCAACTGAAGAACTTGAAGATGAACTGTCTCCGTAGAGGTACAAAGTTGAGGAAGATCCGACAAGCCGCTCCTCTTCTACTTCTTCCTCTCCTTTCTCCCTATTTTCTAATCTACTAGAGCTCTAAATGAGATAGGGCTTCTAGCTCTCCAAATGAATTGATAGAATGAATTAGGGTTTCCCTGGGGGGTCTGGCCATGTATTTATAGCCCGGTGGGATGCACGACAGCCGTTTGATCAAACCGACTTAAGGTACGGTGGATATTGACCCTCAAAGGCGGTGGAGGAAGCTTCTAGAAGGGCGTAGAAGATGGTTTTGGGGAGGCCGCCCGGCCCCATCCTCAAAGGCGGTCGGCCCCACCATGTGGGCCCCCCGCCCGCCGTTACGGTGTTTTCTAGATCCTTCCCGAGTCCAATGTGCGGGGTTTCGTTGGCGTCAAGTTTCGTTACTCCGTTTGATAGTTAGGCCCTTTTCTGTGGTTTTCTGGAACAATCCCTGAAAAATAATAATTCACCAAAGCTCGTGGAATTTATCGATAAAATCCTATACTTCTCTATTTGCAAGTGTATGGATCAATTCTCATATTGATTGCACTATTAAATGTTGGCACTATCCACCGTCAACAAGCTCCCCCAAGCTTACCCTTTGCTTGTCCCTTAGCAAAGCCTAACTACTAAACTTGGATCAGGAGTTGCTACAATGCTTTCACACCTCAAAAGTACACATGCTTTCAAACAGAAATTCTCCTCCGGATTAGACAAAACTGCTCTAACTTCCAATCTTACCCATTTTACCTAACTATGGAGCTTTTTAACTTTCACGTGGGTCTTGAGTAATTGAAAGATAGAACAATCAAGTCAAGCACTATGTCTCAAATTCTTCACTCAACCAATATTCTGAAGTTTTTACAAGTTTTCAAAATAAAACTCAGAGCTTAATTATATGACACCCTCAAGTCTCTTATTATATGTGGTATTTGTGGATCTCACTGAGGCATTAATGATGTCATGCCTCCCTACAACTAAGGATTATAGTGGAGTTTATAGGAGTGGCATAAATAAGGATGAGCATACTTGCAATGCATATATTGTAAAGTCAAACAATGGATCCATAGAGTCAAGTCATACAATCAATCCAAGATGTGCATGTGTATGGAATACGGTGGATAGGTGAATATATGGTGGCTAACCCTAATTCTACTTTTGCTCTTTAGAAATAAATCTCTCTCTCTCTCTTGGACTTAGAAATTTCGCAGGAAAACATGGGCTATCTTTAATTTTCTTCTTTTTTTCTTTTTCTTTTCTTTCTTCTTCTTCTTTTTTAGGGATGCGAGCTTTTTAACTCCCTCTTATTTTTTCTAATAACATTTCTTTTTGCGTAGCCACATGCATCCTTGGAATATAATAAATGATTAGAGAGATAACAATAAGAACTCAAAACATTAAACAAGGGGTTGTCCTATGGGTATATTTTTAGTTGTTTACTCCCGGTGTAGGAGAAAAATATTTTTTTTAAGGTGGATTTAATTGAAAGTGAAAAATAATTACGATTACTCCCAGAGTAGGAGCAATGCCTATGTAGGTGGAGTGTGTAAGTGATCTTGATTTTAAAAGCATGACAAGACTCTCATAAGGTACACAACAAAGGTTGACCGAACTCAATGCAAAGCAAGCAAAGCATGAATGAATAAAAGTTTTCCTATTCTAAATGTATATCATATATGGCTTTGATAGGAATTCAAACTTTATCATACAAGAGCTCATCACGTAAGGTTTTAGAGTTTTCAAAAGATAAATCTTTAGAACTTAGTATCGTTAGGAATAAGATAAATAGCAGCTCAGACTTTCTCATATCATATCCCTTAATCACCTAAACTTAGCTTAAGCTTATACCTCCATAAGTTTTAGGTTCAGAGTAAATTCTTATATCAAAACAGTCATATCCAAAACTCAGGAGAATTTAAGGTTGAAAACTAGGCACTTGAAAGGAATTACGACAGAGCAACTATTCATCATCTCCAAAATAAAATTTTATTGTTCTTCAGTTGACTCTTAAACTAGACACACTCTATGATCACACCTTAACAAATAACTAAAGTATCTTTATTTGATTTTAATTATTGTTCATCTTTTTATTTATTTTTATCTAATGGACTCACAAAAGACTCAACAGACATGGACCTTCATGTGTCCACATATTTTTGTTATTTTATGACTATAAGACAGTCTCAATAATCGTATAGGTATACTTACTTGATAACTAGGGGATGCCCTCCCCCAAGCTAGATGTTTGTTTAGTCTTTATTCATTCTTCTCAAACTTTTAAATCCTACACAACTCAAATAGGCACAAAACTCATGGAAGCAGATTAAGTGTTAGGCATATGGCACCATGTGATGAGATTTCAACTACCTGGAATGGTCCTTCCCATTTACTTCGAAGTTTTCCATGGCCAAAGAGCTTGACTCTTGAATTGAACAGCAGGACTTTGTCACCAGGCTTGAACTCCTTGTGCTTGATTCTCTTATCATGCCATCTTTTTGTTCTTTCTTTGTAAATCTTGAAGTTGTGATAAGCCTTCTCTCTTCATTCTTCAAGCTCAGATATTTGTATTTGTCGATTCTTGCCGCCTAGATGGATATCCATGTTCTATTTCTTGATTGCCCAGTTGTTGGTATTTTTAACGTCATTACTAATTAACAAGATTAGAAACACATGGTATGAAATTAACTTATCATTAACAACTAGCCACTTTATCTCTCACCAATATCCCTAAGCATTAACTAGGTTGTCATCCCTAATTGTATATGCTGAGGATAAAATATAGGTTTATATATTTGTATCAATCATTATGACAAGGCAGAAATATCGATATACACTAAGAACGGTTCTGCAAGCGGACAGATAATTATACCATTGTAGTATTTTACCTAGGGAGTTCTACCAGGTTGTCGATTTATATTTATACCACTGGGAAGATCTTAGTAGGACTTATAACTATAACTTATACTATTGATGTGAAAGGTAAACCATAACTAGAATACTACTCATAATAGGGATAAGTCACGTGATAAAAGATATATGATAATAATGATCAGTCATCATAAATAGATAAACATCAGAGCTCTTCTAGTCATAGTAATAGCTAGCCAATGGATAAACTCAGGAATAAATACTAAGGTAATTCAATAACTACATCAATGAATAACTCCAATTAGTGCAATTACATCTAGCAATCATTGTTAAGTTAATCCTATATCATGATCACATGTAAAGAGGCATCAACTAGGAAGGATGTGAAACGAGTCATCATCCAACCCGCGACCGTGTCGTGCTAGTCCCTACGCATGAGAGGGTGGACTACAGAGGAACCAACGCAGCTGTCACCTACGCGGACTACCACATATCCCGGCACATCAGGGTGCACTCGCAGATAAACAAGATATCTAGACACCGCGTCTACATATTGTCTACCATCTACCCAATGATCAATTAGGTAAACGCTATACGAGCAATTACATGAATTCAATAAGATCAAACCAACTATCCTAGATATATAATCAAAGTAGACAATGACTATTGCAATTAAGAACATATAAGAGATTAAGAACAATGTTGCCTGAATCATAATATTGAATACAATAAGAGAAAGGTACTAGAACTATACCGAACTCCGCGCTCCAGACAGACGCCAGGGGCTCCGGATCCTGCTGAAGAACTAGAACTCTTCTACTTCTAATCTAACTAGGCTAAGCTATGAACTAGAGAAGGCTCTTGATGGCTTGATCTCTAAATAACTTGATGCCTCCAGGGAGGGGGGTCTGCCCCTTTATTTATAGACCGGTGGGATCGACGTGCGCCGCAGGATCAAACCGACTTAACCAATGGCCGAGATGCATCAGGAGAGGCGGTGGAGGAAGACTCCAAAAGGCGGCCCCAAACCCTAGTAGGGGGGCACCGGGTGGCCCCAAGATGGGGCCGACCAGCCCCACTTTGTCTCCTCTGCGGGCCCCGTTGCTTCGGGTGTCTTCTAGATGGTTCCTGAGCCCAATGACAGTGTTTTGACTTTGCGGTTACGTTTCGTGATAATTATGCACTCTAATCTCTCTTTTAAGCTTTTCTAGAATAATCCCTGAAAAATACTGAATATGCAAAACTCGTGGAAATTGTCAGTTAAAACCCTAGACTAGTGTGTATTCATGTATCCTTTTGTGTCTAAAGTTCTAATAAAAGTTGACGTTATCCACCGTCAACAACTCCCCCAAGCTTACCTTTTGCCAGTCCCTTGGCAAACAAACTAAGTCTAATTACTAATATATTTGGATTAGGAGTTGCTACAATGCTTTCATTCCTCAAATGTACACAAGCCTTCATACAGAAATTCTCCTCCGGATTAGACAGTAATTGCTCTAACCTTTCAACTTACCCATTTTACCCTTAACTATGGGGCTTTACAGCTTTTGCATAAGTCTTGAGCAATCGAAAGACAGAACAATCAAGTTAAACACTATGTCTCAAATTCCTCCCAGTACCAATATTCTGGAGTTTCTATAAGTTTTCGCAATAAAACTCAGAGCTAATTGTATGACACCCTCAAGTCTCTTATTATATGTGGTATTTATAGATCTCACTGAGGTGTGTTGTCATGCATGCCCTCCTATAACTAATGATCATAGTGGAGCTTATAGGAGTGGCAATAAGAAGGATGAGCATACTTGCAATTCATCTGTTGTAGTGCCAAACAATGGATCCACAGAGAGTCAAGGCATACAATCAAATCAAGATGTGAATGTGTATGAAATATGGTGGATAGGTGTATATAAGGTATTTAGTGGCTAATTCTAATTCTACTTTTGCTCCTTGAGGATAAATCTTTTTTTTGATCTTAGAACTTTTCGCGGAAAAAACATGGGCTATCTTTATTCATTTTTTTCTCTCTTCTTTTTTTCAGGGAGGCGGGCATCTAAGTACCCATTGTTTTAATTGCTAGGACACTTGTCCTTCTTTTACTCCCTCTTCTTTTTCAATAACTTTCCTTTTGCATAGCCACATGCATCCTTTGAATACAATATAATAATTGAAGAGATAGCAATAAGTACTTAGAGCAATTAAACAAAGGCTGTCCTATGGGTTTTTTATATATATATATATATATATATTTTTGGGTGTTTGACTCCCAGTGTAGGAGAAAAACAATTTTAAGGTGAATCTAGATGGAAGTGGAGAATAGTTACGCTTACTCCTAGAGTAGGAGTAATGTATATGGGAGTGGAGTGTGTATGTGATCTTGATTTTAAAAGCATGACAAGACTCTTATAAGGTATACGACAAAGGTTGACTGAACTCAATGCAAAGCAAGCAGCATGAATGAGCAAAGGTTTCCTTAATCTAAATATATATCATATATAGCTTTGGTAGGAATTAATACTTTGTCATACAAGAGCTCATCATGTAAGATTTTGGGTTTTCAAAATAAATCTTCAGAACTTAGTATCGTTAGGAATAAGATAAATAGCAGCTCAACCTTCATAAATGATATTAATCTGTCACCTAGACTTAGCTTAAGTATATGCCTCCACAAGTTTCAGGCTCAGAGTAGATTCTCAAATTAAAACAGCAATATCCAAAACTTGGGAGATTTTAAGGTTGACAACTAGGCACTTAAAAAGAATTCCAGCAGCGTAACTATTCATCATGTCCAAAAATAAAATTCTAGTTCATAGTTGACTCTAGACACACTCTATATAATTAATACTGACTAAGACTTCTTTTTATTGATTTTCAGATTTTATTTAACTTTAGACTTATAAAAGACTCAACAGACGTGGACCTTTATGTGCCCACATATTTTTGGTATTTTATGACTATAAGATAGACTCGATAATCGCATAGGTATAGTTATATGATAACTAGAGGATGCTCTCCCCCAAGCTGGATGTTTGATATGGTTGATTGTTGAAGCTGAGTGGTCCTCACGAAGGAGCTCATGCTTATAAGAGCAAGTGTTGCCTGGAATACTTCAATCTCATCACCCAAGAAGTTACTTCCTTTACACAGGGGTCAACCATATGTTAGAAAAGTGTACTTCAAGTGATGAAGATGAAGATTCCTAGGTAAGCTGGCTCTTGGAGTCATCTATGAGAAAGCTCTCACAAAACACCAAAACTCGTGGAGCGGTATTAGGATAAAACGTTAATGATTAGCCGTTTTTAGAGGATTGAGTGTTGTGGTGGTTTCAAAGTATTTTTAAGATAGCAGTATTGCAGCAGGATGCTTAGTTAATATTTTTGGATTTTATGGGTTTATAAGCATAAAGTGTAAATGTATGATATATATTTTTATTTTATAGGCCACCACAGTGAGAACACCTACAGCTTTTACACTACAAGGGTTTCTCATGGGGCTTAAAGTTTTAAGGTGCATGAATGTAGTCTAATGCAAGACTATTTACTTTTTATTCTATGCATTGCTAATACAGGAAAGTAAACATACTAAAGAGAAATTAACTCATGCAGTGTAAGAAAGTAGATATAGATAACTACCGATGTTACGTCATGGCGAGGGTTCGATGTTTTTAGTCCTTTGAACTGGACTTCTCCTTGCAGTGGTTCATTGAGTACTTCGAGTTGCTCTTGAGGGTAAGGATTGAGGTGGTGCCTCCACTAGTGGCTCCTAATGGTGGTGCCACCTTCTTTCTTTCTGTTGTAGGCGTCTCAAAGCCAATCTTATGTGCATCATTATTACTAGTTGAGAACTTTTACTTGTGGAATTTGAGGGATTGTCTCCCCACACTTTAATTGAAGTGTGTTCTGCCCATAAAGATAAGGTAGAGATCAAGTGCATGGGCTCTGCTGGTGGGAAAACACTAACAGAACCAGAAATTTATTCATCCTCTAAGCTTGAGCACAATAAGATTGGTATTATTTATATTGTTCATTCTTATCACGGGTCAGAGGACTAGAAGTATAAATATGGCATTTAAACTTGTGAGATAAAGAGTAAAGATACTTAACCACTAGAAAGACTGTTCATCTTTATAATGTATCAAGAATAATAGACGAGGTATTTCTAGCTTACTTGGTTAAGTCTGAGATTACAAGAATAGCGCTATGAATAAACTTAGAGAACAAATCATGTTGAGTTTAATCAGGTTGATCAATTTAAGTTGTAACTCTAACATGGTTGTATTTTTATTTATTGCATACCACGATTAAGAGAAAATTAATGACCACTTACCTTAAGATGTTACCTCCATTATTAGAGCATGATGAAGGGCAAATGAAGTTCAATGGTCTTCTCTCTTTTTTTTCTTGTATCATGGGTTATTCATTAGCATCTTGTCTCGTATGTTGTACTCCTTTCTCTTGCTTCAGATCTCCTGCTTCTCTCATTATGTCTTCTCTGTAAGGGGTTAGTAGACAACATATAACCGAAGGAATATACTATTTATCAAAGTACGGATAGTGTTTGCCTAAGAGTTAAAGATTAATTTATAGCTAATAATTCACCACTGTTTTAAAATTTTTTTTTTTTCATCAAGGTTAAAGCAAGGATATTATTCTGAAGCATACCATTAACCTTGAATTGATTCTATGAATAGTCTTCTAATATGATTTAAAAATTTTTTTTTTTTTTTTATGTAGGAGGGGTTAGTCTATATGTACAACTAAATTCTTATATAAGTATGCTTGATTTTCATAATGTTTAAGTAATATTCTAAAGTATACTTATAATAGAATAAAGAAGTTTACAAGACTAAAGGTATTTATTCACATAGAACCAAGAATATGTATGGTGAACCACAGGAGCATTTTATTTTATATATATATATTGAGCAAGTTATGTTTGAGCATAGCATAAGGTAGAAATAACCAAGATAAATTAGCAACATGGTATAAGATATTGATTGTAGTTACATGTTGCACGAGGCTTGGACAAACGTACCTCATGTCTTCATCTTTCCAAGTAAGTGATGACGAACTTACTTGGAAGAGGAGGGTTCGGGTTCATCTGTTGGTGAGAGCTTATGGTCTTGCTGAGGAAGGTCTTCCTTTTATCTTCTTCGCCTTTTCACCATTCAATGAAACTATGGAAGATTACATGCTCTTTACTCATCAACCTTTTCCTGATTTCTTTGATTAATTTGCGGTTGATGAGCTGGGGTCTATTGGAGATGCAATAATATTCACTTGAAAACTTCTTCTCCAATAGATTAAGGTTGTTCTTTCCTGCAAAATGTTAATGGACACATACCCGAGGGAATAGCAAAATTGAAATACGGGTTTTATTGCCCATACTTTTTTTGTGATTTTCTTTTATGCTAATCAAGATGATATATAATTTAAGATTATTTAGCATAAATTGTGTCTATCATGTTTTATATTGTTGTTGCAATCTAGCATGGTTCAAGGCAAAGATAACTTGTAACAAAAGATAAATGAATAAATATTAATACTCATAAGGCGGACTTCTTGTGCAAAGTTATCATCTGCCTTGATTCATCCCCAGTATGAACTTATCTCTTGACTTTCCTAGATTTAATTCAAAATTTTCTTGTAGGGGTTAGTCTGACCAAATATCTAGTATCCACTACAATATACCATCGGCTCAAAAATCAACCTAGACACCACGTCTAATTTAATTTAGGAAGGCATTTTAATCTAAGATTAGTTTAAAAGCCTTTTAAAGTAAAACCACCACTCCTAACCTAAGCACCATGCCTCATTTAAGAGATTTATGAAAGTACTTCAAAGCCTAAATATATATCATAGCAAATAAAGGTAGCATGAAAATATAGTAGAGATTTATTCAAATAGAGATAAAAGAGCATGATCATGGTGAGTTTTTTCTGTAATGCACGTGAGATGAATATATGAAATAAAATAAGTTATGGCTAAAAAATTTAAACTAAATAGTGTGAATATGTGGATTAAAGTAAATATGCAGTGGAATGCAAAAGATAACTTCTCATGAATTTGAAAGTCTATGAGCAAGACTTTCTCATCTTTATTTGATCATACTTACCATGACTCACATGCTAGAATTTGTGAGTGATGCAACATCTTTGTTCCCATCACTTGAGATATGAATTAAAGTCTTGTGACGTCGATCTCTTTCTCCAACATTAGATTTGTCATGTTTCTTCTTATTTTGTGGGGGCATGCCGGAAGATCATAAACCGGTCGTTCATTACCCCGCATAAGATATAAAAGTAGACAAACAAGGGTAATCCCGCTTGAGCAAGGGTTAATGGTTATCTCGAACACATAATTGAGTATAAGTCTATCAATGTTTCTTAATTGCCTAGCTACCTTCCCCGGCAACGGCGCTAAAAATGCTTATTGTTATTTCTAACGTTATTACTAATTAACAAGATTAGAAACACATGGTATAAAATTAAATTATCATTAACAACTAGCCACTTTATCTCTCACCAATATCCCTAAGCATTAACTAGGTTGTCATCCCTAATTGTATAAGCTGAGGATAAAAATATAGGTTTATATATATATGTATCAATCATTATGACTAGGCAGAAATATCGATATACACTAAGAACGGTTCGCAAGCGGACGAGATAATTATACCATTGTAGCATTTTACCTAGGAAGTTCTACCGGGTTGTCGATTTATATTTATACCTTTGGGAAGGTCTTAGTAGGACTTATAACTATAACTTATACTATTGATGTGAAAGGTAAACCATAACTAGAATCCTACTCATAACAGAGATAAGTCACGTGATAAAAGATATATGATAATAATGATCGGTCATCATAAATAGATAAACATCGAGCTCTTCTAGTCATAGTAATAGCTAGCCAATGGATAAACTCAGGAATAAATACTAAGGTAATTCAATAACTACATTAATGAATAACTCCAATTAGTGCAATTACATCTAGCAATTATTGATAAGTTAATCCTACATCATGATCATATGTAAAGAGGCATCAACTAGGAAGAATGTGAAACAGAGTCATCATCCAACTTCGCGACCGTACCCATGCTAGTCCTACGTATGGAGGGTGAACTACAAAGGAACCAACGCAGCTGTCACCTGCGTGGACTACCACACGTCCCGGTACATCAGGGTGCACTCGCAGATAAATAAGATATCTAGACACCGTGTCTACATATTGTCTACCATCTACCCAACAATCAATTAGGTAAACGCTATACGAGCAATTACATGAATTCAATAAGATCAAACCAACTATCCTAGGCATATAATCAAAGTAGACAATGACTATTGCAATTAAGAATATATAAGAGATTAAGAACAATGTTGCCTCGAATCATAATATTGAATACAATAAGAGAAAGGTACTAGAACTATACCGAACTCCACGCCTCCGGGGACAGACGCCAGGGGGCTCGGAGGATCGAAGAACTAGAACTCTTCTACTTCTAATCTAATTAGGCTAAGCTATGAACTAGAGAGGCTCTGATGAACTAGAGAAGACTCTTGATGGCTTGATCTCCAAATGACTTGATGCCTAGAGGGGAGGGGGTCCGCCCTTTTATTTATAGCCCGGTGGGATCGACGTAAATTGTAGCAGATCAAACCGACTTAACCAATGGCCGAGACGCATCGGGAGACGGTGGAGGAAGACTGAAGAGGCGGCCCCAAACCCTAGCGGGGGGGCTCGGGCGGCCCCAAGGTGGGGCCGGTCGGCCCCACTTTGTCTCCTCTGCGGGTCCCGTTGCTTCGGGTGTCTTCTAGATGCTTCCTGAGCCCAATGACGGTGTTTTGACTTTGCGGTTACGTTTCGTGATAATTATGCACTCTAATCCCTCTTTTAAGTTTTTTTGGAATAATCCCTGGAAAATACTGAATATGCAAAACTCATGGAAATTGTCAGTTAAAACATTATACTAGTGTGTATTCATATATCCTTTTGTGTCTAAAGTTCTAATAAAAGTTGACGTTATCCACCGTCAACACCAGTGAGCTTTGAATTCCAATTCAACAGGCAAGTGGCATGTTTTACCATATACTAGCTGATAAGATGTTATGCCTATGGGTGTCTTGTATGCAGTTCGGTAAGCCCATAGTGCATCAGAAAGCTTGTATTTTCACTTCTTGCCCATCTCATCCACGGTCTTTTGCAGAATGTTCTTGATTTGCTTATTTGATGTTTCAGCTTGACCGCTTGTTTGAGGATGGTACGGAGTTGCAATATTGTGTTTGACTCTATTTTCTGCTAAGAACTGTCGGAATTTCTTGTCGATGAAATGTGGTCCTCCATCACTTATGACCAATCTAGGCATTCCAAAACGTGGAAATATTACTTCATTGAACATCTTCTTGGAGTGCTTGGAGTCGGCAGCTCGACATGGTATTGCTTCTACCCATTTAGACACGTAGTCAACTGCCACCAAGATATATTCTGCATCTCCTGATTTTGGGAGTGGTCCCATAAAATCAATTCCCCAGATATCAAACAATTCCACTTGGAGGTTGTTTGTGAGTGGCATAGCATCCTGAGTATTGATGTTTCCATGTTTCTGGCATCTGACACATCTTCTGACAAACTCTTTTGTATCTTGATACATCATTGGCCAAAAGAATTCACTTTGTCAAATCTTAGCATGTGTACGGAATGCTCCATAATGTCCTCCATATGGTGATGTATGACATCTCTCAATAATTTTCATGCCTTCAGCTATTGGGACACACCTCCGTAGCAGCCCATCAGCACAGACCCTGCAAAGATATGGATCGTCCCACAAGTGGATACGACTTTCATACTTGAGCTTTCTCTTATCTTCCCCTGGTGAAACATAACCTGCAACCATATAGTTGACAATATTTGCGTACCAAGGATCGGAGTCTGTTACCGTGAGGAGCGTGTCATCCCTTAGATAGTCATTAATAGGTAGCTCATATGTGTCCTTATATTGAAGTCCAGATAAGTGGTCAGCTACTAAATTTTCTACTCCTTTCTTATCTCTAATTTCTATATCAAATTCTTGGAGCAGAAGAATCCATCGAATTAACCGAGGCTTAGCATCTTTCTTAGTGAGGAGGTATTTAAGTGCAGCATGATCTGTATATATTATTATCTTTGTTCCTACTAAGTAAGATCTAAACTTGTCTATTGCAAAGACCACTGCCAATATTTCTTTTTCAGTGGTAGCATAATTAAGCTATGGCCCAGACAAGGTTTTGCTAGCATAGGATATAGCGTAATGTTTCTTGTCTTTGGTTTATCCGAAAACAGCACCAACTGCAAAGTCACTAGCATCACACATGATCTTAAAGGGTAGACTCCAATCAGGTGGTTGGATAATTGGAGCTGAGATGAGTGCCCTCTTAAGAATTTCAAAGGCTTCAAGGCACTCAGTGTTAAAGACGAAGGGTACATCTTTGGCTAGAAGGCTAGTCAGAGGTCTAGTAATTTGAGAAAAGTTTTTGATGAAACGCCTATAGAACCCTACATGGCCTAGAAAGCTACGAATACCTTTCACATTTGTGGGAGATGGAAGTTGTTCAATAACTTCAATCTTTGCTCTATCCACTTCTATCCCACGTTCGGACACCTTGTGTCATAGCACTACTCCTTCTCGAACCATAAAATGGTATTTTTCCTAATTCAGGACTAAGTGCTTTTCTTCACACCGTTGTAAGATCATGTCTAGATTCTCTAAACATTCATCGAAGGTTTTGCCATAGACGGTAAAGTTATCCATGAACACCTCCATGATTTTCTCGATCATATCGGAGAAAATAGACATCATACACCGTTGAAAAGAAGCTGGAGCATTACACAGCCCGAACGACATTCGTCGATATGCATAAGTTCCATATGGGCATGTGAAAGTGATCTTACTTTGGTCATCTGGGTGGATTGGGATTTGATGATATCCGGAATACCCATCAAGGAAATAAAAGAAAGAGTGATTTGCAAGCCGTTCCAACATTTCATCAATGAAGGGTAACGAAAAGTGATCTTTCTTTGTAGCCTTATTAAGTTTTCGGTAGTCAATGCACATACGCCACCTAGTGACAGTACGTTGAGGGATGAGCTCATTCTTCTCATTCCTAACGACTATCATTCCTCCTTTCTTTGGCACAACTTGGACAGGGCTAACCCGCTCACTATGAGGTATGGGATAAATAATCCCGGCGTGCAAGAGTTTGAGGACCTCTTTTTTAACAACTTCTCGTATTGCGTTGTTAAGTCTCCTTTGTGGTTCCCTCAATGGTGAAGAATCAGGATCGATGGGAATACGATGAGTACAGAGAATGGGACTAATTCCCTTGAGGTCTTGGAGTGAGTAGCCTATGGCTGATTTATGTCTTTCTAAGACAGTGACAAGTTGATGTGTTTCTTTTTCAGAAAGTTTATCACTTATGATCATAGAAGTTTCTCAATTATTATTAAGAAAGATATATCTTAAGCCAGAAGGGAGAGGTTTTAGCTCAACTGATGGTTGTGATGGCTCCTCTATTTCATCTATCTTAACAGGCTCTGCTAACTCTTCTTCTTGAATAAAGTATTCATCATCAAGAGTTGGTTAGGCCATATCTTCTAGGGATGCCACGAAGGCTTCCTCAACAGGGTCTAGTTTAGGCTTGGGTTCCACTATTGCATTATTTGAGCATGCAAGCGAGATGGTGATAGGAGAACTTTCTAGTTTTACATCTAAGAGACCCAGTTTTGGTCTTTCCTGAAAGAGTGTCCTGAAAGGTACACCAATCAAGATGGATGTGTCTAAGATGTCAAAGATATAAAAATCTAAACGATACTCAGAACATTGTATTCGTAATGAAATAGACCTTATGACCCCATAACTTTCAAGAGTAACTCCAGAAGGAGTTCGTAAAAGTTTATGAGATGGGATCAAGAACTCATTGGGGAAAAGTTGTTTGGCTAACGCCTTTGAAATGATATTCATCCCAACGGTTGGACTATAGTAGCCCTTTATGGTGGTTTCCTTAAGGATGCAAGTGATAACATCTAAGGGGACATTGATTCGGGCTACCTCAGTGGATAACTCCGCTTCTGCCAACCACTCATGACTCATGATGGCCGATAGTCCTTTAATATGTTCCATAAGGAAAGAATCATTATTTGGGCCATCATCACCCTCATATAACACAGAGTGTGTCAGAGGCTTCACTTAAACTGGTAAATTCGAGGCATTACCAAAATCTTTAAAAAGACCATCCTCGATTTTAAAAGGGAACGTGGAAGGTTGAGGTTCATCATCTTCTAAAATATTTTGTGTTTCCTCAATTGGAGGTTCTTTGACAACCAAATTATCTACAGGATTTGAAGGGATTACAGGTTCGTTTGTGCCTGTCTCCTCTTGTTGGTCGAGGCTTGGTTTGACTTCTTCTTCTTCAGGAAATTCATCAAAGATATCAGTGTAAGGGGTGTTTTCAAGAATTTTCTCTAATATGGCTTTCCCCTCGCTCATGGTGTTGTGCGAGAATGAACCTCCAGAAGATAAGTCAAGATGTAGAGCAGCTTCCTTGTTAAGACCAAAATGAAAGTGGTAAAGAAGCACGTGGTCTGGTAAGTGAAGAGTTGGACCGGTATTAATAAGACTTAAGAACTGTCGATACAGGACGTAGACGGTTACTCACCAGCACGGCTCCTATCAGGACAAGAGCAAGAAGATCGGATCCGAGTAGATTACGGATCAACCTAGTTAGACGGATAGAAAGTAACCTCTGTAATAAGAACAGAACACTTCCTACGAGTCCGACTAGGATTAGAAACCATAGCTCTGGCTCTTTTCCTCTTATAAAAAGGAGCCAGAGCACCCTCTTTTGTAACAGAGAAAATAGACGAACACACAATCATACATCAATCCAACGCAAAGGGCCAAGGCCGACTGGAGTAGAGCTTTTACTCGACGACAAGGGCTCGAACCAGAATAAACCGCGTGTCTCTTGCGTGAAACCGCCGAAGTTCTAGTCGTCGCCGAGGTCCGAATCAATCGCTACGGGAAACCGTGGGCGGGCTATCGGTGGTCAAACACCGACAGGTGGGCGCGCAGGTAGGGGCTTTCGGCGAAATCAACGTCAAAGGCTCGACGGACCTACACATGATGATTTTTTTGGCGGGATCAACCTTCGTTTTTTTGAAGTTGGGGTCATGGGGCGACGAACAAGGAATTCTCCATGGTCGACTACTTCGAGAACCCGAGCCGAAGATACAAGAAATTTTTTCAAGACTCAAGCTCACAGAGGAAGCTGAAAACCCAAATATACAAGACAAGCCGAGTTCTTTTCACTACGGTTTCAACAACTCGGCACGAATATATCAGAATATCACTCAGAAGGCAATGGAATCTTATGATCTCGACTAATGGAACATCTTCAAACAAGATAAGTACTCTACCTTCATTCCTTTTCAATACGGTAAACCTCTAGAAGGAGAAGAACTCGACCATCCACCCAATACACACGAAGAAGTCTTCATGATAAGGCAACCTCTAGTACCACCAGTCCAACCTGACTACAGATCTTGAGAAGAATCGAAGTCGATATTCCAAAGAAATTCCGTCACAAGAGAAGGAGAGACCGACAGCCTTAAAGCAAAGAAGAGAAAGAAGAAACAAGAAAAGAGGAGGAAGAAGGAACCGAGTTCATGAACGAAGAGAAGCATGGCGCAAATATGAAGAAGAGCTAGCCGAGTACAATCAAAAAAAAAGAGCCGAGAAAGAAGCCGAGGAAAGACGAACTGCAGCAAGGACAAGACTTGATCCTATCAACAAGATACAAGAGTTAATTAATGAAATTAACGCCATACAACGACCAAGTGAAGAACAAGCCAGGCTTAGAAGTCTACTCAGAGATACCGCACAAAGGATACAAGACGACCGAGTACCTCTCCGACACATACCATCCGAATGACAAGTCAAAGAACTCGGAGGATTTCCGCTTTTGAAAGATTATCAACTCTAAATTATGGGAGAGAAGAGCTCAACCTCATCACGATTGGACAGAAAAAAAGGGGAAAAACAGGGGAAGATCTCCGACATCACCCTTAAGTCCCCCCGGGATTATTTCAAGATATGACAGCCAAAGCAGATTCCGACTACTGAGACAGAAAAAGTATCCGATGATTTTCCTTGCTTCGCAGAAGACTACTCACAAGTCAAACTACCTCATAAATTCAAACCATACAATCATTCAAAATATGATGGCAAGACTGAGCCAATACAATGGCTTAGGATTTATTCTCAATTTATAGAACTAGCCGGAGGCGATGACGATATAAAAGCCTTATTTTTCCCAATGGCCTGGAAACATTACCACTCCAAAGTGGTTCGATAAGTTACGACCCGGATCTATCAAAGCATGGGGCGACCTCCAAAAAGTCTTTTGCGAGAATTTTGCAAGGATACTGATCCACCCAATAACGCAAGCCGAGTTGAAAGGTTTAAAGCAAAATCCAGGAGAAAGCCCTCGAGACTTCTATAGAAGATTTGGAGAACTCAGAGCACAAGTACATGACATCACCGAGAGAGAAGTAATAGAAGCATTTTCATACGGCTTAAAAGTAAGATGGATGTTTCACGATTTCTGCAAGGAAAACCCTCGGACAAACGAGGAGTTCAAAAGAACGATTGAAAAGATAATTACAGCAGAAGAGAAGACAAGAGAAAGATTTCCGGACAACGTAAAACAACTCGAGAAAGGAAAAACAACACGCATGTAAGAAACAACTCGAACGATCAAAACAACACAAGATGGAACAACCAAAACAACTCGGGTTATCAAGACAACTCGAGATACCAGGACAACTCAAGGTATCAAGACAACTCAAGAAGATGGAACATTCAAGACAAATGACAAGAATTCCACAACAAAAAGAGATATTTCGACAACATGGTGGCATCCACCGAAAAGAAAGAAATTCTACCCGGCAAGAAGATTTGAAGACCTCGAAAACATGAAATGCATCTATCATCCAACAGGAATCCACCCAATGGGAGAGTGTCGCATCTTTTAAGAAAAATATATGAGAAAGGACAAACAAGACAAGGAAGAAAACAAAGAGAAAAAAAAGAAGAAGACAACACAACCGATAACGGTTTTCAAAATCCAAGAGCAACAAGTATCAGTAATATTCTCGGGAGTATCCGGTTCTAGGAGCAAACAAGAAGACAAGCTTGCTTGGCGAACAATCATGGCAAAGCAGAGCCAAGAACACCCAGATATTTAAACCGGTCACAATATCCAATTCAGTTCTCACGGGAAGACCAATGGACAAGTGTTGGGAACGCAGGGGCTATATCCATTAGTACTCGGACCAACAATCGCCGCCATAACAAGAACCAAAGTACTCATCGATGGGGGGGGCAGGACTCAACATCTCGAAGAAAATGGGAATAATTCTCAAAAATGATCACACCTACAAGCGTACCTTTTTATGGGATAGTACCGGGAGACCAGCTATGCCTCTCGGACAGATTACACTTCCAAAGAACATTTGGAACTCCCACAAATTACGTGACAGAACTCATCAAATTTGAAGTTGCAGATTTTGAATCATCATATCATGCGATATTAGGAAGACCAACACTAGCAAAATTCTTGGCTATACCACACTATCCATATCTACTACTCAAGATGCCAGGACCACATGGAGTACTCTCTCTCTCGGAGGAGACCTAAAAAGAGCCTACGAATGCGATGTACAAGCAATACAAATATCCTCAAAAGTACAAGATGAAATCAACTCGGCAAGAGCGTAAATAAGAACAGAAGAACTAGAGATACCAGCCAAAAAATAAAGTACACTCACCACGGTGAGGGAGAGGGCACCAAAAAGATTGATCTAGGGACGGGTGATCCATCAAAGACCGCCACAATCAGTGCACACCTGCCTATCAAATAGGAACTCGCGCTCACCAACTTCTTACGGGACAACAAAGATATATTTGCTCGGAAACCAGCAGATATGCCCGGAGTCCCAAGGGAGTTGGCTGAGCACAAAATTGAAGTCAACAAAGGAGCAAGACCGATCAAACAAAGACTACGACGTTTTTCACTAGACAAGATGGAAGCGATAAAAAAAGAAATAGCCCGACTACTAGTAGCAGGGTTCATTAAAGAAATCTTACACTCAGACTGGTTGGCAAATCCTGTTCTGGTACACAAAAAGAACACAGATGAATGGCGTATGTGTGTCGACTACATGGACCTTAACAAACATTGTCCAAAGGACCCTTTCGGATTACCAAGAATTGATCAGATAGTGGATTCAACAGTAGGATCAGCTCTATTATCCTTTCTAGATTGCTACTCGGGATATCACCAGATTGCACTAAAAGAAGAAGACCAAAGCAAGACTTCTTTCATTACACCTTTCGGCGCCTATTGTTACAAAACAATATCTTTTAGACTCAAAAATGCAGGAGCAACATACCAAAGAGCAATCCAGACTTGTTTGGGAGATCAAATTGGAAAGAACGTGGAAGCATATGTGGATGACGTAGTCGTCAAAACAAAGAACCCAGATTCTCTGATTGAAGATCTACAACAAACTTTCAACAATCTCAAAAGATGGAAGTGGAAACTTAACCCCAACAAATGTGTATTTGGCGTATCATCAAGACAACTACTCGGATTTCTGGTCAGCCAAAGAAGAATTGAAGCAAGCACAAAACAAATCAAGGCAATAACCGACATGGGCCCACCAAAGCCTGATATCAAGGATCTACAGAAACTAACGGGTTGCATGGCAAGCACTCAACGAGATTCATCTCCAGACTGGGGGAAAAAGGCTTACCTTTTTTTCAAATTACTAAAGAAAATGACAAATTTACACCGAACGAAGAAGCACAAGAAGCCTTCGACAAGCTAAAAGCATACATTAGCACATCTCCAGTATTAGTACCACCAGAGAAAGACGAAGACCTCATGCTCTACATTACCGCAACTACTTCAGTAGTTAGCACGGCTATTGTGGTATTAAGAGAAGAACAAGGACACATCTACAAAGTACAAAGTCCAAGATACTACATAAGTGAAGTACTCACAAGATCAAAAGTGAGATATCCTCACGTGCAAAAAAACTACTCTACGCAATACTTATAACTTCAAGGAAGCTCGGACATTATTTTGAAGATCACAAAGTAGTCGTCGTAATGATTTTCCACTCTGAGACATCCTAAGAAACCGAGACTCAACAGACGAATTTCAAAATGGGGCGCTTGAACTCGGAGCACTCAAAATAGAATTTACACCAAGAAAGGCAATCAAATCTCAAGCATTGTCCGACTTCATTGCGGAATGGACCAAAATACAACAACCTACTCCAAACGTCATCCTAGACCATTGGAAAATGTACTTCGATGGATCTCTAAAACTAGGAGGGGCAGGAGCAGGAGTACTACTTATCGCACCCGATGGAAAACAACTCGATATGTTCTACAAATTTTATGGCAAACTACCAACAATGAAGCATAGTACGAAGCACTCATCCACGGCCTACAAGTCGCAACATCACTTGGAATCAAAAGATTACTAGTCTACGGAGATTCAGCAGTAGTAATCAACCAAGTCAATAAAGAATAGGATTGCACCAAGGAAAACATGGATGCCTATTGCGCAGAAATCAGAAAACTTGAGAAGAATTTTCAAGGTCTAGAAATACATCACATATTACGAGATTCAAACGTTGCAGCTGATGTGTTAGCCAAACTAGGCTCAGATAGGCAAAAAAGTACCCACTGGAGTTTTTGTAAAAGAATTAAACAAACCATCTATCAAGTCATTTAAAAAAGAAGACGAGAAGAAGAAGAAGATAGAACAAGAGCAAATTCTAATGATCAAAGCCACAGATAACTCAACATGGATGCAAGTATTCATAGACTACATCAAGGAAAAGAAGTTACCTAGAAATAAAGCAGAAGCAACTCGGGTAATTAGAAGAAGCAAAAACTACGTCTTAGTAGGAGATAATCTTTACAAAAGAGCAAAGATCATCAGGCGTATTATTGAAATGCGTATCAACAATGAGGGGAAAGAAATATTACTAGAAATGCACTCGGGGTGCTGCGGGAATCATGCATCTTAAAGGACACTTGTCGGAAAAGCTTTTCGATCAGGATTCTATTGGCCAACAGCATTAAAAGACGCCGCCAGAAGAACTAGTCAAACACCGCAAAAAACTGTCAAATGTTTGCAAGACAAGCACACGTTCGACTCACAATCTAATATGCATCCCACCAAAGATGGCCATTCTCATTTGGGGGGGCTTGATCAAGTCGGACCACTTAAGAAATCCAAAGGAGGGTTCGAATACATATTCGTGGCCATCGACAAGTTCACCAAGTGGATAGAATACAAGCCATTAGTAAAATACAGCTCAGCCAAAGCACAAGAGTTCATCCAAGAAATTATGCATAGATTTGGGATGCCAAAATGGGATAATTACAGACCTAGGATCACCATTCACAGCCAATGAATTCAAAAGTCTGGGCTCAAGATCATGGATTCAAAGCATTGATTATGCATCAGTAGCTCATCCTCAAGCAAACGGTCAAGTAGAAAGAGCAAACGGTCTCATCTTGGCCGGATTGAAACCAAGACTATATGAAGACCTCAAAGATTACGGAGCAAAATGGATAGATGAACTACCCAAAGTAGTCCGGGGACTAAGAACTCAAATAAGCAGAGCAACCGGCTACTCACCTTTCTTCTTGGTATACGGATCAAGCCAGATATTACCAGCAGACTTAATATGGACATCCCCCAAAATTGAGCAATATAACGAAGGAGAAGCAGAGGAAACCGTAAGACTAGAAATCGATAGCTTAGAAGAAGTCGAGTCAATGCAACATTACAATCAACCAAGATACATGCAAGGACCGAGGAGATATTACGACAAAAGCGTTCAACCAAGAACCTTACAAGCCGGTGATCTAGTTCTCGTGAAAATACAAAAACCGGATGGAAGACACAAACTACTCAAGCCCATGGGAAGGTCCCTTCATAGTAACAAAAGTAACGAGGACCGGGATCCTATGAACTGATGACTGAAGACGGAGCCCCAATAAAAAATTCATGGCACATCTCTCAATTACGACGATTTTACGCCTAGATAACAAAGACATGTACTACTTCTTTCAAAAAAGATTCATAAGAAAGATTACAGTATCCCAGCTTCTTCCTAGAACTAGATCCCGACTTCTAGAATACGGAACTCGAATAAGTACCTACGGTCCAAAAAAGCACTCGACCCCCCGGGCAAACCCCGATGAGAGCAAAAATCGCTCGACCTCCCGGGCAAACCCCGATGAGAGCAAAAAGCGCTCGACCCCCCGGGCAAACCCCGATGAGAGCAAAAATCGCTCGACCTCCGGGCAAACCCCGATGAGAGCAAAAATCGCTCGACCTCCCGGGCAAACCCCGATGAGAGCAAAAAGCGCTCGACCCCCCGGGCAAACCCCGATGAGAGCAAAAATCGCTCGACCTCCCGGGCAAACCCCGATGAGAGCAAAAATTGCTCGACCCCCCGGGCAACATAGAACCCCGATGAGAGCAAAAACGCTCGACCCCCCGGGTTGTTTTCACAACACCAATGAGAGTACGGCTAAAGAAGTCAACACTCGCCCTATCCTAGCTCCTTTTCAGGACTAGATGAGAGCAAAGAGAAAGCTCGACCTGTCCTGACTTCTAGATAAAAGGAACTCGGATGAGGGCCTACGGTCCGAATTATTTGTTGAAGTGCAAAATGGCTACAACCTAGCCTGAGCCCAACTATTCCGGGTTGTTTTCACAACACCGATGAGAGTACGGCTAAAATAAGTCAACACTCGCCCTATCCTAGCTCCTTTTCAGGACTAGATGAGAGCCAAGAGAGAGCTCGACCTATCCCGACTTCTAGAGAAAAAGAACTCGGATGAGGGCCTACGGTCCGAACTAATCATTGAAGACGGCTACAATATTAACTATTCTTAGATGGATTCACAACACCAAAAGGAGTACAATAGATAACAAAATATTCAAACATTTCAACTCAAAGAACAAGATATTTGGCCAAGATTCAAGAAAAAAATTTCTTTTTATACAAAATCTGGGAAGGCATCAAAGTTTCATTACAACAAAAGTTTACTACCGATGATCATCACCCATCATCAAGACGCACCGGGCGTAATCTCTACAAGATCAAGAAACTCCCGAGCTAAGGGCAAAACAGCAGCCTTCAGACTCGCGAGTGCTTGTTCATCCTCGGGGAGTATGGGTCCCATCCATCACTCTATCAAGAGGAAAGTTGGGATCAACTACTCGGATATGAGCCAAGACACCCCGAACGCCAAGCAACACCGCATCCTTGGCAAAATTGATGGTCCGCTTCGGTCGGCCGAGGAAGGAATTGAACCCAGTCGAGACAAAGCATCTTCGGGCCTCCTCAAAGATAGTGGCAAGGCCTTGCACGTAACTCAAGCAAGGTTGACCAATTGCCTTCCGAAGCCTTCAGACGAACGGACAAGTCTTCAATCGATGCCTTAGCCACGCAAAAAGATCTCGATCAGCACCACGCCTAATCACCGAGCCCGGGCTAAAGTTTCTTCAAAGATCCGCCTTTACCTTCTCCGAGTCATTGCGAAAGGTTTTTACTTCAAGCTTCAAAGCTTCAGTCTCTTCCGAGTACTTTTTTTTCTTCAAAGCCGCAAAAGGAAAGTAGAAAGAAGTCGAGAAAAAGCAAATGACAAAACTATACGCAACAAAAAGCATTTACAAGTACCTTGGAGATCCCGAGAAGCCTTCTTTCTCGGATTCAACAAAGAAGAACAACCCGAGCTCTCAAGGCAGTCTCCGAAGATCGACGCCCTTGACGCTTCTCATCAAGCGCCCGCCCGCGAGAAGCCAACTCATCCAACAACTTCTTTTGGGACTCAAACGAGCCAAAAAAAAAGAGGTCGGAATCACCGACATACTCCCCGCACATAAAAGAAAAACAAGGATAAGAAAAAAAGACAAGAGAGTAAAATAAAGCAAACAAGTCATCCTACCGGAATTGTTCAAGAAAAGACTTGAATCCAGCCTCAAGCTTCTTAAGGCGAGAACTCGGATTGAAGTCTTCTTCCAGATCCCGCATCGATCAACTTCAAATCACGGACAGTAATTCCAAGGAGGATAAAAAGGAGACAAAGGAGGAGAACACCCAACCCTAGGATGATGAGAAGTTAGGGGTTGGGCAAGAGGCAACTCTTTCGCTACAAAAGCGGTCGACTCCGCCCTGCGCAACCGGCGGCAAAGAAGAAGAAGTCCCAAAAGAAGATGAAGCCACCACTGGGACGTAATCCCATATTTGGATGAGGATCGAGCACGCAGACACCGACCCATAGCTCCAACACTTACGGTCTTCTCAGAATCAGAAGCCGGAGCTAAAGACCTACAAGAACAAAAGAAGCTAAAGACAAATGATACCAAAAGGAAGAAAAGAAGTCAGCACTTACCTAGGAGCACGACGAATAGCAAGTCGAGGACGAGGAGGTGGAGGCGGCATAACCACATCCAAACCCACCAACAACCCCGGCGGTGGAAGGAGGAGGACCCGGCAAGGGCCCCAAGGCGGAGGAGAAGGAGAAGAAGTTGCACGGGGGCTACAAAAAGCCAAGTCGAAAAAAACAACAAAGAAGTATGTATACCAAAGCCAAAAAGACAACACTTACCGACGAAGAAGAGGAGAATCATCAACATCCTCAGCCTCATCTTCAAAAAGAAGAACAGATACACCGCCTACCAAAGAGAAGAATCAAGACTACTTTCCAAAAAAAAAGAGCGAGCAAAAGTAAAACCAAACAACCTCTCACCTATCAAAAGGTTACCTGATGGCTGAGGGGAAAGAGAAGAACGCGCCCGTTTCTGAGCCGCTGAAGAAGAAGAATCTCCCGCAGCAGGCCCCTTGGCACCAGCACAAGTAACTCGAGGAAGGGCCACCGGCTGGTAAGGAACATACTCAATGATTTCCCTCACAGAAATACCCGGCAAATCATCTCGACCTTCGGATACCTGGCCAGCAGCCGAAGGAGCAGCCAAAGGAGCAGGTGGAGGAGCAATCTCTCCATCAACATAGAGAGAGGCATCAACGTTAAAATCCCTGCCAAAAGGCTTCAAAAAAGACAAGAAACTAGTCAATCTCAGTCAAAAAGAACTCGGAAATACAGATATAAATAGGAAAAAACACTCACAGCAGGGGGAGGCTCATCAGCGGAGTACTCGAAACCAATCATTGGGACCACCGACGCGCCTTTCAAAATCTTCTGGAGACGAACAAGCATCTCCTCATCTGACAACTCGGTCGTGGCCACCATACGAGAGGGATCCTCGGCGCCCGAGTACTCAAAGCCAAAGTTCTCACGTGCCTTCAAAGGTTGTACTCGGCGACGGAGGTAACTTGCCACAATAGCAAAAACCGGACAAGACATTACGCTTCAAGTACCTAATCCTATTGAAAAGAGGTTCAAGAAGAGACAACTTCGGCGCAGAAGTGAGCTGCTCTCTCTCCCACCGATCATTAGGAACAGGCGGGACCCCCGAGTAGGTTTGGAGTCTTTGGAGCACCAAGCACCACCATCAAGATTACCAAAGATAAAAACCACTCGGACCGCCAATCCTTCACGGAATCAACAAGGTCATACTCAAAGAAGTGGCTCGACTTACGCCCTTGCCGGAATTGGATCCCACATCCACCAAGGGTGTGGAGGGAATCATTGCGGGGCTGCGGCTTGAGACGGAAAAGAAAACGGAACAGATTGAGGGAGGGAGGAATGCCAAGGAAAGTCTCACAAAAATAGATAAAAACAGAAAGATGAAGAACCCCATTCGGGGTAAGATCATGAAGAGAGATGGAAAAGAAGCGAAGAAAACGGTGGAGGAAGGAATAAGCCGGCAAACAAAGCGCAAAGACAAAAAAAAGAAACAAAAAGCACAATCTCCCACAGGCGGGGAACAGGGGACACGATGCTCACGGGCGCAACCCAACAGGAGAACTCCTTGGGCTGGATCATACCCAAGTCCTGCAGCTCGACCAGATGCTTCTCCTGAGTAGTCGGGGCGGGGAAGTTCTTCGCGATGGCCTTCATAGCAGCAAACTCGGGATTCAGCTGCTCGTCGACCTCCTCCTCAAGAACAGGCTTCTCAACTACCGACTTCTTGGAGGCCACCTTCTTCCTTCCCATGCAACGAATCAAGCACCCAAACTAAAAGGAGGATACGTGGTGGCAATGCAAGAGCAAAAGATTTGGGGATTTTTTTTCTACGGCGCTAGGGTTTCAGGAAGCAAAGGCAAGGTGAAGAAGAAGAAAAGTAACCGCAGCTAATTTATAGACCGGTCTTAAAAGGCCCACTTAAGGGGCAACGGTAAAAAGGCCAACGGATACAAGGCGGAGTAACAGGAAAGGCCCAGTAAACCCTTAAATCACGGGATAACGGTCCTTATCCCGTTACCCACCAACGGTAAAGTACTGTGCCGTTACAAGGAAAGATAGCTTTGCCAATATTATCATAACTAGTCGGCACAAAAGAAGGCGGCCACCAACAACTCCAGTCGAAGGAAGCCAGTCAACTTCTGAGCCAAAACAGGTCTACTAAAAGATATACAGTCTTCATATCAATGAAAAACAAGTCGGCTCGAAGGCGGACAACCATAAAATCAGGACAAAACAACTCGGATCATTGCTGGATCAAATATTCTTCAATATTACAGGATACAAGGTTTCAAGTCTTACAAGACCCATCGAATTCAGAAGAAAACTAAAGCAATAGCTACAAGGAACCCAGTGGAATTCTGCCATAGAAAACAATTACGTAGAATCCAAGACCGTCCTCGTTGCGGACCCGCACTACCCTCGAGGCGCGAATGAGCCGAGCAGATCCAAAGCAACCTGGATACACCAACGCAGTGCATCCAAGACCGCCAAAAGGAGCACTGACTGATCAAGCATCACATCGGGCCTCTCCAAGAACAAGTCGGATCGAACCCCATGTGAACAAGAGAGCTCCAGGCTCTGCGTCGGGCGGTAGGCGATCCGCACCGCACGCCTAGAAGATCTGCGGCGGCTCGGCAACCTTCCCACGCAGAGCATATGTCCGGCAGCAGAGTGGAAAAGAAGAACTAAGAGTGCAAAATGACCAAAGATAAGGCACATCTCAAGACTTCTTCTACCTACCGAACGAGCCTCCAATCACAATGCTACTCAGGGATTAGTCCGCCTCTATTCCCTATCTCAAGAATTCTTCTACCCACTAAATGGACCATACTGGAAGAACAAGAAAGAAGTCCGGGGGCTGTTCAACCTCGCAAACTATCATTGTCACAAGAACAGGAAGTAGCATACTACAAGACTCTAAAAACAACCGAAAGGGAAGTGCAATTTATAGACCAAGATCGGTGTACATAGACTAAGTTCACCAATTCAGAGAAACATCGACAAGGACAATAAAAGAAGGCAGTAAAGAGAGCAACAGAAGAGTATATTCCAGGCATATCCCAGCACAGTAAAAGCCTTTATACCACCAGCTGCCAACGCCCAACCATAAAAGCAGACATAAAGGACAGTAAAAGCAAAGTCACGAGCCGTTGACCATTTCCCACACAGGAGAACTCGGAAAAAGCTCGGGGGCTGCAGCTAAGGAAGAACTCGGAAAAAGCTCAGGGGTTGCGGCTAAAAAAGAATTCAAGCTCAGGGGCTACAATTTCAACCCTCCAACTCTTTGTTCCAAAAAGTAAGAGGCTCGGGGGCTACACTCATTGAGTGCGTCTATGGGCGCACGTCAATCAAAAGCCACCACCCGACTACTTTTGAAGAAAAGAATTCAAGCTCAGGGGCTACAATTTCAACCCTCCAACTCTTTGTTCTAAAAAGTAAGAGGCTCGGGGGCTACACTCAATGAGTGCGCCTATGGGCGCACGTCAACCAGAAGCCATCATCCGACTACTTTCAAGAAGAACTCAGGAAAAGCTCGGGAAATACGGCTAAAGCAAGTCACGAACCTTTGCCTCATTTTATACAAAGAACTAGGAAGAGCTCGGAAGTTACGCTTAAGGAAACACACTTACAATACCAAACAAGCTAAAAGCCATCGCCCGACTTCTTTTCTGACAAAAAAGAAGTCGGACGAAGGCTCGGGGGCTACAGGGCATACACCCTCAACTTTTTCTTTTTCTCTCAAGATCCTCCAGCTACTTATAAATAAGTAGCGAGAGGCTCGGGGGCTACACTCAATGAGTGCACCTATGGTGTGCACGGACGGAGGATCTTCAGCCTAGACCACTTGAAGCATCACTCCGAAGCAAGGCGCTCCCGATTTCTACTTGAAATGCTCGGGGGCTTGTCGATACAGGACGTGAGACGGTTACTCACCAAAGACGGCTCCCCGTCGGGACAAAGAGCAAGAAGATCGGATCCGAGTAGATTACGGATCAACCTAGTTAGGCGGATAGAAAGTAACCCTAATAAAAAAATGTAACACTTCCTACGAGTCCGATTAGGATTAGAAACCATAGCTCTAGCTCTTTTCCTCTTATAAAAAGGAGCCAGAGCACCCTAGAAAACAGACGAACACATAATCATACATCAATCCAACGCAAAGGGCCAAGGCCGACTGGAGTAGAGCTTTTACTCGACGACGAGGGCTCGAACCAGGATAAACCGCGTGTCTCTTGCGTGAAACCGCCGAGTTCTAGTCGTTCGCCGAGGTCCGAATCAACTGCTACGGGAACCCTGTGGCAGGCTATCGGTGGTCAAACATCGACAAGAACCTAGCCCAAGCTGCTCCTAATGTTTCCTTCTCCTTTTGTTTAAAGGTAAGAACTTCTATTCGAGGAGTGGCGATCCAAGAAAGAGGGAAGAAAGCAAGATAGAATTTGTCTCGAAGTTCATCCTAATTTTCTTTCACTCCTCCTACAGTATGAGCATACCACTGTTTCGCTCTACCCAAAAGGGAGAACGGAAACAATTTCCATTTAATGGTCTCTTGTGTCATGCCAGCAATATTCAAGTAAGAACACAATTGCTCAAACTCTCTAAGATGGGTGTATGGATTTTTGTCTTCTAATCCAGAGAAGGATTGCTCCCGAACCATGGCTATAAAAGCAGGGTGAAGCTCATAGCCATCTGTGAGTATAGGATGTGATGATGGTGGAGGCTCCAACAACTCACCCTTTGGAGCCAAAAATTAAAAGATAGGCGTGAAATCCATATGATAGGATAAAGTGTGGTAATAAAAAGGAAAATAAAAGATACACGGATGAACTTGGCTCGATCCCAGAACAGCTACCGTTCCCCGGCAACGGCGCCAGAAAGCTTGTCGGTATATTTAACGCACACAGAATAATCAAAGATATAAATCCGCAAGCGCACGGATACCGCTGTAGCTTTCACCTAAGAGTATTCCAAGGTATCGAATTTCCACGAGGAACACGAAGTGATCTAGTAACGAATCAAGAACGTCCAAGGATAGATAAGATAAATGTTTTTGGTGGGTAGAGAGGGGATATCTAAGGTGATCTAGATAACTAAGAATCAGACTTACGATACTTGTCTACTTTGGAGCAACAGTACCTTTCCAACTCTCGAATAAGACTGGAAAGAAGGTAGCTAGGGAAGGCTACCAAAAGCTCTACGAAACACCAACTCCGATGTGATGGAATACGAAGGCCAACAAAGCTGTCACCTCTGAAGGCTACCACAACTAACCGTAAGAATTGGGCGTAAATTCAGGTAAACTCTAGCCTAGACACCACGTCTACGCTAACGATTACTACTCTAGCTATGCGCTATAACTAGAGCACTCAATACGAGCTAAGATCCTGTAAACAAAGTAAAGTAAGAATAAAACTTAATCAAATAGAAGACTTAGAGTTACCAACTGAAGAACTTGAAGATAAACTGTCTCCGTAGAGGTACAAAGTTGAGGAAGATCCGACAAGCCGGCTCCTCTTCTACTTCTTCCTCTCCTCTCTCCCTATTTTCTAATCTACTAGAGCTCTAAATGAGCTAGGGTTTCTAGCTCTCCAAATGAATTGATAGAATGAATTAGAGTTTCTCTGGGGGGGTCTGGCCATATATTTATAGCCCGGTGGGATGCACGACAGCCGTTTGATCAAACCGACTTAAGGTACGGTGGATATTGACCCTCAAAGGCGGTGGAGGAAGCTTCTAGAAGGGCGTAGAAGATGGTTTTGGGGGGAGGCCGCCCGGCCCCATCCCTCAGGCCGGCTGGCCCCACCATGTGGTCCCCGCGCTCCACTTCATTCTAGTGTTTTCTAGATCCTTCCTGAGTCCAATGTGCGGGGTTTCATTGGTGTCAAGTTTCGTTACTCCGTTTGATAGTTAGGCCCTTTTCCGTGGTTTTCTGGAACAATCCCTGAAAAATAATAATTCACCAAAGCTCATGGAATTTGTCAGATAAAACCCTATACTTCTCTATTTGCAAATGTATGGATCAATTCTCATATTGATTACACTATTAAATGTTGACACTATCCACCGTCAACAGGAGTCGGTGCCGATTCCTCCATCGCCACGCCTGTGGCGACCTCGGCGGGCGACGTCTCCGCTGCACCCTCGACGCCTGCCGAGACCGCCCCCTCGATCGGCGGCACCCGGCGGGCGCTTTTGCCTTTACGGCGGACGTCCCCGCCGCATCGTCGCCGGCCAAGGGACGCCTCCTTGGCCGACGGCACCTCGGCCGCACCTGTCCTTCTTCGGGCTGCGCCACCACCTCTGGGCAGCCCAAGGCTCGCGCTTCCCGCCCCCGGCTTCGGCCGTTTTTCGCAGGAAAGTGGAGCCTAGCTCGGGTCGACCCCGCTTTAGGCTGCAAGGGCAAGAAGGAGAGCGTCGGAGGAAAAGAAGAAAGAAAAACAACCACGAAGACAGGTCCGGAGGCCGAGCAACACTCACCGCAGCCGGCACCTTGATCTTGACGCCGCCCGTCGGGGCCGCGCCGCCAAGACGGGGGGCCTCGGGCCCCGTCATCCTCGCCCCTTCATCGGGCGCCCCGAACCCCGCCCTCGGATCCACTTCCCGCCCCGCCTCGGGCTGCCTCGGGGCTGGCTGATCCGCTCCCGCGGGGCTCACCGACGCGGGTTGGTCTCGGAGGGGGGGCGCCTCTCCCCCGCCGAAGTCACGCTCCCGGTCGTCCCCGCACCCTCCCGCTCGGGCGCGGGGTGGCCTCGGCGGCTCTTCCCCCCACGGCGTTCCACCTCCCCTCGGGGATGTCGCGGCCTCGGCCTCCCAGCGTGGCCTCGGCTCGGGACGAAGCCGAGGCCGAACCCTTGGCGGCGGACTCCTCCGCCACCTGCACACGCGGCGCACCACCAGGGAGATTGGGGATGCGACGCCTCCTCCCGGGCGCGCCCACCCCAAGAAGCGGCCACAGGTCATCGTCGTACCACTCTTCCTCTTCGTCGTCGTCGTCATCGTCGCCACCGTCGGTGGTGTCCGACGGCGTCTCCTTTCGCGGGAGTCCCTCCTGCTCCTGGCGGCGCCGACGCTTCGCCAGGTCCTCTCTCTCTCGCTGCTTGCGGACGTTCCGCTCCTTCCAGCTCTCCTTCTTCTTCTTCCTCGCCTCCGCGTAGGCCCTATTGGCCTCTTTCTCCGCGGAGATAGGGGGCTTGGACGACGTCAGCCTCCCGGCGAGCCCTACGAAGACAAAAGTAAGGATAAAGACCAAAGAAAAGCACGGGAAACACATATCAGGCACAGGTATGAGCCTTACCACATGGAGGTACCCCTTCTCAGGCCGCATCACGACCTTGTACACGGGGCGGGGGGTCCGTCCGCCTTGTTCGTCCGCTCGAGGATCTCTTTGTTGTCGAGGTCCTCGGGCGCCATCCTGGTGCCCTCCCAGGCGTTGCCGTCCCTCATGTCGTACATGGAGTACCGCCTCAACATAAGGGGCAGCACCCGCCGCTTGTGGAAACCGGTGATCACCACCGACGCATCCAACCCCGCCTGGGTCAGATGCTTCAAGGCGGCCAGCACCTTCCACAGTGGAGTCACCTTCTCCAGGATCAACTCCTTCTTCCACGACGGCGGCTCCACGTCAATCGACTTCCCAGTGTAGGCCGGGAGGTGGTTGTAGTCGTTGCGGAGATAGAACCACTTGCTGTGCCAGCCGCGGTTGGAGGACGCGAGCTTTACCGGAATGTAGGCTTGCCGGGTGCGGGCCCGCAATTGCAGCGTGCAACTCTCGGCTCGGACGGCCAGCCTCCTCCCCTTCTCCTTCTCCGTTCCCTTGGGGACCTTCAAGAAGAGGGCAGCCTCGAAGAAGTAGAGCCAGAGGTCCCAATGGGCCTCGACTCCAAGGTACCCCTCACACAGAGCGACGAACACCGCCACCTGCGTGATTGAATTGGGGGCAAGGTTGTGCAGCTCCAGGCCATAGTACTCCAGGAGCGCCCGCAGGAATCGGTCCACCGGCATGCCGAACCCACGCTCGTGGAACGCCGTGAAGCTCACGACGTACCCTTCCGGTGGCATCGGAAACCGGTGCTCGGGCGGCGGGACGATCCACTCCGGCTTTGGGACGGCGGAGCGGGGGCACAGAAGACCCTTCTCCACCAGCGACGTCAGCTCGGCCTCCGTGACCGAGCACGTCTCCCAGTCCTCCGTGCCGATGATGTCGACCCTTGGCGCCATCGAGAAGAAAGGCTGGGCGGGACGGCAGCGCCTTGGTGAGGTTTTCTCCCCTCTTTTTCTCTTCTTTCTCTCGGAGGCGCCGAGCGACTGGTGAAGGCGAGAGCGAAGGCAATGGCCGGGAAGGCGAGAGGAGGGCCAAGACCACCGCCACCCGTGTACTTATACCCGGTCCAACCCTAGCCGGTTCACCTTCCTACATTTAATGTGTATCGGTTCTTGATTTTCCTACTCGATGCGTTTCACACGGAGCCCTCAGCGCCCGCACCCGGCGGCCGCCACCGGACGGAGGCTTTAAACGCACGCGCATTGTAGGGTTCATCCTCCACAGAGGATCCGGCTCACGGAGCCTCGGGGGCCCCGGGCACCGCATGTAACAAGATGGGCGACAGCAGCCGGCAAGACGCCACCGTCACGTCTTCCGTGGGGCAAGCACGCGCGGCGCACAAACCACCCACTCGGGCGTAGGGGGCCCACCGCTTTTTCGCGGTGCCGGACGCCCGAGAAGGCCGCCTAAAAGACGCGCCCCACGTCCCCCACGGCGGGTCAAACAGGGGCTTCCTTCCTCGTGAAGGAGCCCGGGCGACGACCCATTTACTGGTCTGACAGAGGCTCGGGCGTGGGCCACCGGTGGGTTCGACAGCCCGCCTAAGGCCACACAGAGTCAGAGGTGGCTCGGACGGTCTCATACACAGCCTAGCCTGCGTGGACCGACCCCCGCCGCGTGTCCCGAGGCCAGCGAGGGAGTTTGAGTTAGGGGGATCCCGCGTGGGAGTGCACCGAGCCCTCGGGACCTGGCGGACAGGACCCGAGCCCCGCCTCAGACACACCTTGTAGGCTCTAATGGAACACGCCTCCGGGCCCAGCCGACCCCCAACGAACGGGGCACGGGCGTTCCACTTGGACTTACCCGTTAACAGCTCACCGGATCTAACCATGTTCGACACCTGTCGACGGCAGCATGGCAAAATCCACCCTCTTTCCTGCGGAAGAGATGCTAAGGTACGGGCAAAACTAACGACTAAGTACCGCTCGACCGTCCCACACCAGGATGGGGCTCGGGGGCTCCCCCGGCGCAGAGCCTGAGGTTGGGAAACGTCATCTAACTCGCCGAACTCCTGGACGAGCCGACGGGCCCGGGGGCTCGGCAAACGGAAGGGACGCTCCCACCAAAACACGCGCAAGCCCTCGGAGGAGTGCCCACACTCCTCCAAGGCCTCTGGGGCTACACCCGGCGGGTGCGCTCGCGCGCCCCCCACCGGAAAGTATGGCTTCTGAGATGAAGACACCCTGACGAACTAACTCGCACCCTCGCCAAACGCGTATAAGCCCTCAGAGGAGTGCTCACACTCCTCCAAGGCCTCGGGGGCTACACCCGCCGGGTGCGCTTGCGCGCACCCTGCGGAGAAGAACCCAGAATACCCAACAACGCGTCCGGCGGAAGCCTGGCTCAAAGCCATAACCTCCGAACGAGTGCACCCATTCCTTCAGAGGTTCGGGGCTACTGTCGGGTACCAAAACTAGGGCCCCCAGACAGGTCATATAAACCGGGCCCAACAAGCGCAAAACCGGGCCTCACAACAACAAAGCACGGCCCATCGAAGCCCGGCAAGGCTCCTTTCCGCCTCGTCAAGAGCCCTTCCCCTGAAGCCCTCGGGGACGGGCACCGGCCTTCCGCCTCGTCAGAACCCTCCCGCCTGAGAGCCTCGGACGGGCGCTAGCTCGCCTCGCCCGAGCCCCCCCCCGCCGAGGCCTCGGACGAGCTCCGCCTTCCGACTCGCCTGAGCCCCCTGCGCCTAGGCCTCGGGGCAGGGACGCTCCGCATTCCCCTGGTCAAACCAAGCCTCGACCGGGCGTATATCCACCGCCCACCTCTCTACAGTTCTTGTCGAGTGGCGCCATCCCTTGGCGGGGATAAGGGAGCCGCCCCATCACCGATCACGCCCAAGGCTCGGGGTTTCATCATCCCCCCACGGTGGTGGCCATGCCCACTGCTTGTGGCGCACCGCTTTTGCCTACTTTTACGTGACGGGTTAAATCACCGAGGCCTCGGGCGCCGATCGCCACGCCAAAGGCCGTCATCCCGGTGTCATCCTCCATACGGGAGTCGGGGCCAGGCGGGGCGCCCGGTCAAACAACAGATCCCTCCCGGGTTTTTTGAGCCGGGATGGGCGGCAAACGGCTTCCGATGACCGCCCTCCCCGTGCCAACCACTCCACGCCCGACGGCCGGGCTCGAGGTCCTCCGAGCCTTAGACTCGAGGCGAGTTAAAGCTATAGCAAGCTACAGGGCTCGGACACGCCGTCCATCACCACTCCGCCAATCTACACAGAGAGCAGATGTCTTCTCCATCGCCCGGGGCGGGAGGTGACACCCGGCCTACGCCCATGACCAAAGAATGTCGGGCCATGCCAAAGATACCGCCACCCACTCAGGGGCCTCAAAGACAAGGAAGGCTACCGGCCCGAGGCCTCGGGTCAGGGGAGGAAAGGCGCTCACGGCCCCTTCACGTGCACGGGCACCCATTGTAAACCCTATCCTCCCCTTACGGCTATAAAAGGGGAGGATGGGGGCCCTTAGCGGGCAAGCTCTCACTAGCACGATATTGACATTCCACTCAATCAACCACGAGACTTAGTGCCAGCGCCCTCTCTCAACCACTTGTACACCCCTACCTACAAGCACCTAGTTGCAAGATAATACAAGCCATCCTCCCCCCACTGGACGTAGGGCCTTCTCTTGCCCGAACCAGTATAAATCATTGTGTCTATCTTGCACACCTTCCGGAGTTGGCAGCACGCACCATAAATTTACTAGTTGGCACTAGGACCACCAGTTCTAGCACCGACAAATGCAGTAATATTTGAACAGATAATTCCGTTGTTTATGTGTAATCCGTAAATTTACTGTTTATCCTTACTACTCGGTCTATTCCAAATTATCTAGAAAAATCAAAACATTTTGTAATTTGGAACGGAGAGCGTACGTGCACCACCACCAGTGCAAGAGGCGGCTTCCCGGCCGGGATCTACAGTCCTGTGCTTCCTCTTGTATTGTCCGCATCCGCCATCCGTATCCGCAGTGTGGACCATGTGTGCTGCTACCACCAGCCTACCACGAAGAAGAAATGGAGAACACAGGGGGCAGGGGCCACCATTTCACAAAAACGAAAACACGAGAGTGCTGAGTGCACGTACATACATAGATTGCACGTCTGAGCTGTCACAAAGCCACATGCCACTTCGATGCCCATCCTGGAGATCTTTTATGTATCGTGACAACCAAGCCCATGTGCGGATGCGGTGATAGAGAGAGACACAATAATTTGACACGCCTTAATTAAACTGGAATAAGAAAGCAAGGTTTCCAAAAAAAAAGAAGAAAGAAAGAAAGCGAGGTCTAGTGGCGAACCTAATTGACAGTCAAGGGGTATTTTCTCATTGAATATCCATTATTTTTGTCAAACAGCTTTCAAGTTATATATGATCCAATCTCTAAATCAAGAAATACTGCTCAACCATATATTTGTTATTATATCTTCTATGTATAATACATATACACAATTAGTATATATGATAGATGCTATAATCATCATTTTTACATAAAAGACTGGATTCTATAAAGGCAGCAATTTTGTTATCCTTTGAAATTCTCCATACACACCATCTAAATTCTGGATCTGTGCTAGTTATTACTACATACTATGGCCCTATTTAGTATAGTTTAATCAACACTTTTTTTTTTTTTACCAAATATCCTTTTTCTCAAAATAGCTTCATGGGTGAAGCTCCTTTTCTCATGCTCTCACAAAGGAATGAAGAGAGGTGACGCTTAAAAAGGTAGTTTTTTCACATCTCTCTCATTTCCCTCTCTTAGCCATGCATGAACCTATTGGTCAAGCTGTTTTGCCAAAGAATGTTTTTCAAAACAACTTAGCTTCACCAAGAAAACTGCTTGTGAAGCTGTTTTGCAAAAAAATTAGTTTTATTGTTAGTAAAGCTGAGCTATTTTCAAAAAAAAAAATTGTTTGGTAGGTTTCAAATATACTCCCAACTTTCAAATATACTGGTTTAGATTTTGCTTTTTAAAATATGTCAATAAAATTTAGTAGGTTTTCTTGAACAATTCTTTTCATAGAAGCTGCATTCAAAGCTACAAGTGATCTAGTATTTAAAAGCGGAGAGTTAGTTACAAACTACTACCTCCTAGAAATAATGAAAATTCTATGTCTAGTCAAACTCAAACTATTTAAAGTGTGACTAAGTTTATTAAAAATATTATCAACATATATGAGCTGAAAAATATATTATAAAAATACATTTCACAATCAAACTAATCATACTTATCTAGAACAATAAATATTAGTATTTTTATATCAATTTGGTCAACTTCAGATCGTTTTGACACATCATTCTAGAACTGTATTGTTCATATGGGATAGAATTAGTAATAAAATTTTACTAAGAAACTACTCAATCCTTTTTAAATCATAAGACATTTTGGCTTTGTTAAATACTCCCTCCATTCATTAATCTCCTCCATCTAAGCAAAAACATTTTATTCAAAAAATCTTCTTCATATTATCTTGGGACTTGCATATATTTATTGCCTCATTGCTTTGCTCATTGGTTGTTTCTTCTTTGGTATTTATTGCCCATTTGCTGTTGATTTAGCCCACAATAATTAAATGCAAACTGAGTGCTTTTACTCCACTCCTTGGTTATTGCGCCAAAGACTTAGATAAAGGAGATTAATGAATAGAGGGAGTATATAACTTTTGCTATGGACGTACATATACACTATGTCTAATAGAGACGATACATATTAAAAGTCATGTATCTAAACACATTATAATTCAGATCGGAGCGAGTAGTTCCATGCACACACCTAGCTATAGGGGGTGTTTGGATGGTGTGGAAAAAGTTCTCGCCTGCGTGTCACATCGAAATGTCGGAGGGATGTCGGAAGGGGATTTTGAATACTAAAAAAAAACAAATTTTGAACTCATCAGAAATCATGAGACAAATTTTTTAAGTATAATTAATCCGTCATTAGCAAATGTTTACTGAGCACATTGTCAAATCATGGATTAATTAGGCTTAAAAGATTCGTCTCAAAGTTATCTGTGTAAAGTTATTTTTTTTTACTACATTTAATATCCATATATGTGTAACTAAATTCGATGGGACAGGCAAAAGTTTTGCCCTGCCCATCCAAACACCCTCATAGCTACGCGCGAGTGACATGATCGTATGATCACTCATCGTTATCTGAATCTAGGCGGCCAGCTGTATAAAGCAAAGCCAAAGCTATTTTGCTGAAATGGATAGAAAGTCATGGGTTAGAGGATCAGAGGACTCTAGGTAACAAAACACGAGAATGGACGCGCGTGTGCATCACCGTCACCGGGCCGGGAAACGAAACGAGTGGTCCAGCTGCAATCAACGCAGCCATGTGATCCTGACGCGCGCGATTCTCACCACACGCTACGCTCAGTAGCGCACAGCGCTGATGGGGGACGGAACGGGGACGGCGTCGGTGTCGGGGTCGGGGTTAGGAGAGAAAACTGATTGAGACGCTGGAGTAGTGACCACTGACCAGGAAAGCTTAGCAGCTGGAGAGGGTCAGGCTGGGGCAAACCCACATGCCACTTCTTGGACCCATTCTCTCTGATCCTGTGGCTTTTTGTTTATGTTCCCATTGTCAGTGACAGTGATTATAAATGAAGGCCGTAGTGCATCTTCGTTCATCTGCATGATGCACCAAAAAAAAATGATCTACTCCCATAAACTTCAAACTTTATAATCTTTGGCTAATAGTTTAATAACTAAATTTATTATTTACTAGAATAAACATCTCATACCATTATATACTTTTTTTTTATATGTGCTTGTAATTTTATTGCTATAAAAAAAATATATAGAAGTATAAGATAAATGAATGATGAAAATGTAATTTAGAAGATTGTGCAAAGTGAAACCATCGTAGCTACTACATGAAACTCATTAATCCTTTATTTGGATAATAAGGATATGTACAACCGATAGATAGTTTGTTGTTTGCATTGGCGGATCCAGGGGGGGTGAGGTTGATTTCCCATGTAAATCACTGTAGTGATTACTGTAGCTTAGTTCAAATTTACCTCTAATCTTCAGCTTTAGCCCTAATCTTCATTGCTTAGCCCCCCCGGAGTGTGCATCCTGGATCCGCCACTGGTTGTTTGTAAGTTTCTCCACCTCATACATGGACAACTGAACAAATTAAGAACTTGCATAATAGGTTATTTGTTAGACTATTTGCAGTTTGTTTAATGTTTTGTATGTAGCCATGATCAAAGCATATGGAAATAATCTCTGTATATCGTTGTGTTTGCTTGTTGATACAAAACAAATCAAACATAAATAAGAGGAACATGATTAACAACATTTTGTAGAACCATCAATATAATATGAATGATGCATTAATATACTCATATATAATGCGATACACTACAAACATGATTACAACATTTTGGTGTGGCAATTTTTAATCTTTTAATGATCAAAATATAATTTTTTGGAATAGTTTGCATCATTGCACTTAAGATGTGGTCTGCACCCCATATTTTTCTAGGAAAATAGAGGGTGGTGCGCTTTTTGGAAAAGTAACATCACGGAGATGGTTTCCAAACTCGATCGTGTTGTATATGCTCTTATAATGCTCCCTCTATCTTTGTTTTTTGTTTTTTTTTACTTTTTACGTTGGTCAAGATGATGGTGTCTTTATTGGGCACTCTTTATATTACTTTTAGTCCCTAGAACCGGCCCTGGGACTAAACTTTAGGGTAAACTTTAATCTTTCTCTAGTAGCGTCCTCTAAAAGTCCACAACTCACACATCACTTTTCTGTGGCATAGAAGCTACACTTGACATAGACGAACAACAATAATATCTTATGGATTAAACTGGATAGATACCAATGCATCCTAAATATTTTTCCTTTTAAAATAGGTAATCCATCACTAAGTACATGCGGTTTCATTTTTCTTACGGCATAGAAGCACAAATACTACACATCCAAAATTCTGTTATATATAGACAAAAGTTTTAGTAGGTTATATAAGCATCGAAAAGTTCGAGCATAAATCGTACAGATATTCTGTAGTCTATACCCATTTGTGATAAACTCTCAATCACCAATAATTAATGATCTATATGTTTTTGCATCCATACTTTTTAGTTTTATCCCTTTCACAACACATCAACACATGTCTTTAAGTATGTGTTAATTGACTTGTTCTAAACCCTAGTTTGAGTTATATTAATTCTTATTGAAGCCCATGTATCATAACTTTATAAAATATAGATATTTTGCTTCCCAACTTTAGCCTTATTAGTTGGTGTAATATTGTATTCACATTGTGTTAAGCCAAAATGCTCTAGTGCTTATTGTACCTTCTATTCAAACATTTTTTAATTTATTAAACCTATAGACAACTCTAGGTCCTATTTGTACTCCTGGTTACTACAATTGCATAAGAAATCTTGCCCCAATCACTCAATCTGTTGAAATTTCTCTATTAAAGAGTTATGTGTATATATAAAAATAGAGTGCTTAAACTTAAACCATAAATCTAGGTAAATATGTCATAATGTTTATTCAAAACTTACAAATTTATCTAAAATACCAATTTAAATATTTTTAATGAGTATTACTTCCTCCACCCCAAATTATAAGATGTTGACCAATCATCTCATTCAAAAAATTATGCAAAATATCACTTATTTTATTGTGGCTTGCTTTATCAATGAAAGTTCTTCAAGAAAGACTTAAATTTGATTAAGTTTTCATAAAATTTTTGAATAAGACGAGTGACCAAACTTAGGGTTGTAAAAATCAAATATCTTATAATTTGGGATGGAGGAAGTAATATTTATTTAAAATAGATCGTTAATATCAAGGGAACATATCTTATGCAAATCAACCTCTCCGCGCAACCGTGCAAACTTTTATCTGGGCCACATGATGTTGATCCAAGGGGGCGCAAGGGGGAGTGGGAGGGCGATTTGCAAAAGTGTGATTAAGAGCCGGTGGTTAAGCGCAAAATTACCGAATCCCTATGCACCCCTGGATCAACATCATGTGGCCCAAAATAGAAGTTTGCATGGTTGCACATAAAGATTGGTTTGTGCCAAATATGTTGCCTAATACCATTGGTATGTAATTCATGATTCGTCAAGGAAGCATGTTCATAATTGCTAAACCAGGGAAATATACATTTATAGCTCATGCATGCTTGTATACATGTTTACATGGTGACACTGAGTATTATGTTTTGTTTTAGTTTTTTTTTCAAAACATAGTGATAGTGGTAGAGGTGGGCATTTTAGAAATATGCTAGGAGCTCGTTATGGTGCTTTTTAATATAATATTAGATGTAGGTGATTTATTTTTATATAAGTTCATTTTTAATAATGAAATACATGGGTAAATTAGATGTAAATCTAAACATTACTTTATATTATGTTTCACATTAAGTGATAATTTAGATGCAAATTTAGGACTTATTTTAGATTTTCTATCATAATAGCATAGGTAAATAACTTAGATATAAGTTTAGGGTGGATTATTTTTAGTCATGGAAAAGGTGGATAATTAATTAAAAAGAACATAATTGATTCAATGGCTGATGTACCTTTTACTAGAATATTTCTAGGATTAATATCATCTCGCTAGTGGAAATCGAAATTTATCCCTAACATGGAGGGTTCAAAATTAGAGGTGTCTCCAATCAGGAGGAGTAAGATTCCGGGCATGAGATAGATAGACCATATATAGCTAGGTAAGACACGTAACCCATCTTTTTTGTTGCAACGTTCTAAAGGTCCACAGCTGTTACAGTATCCCGAACAGCACCTGCAGGTCTCTCGATCGACCTGGATGGATCCGTCGCGAGAAATGGAATCGCTGGAATCGTCCTGTTCTTGTCCCGTGACAGATTAATTAATCAGTAAATCAGCCATCCCGACGGCGAGAGGGTGAAAGAGAGAGCCATCAGTGTCAAGTGCTGGCTAATAATTTTTTTCTTTTCCATTTTCCAACGACAGGACAGCTGCGACGAAGACCCAGGAACATGTGGTAAACTTTTCCTAGGACTGCTAGCAAACGCGATGGGGAGCTCTCCTTGTTATAATAAATATTTTGCTTCCTCGCGAGCGATGTTGGTCGTGATGAGAGAGCAATTTGTGACAACACATGAAAAATGCTGTGGTAGAATAATAATAATTAGATTCACAGCAAAATTCTATCCAAAACGTTATAATCTCTCCCTCAAAAAATCCATATCTCGCTTCTTTGAAGAAATCAGTTTATATACTATATAATAGGATAATTTGGATTTCTACCATTACTTTACCTATTTAAAAACCTATTATTATAATTGCCTCTTCTCGATTCATACCATTTTTTACGCCAGAAATGACATCAGACTCGGTTGCAGATCGTTCAATTTTCGTGTAGCCTAAAATACCCTTGTGATTGCCCTCTCTCCACTCAGTGTGACATGTCAAGTTGAGCTAGTGACATCCAGACAAGTAGTCATCCCCTTCCTTTCACCATCTTCCCACCTTCGTCTTTGCCATGGCCGTGGCGCACGTACGGATCGGTGTGACGACGGCCGGCGTGATCTCCTACGCATTGACCATCTTTTTTTCAAAGGAGGGAGGAGCTTGAAACCCCTACAGGCCTAGTAGACCAGGCAGAGCAAGTCTTGCTCAACCGAACATCTATATATATAGATCTGGTGAAGCAAACAAGCAGATGCACATATATGTGGTGCAACGTACACACCACATGCAACTGATGTCAAAGCCGTTGAAACTACAAATAGTCGTGGCGTTGCCGAGTATGACCAGTATGTATTTGTATCTATAACGTATATTGCAAGTATATTCTAGTATTCGTGTATATTCATTTCAAGTATTTATATGTGTGACATGCTTATTTACTCGTATATGAGGATGTATAAAATGTCGTACCATATATAGTTAAGTATCATACTATGTATATGTATGTATGTATGTGATTATTTATATTCGAGTATTTGTATTATGAGTTGGCTTTAAGTAAAAGAATCACGAAACAAAGATTAAGAAAAAGGGTAGGAATTTATAGGATTTGATTTTTAGAAGGTTTTGGTGGAAAAATTATGGGATTTAGAGTTAAGATGGAGGATATATATTTTAGCTCACATGCGATACGGACAATAAATTAATCAATGACATAAAATAATAGAGGCTATATTTATTATAGGGAAAGAAAATTTTAAAGTATTTTTAAAGAGAGAGAAGTATTTTATGAGTAAATGGGAGTTTTATTTTTTTACAATAATCAATAGTTTTATTTTATACATAGGTATGATATGATTAAAATTTTGTAGCAATTTAAATAAAAAACTGACTCTATTAATTATTTTTATAAAATTGTAGATAAATTTATATCTATATTTATAGCAATAAAATTATAATAAAATATGTGATGTTATGTGTTTAGATTGTAGTGCTAGTTGTGTGGAGTTCAACAAACTTGGTATTTTTATTTGATTTGTTATGATTTTATAAAATTTCAACCATTTTAGATGAATAATAAATTTAGGAAAATAAAAAATAGCGTTGGGCTAATTTCAGCGGGGGGTGAAGCCTGGCTAGACCACGGGTTGATTTCTCTAAAGATCAGAGGCTTTTTTTAAAAAAAAAAAAAAACTGAGAAAGGAGGCCGATGCGGGTTGATTTCTCTAAAGTTTGAGGATTTTTTTTACAAAATGACCGAGATTTGCGGGTGACGTGGCCACGCTGGTTGGCCAATTTTTGTTGCTAGAATCGCACGTAAGAGATTAATCTACACTCCTTGTTTTTAGAGCTTGTTTGATACACATACTCCCTCCGCCCTAATACTCCCTACGCCAATAAGTGTCGCTTCACTTCCCGAGAAATAACTGCCGGTAATTTTAATAAATAATAAATATCATCGATTAGTATCATAATTAGTATTATCGGAAAGATCTTTGAATCTAGTTTTTTTAAAAAAATTATTTGGGACTATAAATATTGCACACATTTTCTACGAATCAAGTCAAACTTGTGGCACGCATCCCACGGCGACACTCATTTAGGGATACAAACAAAAGGTCTTATAGCACATATTTTTATAACACAAGTATAATTATTTCTATGAATACACATATATAAACTATACCTATGTAATTTTTTTTTGAAGATTAGATCAATAAATCCTCAAACGAGATTAATAAAATCAATAGTCTCGCTATAACAGAGTACATGCTATTAACAAACATTGTTCGCACTGAGAATCGAGTCTAGTAGGCCTTACAGTTTACTTTGGTGCTTTTGACGGGACACTATGCTCCCTCCGTCCTTAAATAAGTGTCGCTTCGCTTCCTAAGAAATAATTGTCGATAATTTTAATAAATAATAAATATCATCAATTAGTATCATCAGAAAGATCTTTGGATCTAGTTTTTTAACAAAATTATTTGGGGATATAAATATTACATGCATTTTCTACAAATCAAGTTAAACTTGTGACACGCATCCCATAGCGATACTTATTTAGGGACAGAGAGGGAGTATATTAGCAGGTGCGGATCTACAGTAATCCACCGGGGTCCGCTGACCCCGACGACTTCCCGAGAGCTCTTGATAATCTCCATTTTCCCACCAGCTTAGACCCCAATAAAATTAGAAGCTGACCCCAATAACTGTACATCCTAGCCCACAAGAGAATAACAAAGGCTCAAAGCCTACTGCGTCGATGCTCTCATGCAGCTCAATGACGTCTCTTCATCTTTCGAGTTCCGATCCAACTTCTGTATTCGTCGTCAGGACGTTCCACGCGGCCGCTCGGCATTCCGCTCTCGCTTGGCCGCTCAGCACTTGGCGCTTGCTCCTCACTGCCTCACGGCCTAGCGCTACGGATCTCCAGCCTACGGTGATCATTCACTGTGGAAAAACTACAAAAGATTTTTTCCTACTAACAAATGAGGATTGAGGAGTAGAAAAATTGGTGATTCGTGAAAAGGTATGGATATTTCTGATCTCTAATAATCTAATCATGGTTGGCTGCACATTATTCAGCATCTAATTGTGTTGAAATTGTGTTACTAATTTGATAGGCAACAGAGCAAACTCGAATGATTTTGAAAGGAAAAATTCCTCCGACTAGTGCTAATCACATTGCTTCGTGGAACAAGAATTTCTTGATGCAATTAATCCAAATGATAATGTCATAGTTTGTTTTTAGAATATGAATAGACTGAAATCATAAGAAGTTGCCACTATTGTAAATATTTTACTTCATCTTATTATAACATTGATAATTTTATCCCTCTATATGAATGCTTGACTTTTGCAATATGCCATCATTATTAATATTATTAATATTTTTGTTCGTTATGTATAGACCATAGTATTATATTACTACATGTTTTGGTCCCTAGCAGAGGTAGAGCTTCTTATGAGCCAATGCAGGTTATTAAATAAGAAATTAAGTCTAATATAAAAAATATATACACTAAAAAGATAAGTTTACATACATAATAGAATTATACACAAACGAGACAAGGCAGTGGCCCGGGGTCTGTCAGTGGTTTTGGTCATACGAGTCTGTGTCTACTATTGACCCCAATGACAATTTTTCTAGATTCGCCACTGTATATTAGTACGTAGATCGATGGAAGCAATGAAATGATCCATCTGTTTTGACACGTAAATCTTATTCCTTTGTTTGTCCTTCGGATGATGGGATCACGTTGCGCACAGAATGCCCCCAAAGGCCAAAGACAAACACATATACGATTCCAATTAACCTGACCAAGTTGTCGGTAAAAGCAAACCTCCCGAATCGTACTAGCGGTTGACCAGCTGCAGTGAGTGAGTGCCTGCCGCCTGGAACCGTTCGCGGCTCTCACTCACAAATTACTGGCGATCGATCCAAATGCAACACCCGAGTCTCGTTTCATTTCACCAGTCGACTTGCACAGCAAGGGCACAATTTTTGAAGCTGGACTAGTTAACTGATGATTGATTACAGTAACGAACTGTTCGGTTGGCTAAATAAATAAATATGAAACTACCTCATTTGTATTTCCAATCTACTAAAACAGGTCTTATTCAAAATTTTTATATAAATATCATATATCTTGTTTAGCTTATTTTATCATGTGAGATACTTTAATAATGATTTATCTATTTTATAATATATATAAATTTTTTGAATAAAACGAAATGGTCAAACAGAATTTTGAAAGTCCTATAATAGCGTTCTTTTGTGGACGGAGGGAGTATTTACGGAACGGCTGTGGAGCAGCTCGTACGGAGTAAGTTCTAGTAGCATCTACAGATGTTGTCCTACAAGTCCACGATCCTTTTTTTGGTTCAGGTTTGAAGATACTACTACTACTGCCCTCCAAATAGAAAACACACAGACTCTGCCTCCAAATACAAAACACACAGCCAGACAGATACTACTATGTAGCTTCTGTATTTTTTAAGTGCCTCAGTGTTCTGATACATGTGCAGGCCGTGGCAATCGATCAGCTGAGCAAGCTCAACGGCATCGTGTGCATCGTTGTTAGATGCAAACATGTGGTTCAGCTTGCTCAATGAACCGAATACCTTATTAGTCCAATAATCCCATCAATGTATATAGTATAGGCCAGTGTGGTTAGTAACAAGGACCAAAAAAATGGTTATACTACTAATCTGCGTGGCAGGCAGTACCATAATTGAGGCACTAGCTAGCTAGCTAGGTGCTCTGAAGAACATACAATCAAACTACCAGAATAAACAGAACTACAGAGGACTACAACTAAGCCATGCCATGCCGGGGTTCCAATCGTGGGTTGGGGATCAAAAAGCTTGCAAATTTTGGAATAAGTTGTTTAGGTTTCTTTGATGTGAAATATATGTGTTCTCATTTTCGACTAGCTATTCTCCAAGACACCCATCAACAATGATATGCCTAGAGATTCGTTCTAAACTTAGAAGATATGATTGACTATTACATTTTTCTAACTAAAATTAAATATTTATGTAGACTAATAGATTTTTTGTTGTATCATTGGTTATGATGATACAGCAACCATGTATCTATAGGGCTACTTGATGAAGCAAAGCTGAAAGTGCATCTAGATATCCTGGTAGGTTATGGTAGTTGAACGACAAAGCAATTAAAAAACTAATCCAAATACGCTGCTATAACACATATAAGATGGCCTCAATAATACTTATATAGAAAAATATTTGAAAATACCACATTTGAAAATATCACTTTGCACTGAAATTTTGATCAAGAATGATATATGTCAAGATGTGTTATCAAGACCAATGATGATTCAAAGTGAATTGGATTGATAGGTTGCTTAATCACAAGATGGTATTCTTATAATCAACTAGTAATGTTCCCATGCTAACACTGCGGTAAAATACAAAACAATATATTTTTTAAAAAAATAAAACAAACAATAAGATTCCTTAAGATTCATGTCTCTTATATTGTACAACCAAATAGTTTTATAAGTCTCTTTCATTTACGAGAGTAGACCATGCTCGTCAGCCTCATGGCAATGTTGAAAGCCATCACATGGAAAATATTGAAGTGATGGCATATGAATACAATGAAAATCAAGTGGTTGAAATAGAAATTACCCATTTTTATTTTTAGTTTAGGTATGTCATACTATAAATATAATAAACTAAATGTGCTCACCACCTTTTTAGAGTGGAGGATCAATCAGGCCCTCTAAGCCCATTCAGCAGGACTTATAAGTCGATTGATAAATTAAAGCGACTAAATTTTTTATGAGAGAAAAACAAGCAAAAGAAAAGTTTCAGGCGCTAATGCAGACATTGCCGACCTTCCAGTGGCTTAAATGTTAAATTCTACTGGAATCTAATAATCCAAGTTCTTTTCTCACGCAAAATGGGGGAAACAAAAATGGAGATGGAATATTATGGGAGAGGCCAGGCTCAGGCGAGCACGAGGAGATAAATGGCCAAGGAGAAAAGGCGAGAGCAAATCCAAACCAACCAATCCCAATATCCGCACGCAGGCCTCCCTCGTCCCTCTCCACTGGACGGCTGGACCACACCCTCCTCGCCTCTCCCGCAACCCAGACTCGCAAAAGCCCCTCTGCTAATCTCTTCAACATCATCGATTCCCTAGGCGAAAAATTTACTCTGGAGCCCCTTTCTCAATCAGAGTAGGGTAGATTGGATTGGTCAGATTATTCAATCTCCACTGCAGTCTCTCTGAAGAGAAGAAGAGGCCAATCCAGCCGGGCCTTTCCGCAGTTCCCGGAGAAATCCTCAGTCAGTGCGTTGAAGCAGCTTGATTCGCCTGCGCAGCTCATAGAAGAGAGCCAGGAGCTTGTTCTTGGCTGCTCGACCGATTCTTGAGCTGCTGCTGATCTTGCCGGAGGGCCAAGAGCTTGTTCTTGCGTCGGGGAATCCTTGGTGTCAGCCGTGCCGGATAAGGGTGAGGGTGCCATGTCAGCATCGCAGTCCTCGATGAGCGGCGCCGGTGAGCCGGGGGTGCGGACGGTGGTCTGGTTCAGGCGAGACCTGCGCGTGGAGGACAACCCGGCGCTGGCGGCAGCCGCGCGGACGGCCGGGGAGGTCGTGCCGGCGTACGTGTGGGCGCCCGAGGAGGACGGGCCCTACTACCCCGGCAGGGTGTCCCGGTGGTGGCTCAGCCAGAGCCTCAAGCACCTGGACGCCTCGCTCCGCCGGCTCGGCGCTGGCCGCCTCGTCACCCGCCGCTCCAACGACGCCGTCGTCGCGCTGCTCGACCTCGTCCGCAGCACCGGCGCCACGCACCTCTTCTTCAACCACCTCTATGGTTCGATCCCTCCTCTCACTCTGGATGTTGTTACGCCCTGCTACATGTTGCCAGCTGGTCTTCTTGTTCTTGCTTCTCGCCACAGAGTATATGCAAATCTTCAGCTTGACTTGGTGTCAAAAATCGATTTTTATATATATCCTGGTTTTCTAGCCTTGCTCTGTTTGGTTCAAGGGGATCCAGTCGTTCACGATCCAAATAGTAAAGCAGATCCTGCCTGTTTATGTGCTTTCGAAAAATAGTAAAGCAGAGGATTATATGTTTTCTTTTTAGAGAGAAGAGGATCTGTTCATAAACAGTTTTGCTTGTACTATATATCTGCCATTAATGGATATTTAATACCTTATAGATAAATAACCTTACTCGACACGTAAACTAGCTCTTGGTTTATTAGTTTAGGAATTAGCATCCTGACTTACAACTTTGGTCGCCGTCGCCCTCTTTAATTCCAAAAAGTCACGCAGCCACTGGTATTACTCACCAAACAACCTGCATATCTTTCTTCCTTTTGAGTTTTCTCTCAAGAACCATCATGAAAAAAACTTTTAGCACCTTATTATCAACTGGGCCGACTGAAACGAACGGTCTTCCCTTACTCACCCATCGCTGTCTCGTGCCCGCCGTGCAGACCCGCTGTCGCTGGTCCGGGACCACCGCGTGAAGGAGCAGCTGACAGCCGAGGGCATCACTGTGCAGTCCTTCAACGCCGATCTGCTGTACGAGCCGTGGGAGGTCCTCGACGACGACGGCAGCCCCTTCACCATGTTCGCCCCATTCTGGAACAGGTGCCTGTGCATGCCGGACCCCGCCGCACCCCTGCTGCCACCCAAGAGAATCAATTCAGGTATCCAAACGCATAACCTACAGTGTTCTAATGCTCATACTGTAGGGGATCCAGTTCCAGCCCTTGCAGATCAGTCACTGATGTGGAAAAAATGCATTGTTTGTTGTTGAGCTCTACAGGTGACTTGTCGAGGTGTCCGTGGGACGAGCTGATCTTTGAAGACGAGTCCGAGAGGGGCAGCAATGCGCTGCTTGCGCGAGCATGGTCGCCAGGGTGGCAGAATGCTGACAAGGCGCTAACAGCCTTCCTTAATGGTCCACTGATCGACTACTCCGTGAACCGCAAGAAGGCTGACAGCGCTAGCACGTCCCTGCTGTCTCCGTACCTGCACTTCGGGGAGCTCAGCGTTCGCAAGGTCTTCCACCAGGTCCGGATGAAGCAGCTGATGTGGAGCAACGATGGCAACCACGCTGGCGAGGAGAGCTGCACCCTATTCCTCCGCTCAATCGGCCTGCGGGAGTACTCGAGGTACCTCACCTTCAACCACCCCTGCAGCCACGAGAAGCCCCTTCTGTCGCACCTCAGGTTCTTCCCCTGGGTCGTCAATGAGGTGTACTTCAAGGTTTGGAGGCAGGGGAGGACTGGCTACCCTCTTGTCGACGCTGGCATGAGGGAGCTCTGGGCCACCGGGTGGGTCCATGACCGGATACGTGTCGTCGTCTCTAGCTTCTTTGTCAAGGTACTCCAGCTGCCATGGCGCTGGGGGATGAAGTACTTCTGGGACACCTTGCTGGATGCTGACCTTGAGAGCGATGCACTAGGCTGGCAGTACATTTCTGGGTCTCTCCCTGATGGCCGTGAGCTTGACCGCATTGACAACCCTCAGGTACTTCAGTCCTTTCCTCTATTCAATCTTTTCATGGGTAATAAAGTAGCACCCGTCTTGATGAATTATATGAACTGAATTTTGCAATGTGTTCAGCTTGAAGGGTACAAGTTTGATCCGCATGGAGAGTATGTACGGCGATGGCTACCGGAGTTAGCAAGGCTTCCAACGGAATGGATACACCACCCCTGGGACGCACCTGAGTCTGTGCTTCAGGCTGCAGGAGTTGAGCTAGGCTCCAACTATCCACGCCCCATCGTTGAGTTAGATGCAGCCAATTCCAGGTTGCAGGATGCCCTGTCAGAGATGTGGGAGCTTGAGGCTGCCTCTCGTGCTGCGATGGAGAATGGAATGGAAGAAGGCCTCGGTGATTCCTCAGATGATTCACCGATCGACTTTCCTCAAGAATTACGAATGGAAGTGGACCGACAACCAGTTCAACCTGCTATCCACACACCGACAGTGGCTGGTCGAAGACGAGAAGATCAGATGGTGCCTAGCATGACCTCCTCATTCATTAGAGCTGAAACCGAACTCACTGCAGATTTTGGCAACACCAGTGAAGACAGTAGGCCGGAGGTGCCATCAAACATTCATTTGCAGGCTCGGGCAGAGAGGGAAGAAACAGTTGACGGTAGCACTGGCAATGCTGTCAGGATGAATGGAAACCATCAGCAGCAGAATCTACAGAACAACATGCACCGTGTGCTAGGTATTGCTCCATCAGTTTCAGAGGCATCGAGCAGCTGGACAGGCAGGGATGGTGGAGTCGTACCAGTCTGGTCACCTCCGGCAGCTTCGGGACATTCTGATCCTTATGCTGCCGATGAGGATGACATTTCCAGTAGGAGTTATTTGGACAGGCATCCACAATCACATACGATGATGAACTGGAGTCAACTCTCTCAGTCATTGTGAGTTCAGTTGCACGGTAACTTATTTTCACAGCAAATGCATTGCCATAAATTGGAACTTTGCAGCTTATCGCAACAGAGTAGTTGTGTAAAGTCATTGTTAATGTAGCAGTTAAAATGAACTGATAACTTGAATTTGATGTCTAGTAGCTGAGTAGAACATTCCAAATGCCTACTAATGATCTTTTTTTTTTATGCATGAATCTCTTAATGCAGGACAACAGGGTGGGAAGTGGATAAGTAGTGCTGTGTGTCTGGATTTAATTGGTTAGGATTTCAGCAGAGAGAATTATACTATGTAAATTATCAGATTTTGTTCGTCTATAGCCTTTGTGTGCATGCAAGTCATCAATCATGCAGCTTCCTGGGTAATAATGGTTATGTGAAGTTAGTTGTATAGAACCTTGTGGTATAGGTTGCTAGTTGTCCACAAGATATATGTATTATTCGTCAGAAAAGAGTTTTCTAGCATCAGGTTCATTTTGTATCTGGTTATTATTATCTTATTGCAGTCTTTGGTGATGACAGATGTGTGTTCTCAGTTTGATAGACATAGAACATACCTGCTGTCTGTGAGGACTCGAAGGGAACATCTTGGCAGTGAGATTGTGTGCCACTCATGCCTGCTGCTATTTTGCCGAAGTAAAGAAGTTGCCTGAAACGTTTTCTCAATGCACAATGGCCAATTAATCAGGTGATCTGAAAGACAGACAGGTGAAAGTTTAGGATGACAAACAATGAGATTTATTAGAGGTAACATAAATGATTTACAAGGATTACACGTTATGATAAGTAGAAAAACTATTAAACTACCAGATATACTACCGGACACAACAGATAATTAAGCAATCACATGGCAATCTCTCTACCCTACCACATGCTGGGACCAACCACATCATGCCCATGTTGCTTTGTCCGGCCGAGTGGGAAATGTAGCATGGGCATCACAATTGCCAAGCAAAACTAGCATAGTGCAGATTCTCAATGAGAAGGATTTGGCACACAATTATTGGTTTCAAATTTGCTGTCACCATAAAAAATAAATAAAATATATATTCGGAAGTCACATCACATAGTCTAAATAACAATCCATGAAAAATATAGTAGGTTCATCGTGCTGTGCAAGTATACACAGCTGCACATGAAAACACTTCATCATTAATAGGAAACCTCCATGAAGTTACATGCAAGCATGGCAACTGCCTGCTGAAACTGATTCCAGGCTCATGTCCTACTAATTAATTCTACATATACATCAGTAGATAATTGAAACATAACTTCACGAACAGACAACTCTTCAAGAGTCACATTTGGCCCCCTTGACGGTGCAAATTCCAGCCTTGTGGAGAAAATGAGGTTAGCATAGCATTCTATTGATATTTCCCATCTCTGACAATTATGTGCATCAATCAGTCTTTCTTCTTCCTATCAACATATGGATACTTTTGGTAGATGAATATGCTTGACGCGACAAGTGGTAATGCTATCAGGCAGTAGAGTGACGGTGGCTTCCCATCAAACACAAATTGTAGCAGTGCAGTTACAAGGAGAGCTGAGACTATAACAAAACCCTGAAAAAGAAAGTCCAGTTCCTAGATGTCAATGAAAGGCATGGCTGTTTTCCATTCAATATCAGTTTAGGCACTTGCCTTTCTAACGCCACCTGCGTAAGTTGTAACAAGACCAACAAGAATTCCACCCACGGCATTCATTAATACTGGTACCTGAGGCAAAGAATGGTGATTAGGAACCCACACATCAATGAAGCAGCTTTTGCTTCCATGTGTGGGATATATTACAGATGAACTTTTCAGTCAATGCAGGAGATATCATTGCCTTCAAAAGATTGGCATTGCAAATTGACCTCAAAGAAGGAAATACCTACTTCAATACTTTAATCCTTGACAAAAGGTTCAATTGCATTAAAAACAGTGAATCAATATCCTAGTCAGATCCTCGAAGATCATCATTTACCAACTTGGCTATTTTAGATAAATCAAACAACAGATGCAAGCATCAAGATGGAAAAGCACATTGTGTTCCTAATACCAAGGCTAAAATGGCAGGGAAGCAATGCCAGGATATTCTCCTGTCCTAACCATCAATCCGTCAAAAAATTGGAATGCCTAGATTAGAGTATATCACTACTAGAATAGAGTTAGTAGGAATTACGATCCCTTGTACCAGGAAATCACGATCCCTTGTACCGGTGCTTTTCCATCTCATCCCTAAGGCCCATTCTAGCATGGCAAGGTTGTGGTAACCAAGCCCTCCAAGCTCTGGTGGTCAGCAACCCGAACCCAAGCGACCAAGCAGTCAAAGGAAACCCAGTCAGATTTTGTCAATTGCCTTGAAAGCTCACAGTGGGAGGTCCATCGTGATTAGCTGGTAGATGGGATCGATGTTAGCACGAGTGCACGACCTTGATCAGAACCACATGGCAGCTCGTTTCACCAGGAAGCCCTCCCATCCTGGCAGCTGGTCTGCCATCTTGTCGATGAGAGAGGTTCAAGGTCTTCTTTGGTCAGCTTGTGAATGGACAAAGACAGCAAGCCAAGGTAGGCGCATGGGAATTACTTGACCTTGCAAGGAAGAATGACTAGGACAATTTGGATCTTGGAATGCTTACAGTGGATAGGCAAGACCAAGCTTTTCTGTAAGTTGGCACGCAGGCCCAAGGCAATTCCTGAAGGTCTAGGATGCCCGTGATCATCACCAAGTCAGAGGCACGTTTCAAGGAAGCTAGCTGCCCCAGGTAGTGCTGCTTGAGTTTTTGCCTCAGCCGCTGCTCATCCAGCGATAAAGCCCATGTGTCCTGGGCAATTGCTAGGCGGTGCAGGATTTCTCTCACCATGCCCAGCTGCAACTTGATATTGCCCACTCAGCATTGACTCCAGCTCTGCAGTGCACGCTCAGGTGCTTCAATTTGATGGAGAGATGCTCAACTGGGCACAACGATACACCAGCTGTTCCCAAGAAGTCTTGAAAGCATCAATGAACCCATCAAGGTCTGTCCAGAAACTCTCAAAGTGAAACCAATGTTTCCTAGATGGGTTGTCGTGCAAGCCTAGTAGTAGGCAGTGGTCTGACAGCATTGCTGCTGCACTTTGTAAGAGACAGTCAGGGAAGATCACCTCCCAATCTGCCATGAAAAATGTTCGGTCAAGTGCCAAGGTGAACCAATGCCAGGGATTACACGCTCATTGGACCAGGTATATCTTGTCTCGACAAGATTGAGTTCAGTCAGCCCCAAATCATTGAGGAACCACCTAAACCTGCACGTGCTCATCATTGAGGCATGATATGCATGCTAAAGGCTGTACAGAGTCCGAATGATTTAACTGCTAAATCACATAATGGCATCCAATGTGTACATTTTAGCTATCCCAGTTCGTTTGTTTTCTGGAACTAGATTTATACAACTACAATTATGCAACAAATGTTTATGGCTTTTTAATGCAAATAACAGACAACTTGGGATAATGGGACATGTCCAGAGTTTACCCAACAGTCAGAGGGGCAAAAGAAAATAATGGGATAACAAAGAGTACTCACCACAGTCCAGAGAGTCCATTCATGGAAAAACCCATATTTCCTGATGGCCTCTCCATCTGGTGACCGATAGGTACTTGCTAACAGGCACATACTTCCAATAAACGACATCTCTATGGTCATCATGTAAGAAGTATGTTTTTTAACCTGAAGTATTAGTGAATATGTTACCATTGACCATAAATTGCATCCTCGAAGGTAACAAGGTACGAAAGTCCAACCTGAGATGCCCACTGACACAATGAAGAGGCCAACCCAGACAACACAGAAGCAACTGTAACTGGAATGATCCCATATAGCAAGATATAGTCAGAGCCACCACCCTTGGAACCTTTGCTACTGCTCTCCCCCACACTTAAAAGAACAGCAGCACCAATTAAGAGGGCCAATGCTAAAATTTGCCTGGAAGACTGCTTTTGCCTGCACAACATTGCAATCAAACTAATGAGTGCTGGAGTTACTATTACCAGACCTTTGCCTGCGATGTTGCAAAATGACATGATACGGTGGATGGAGAAGTTTTAAATGAACATAAAAGATTCCAAATTTTCATGTAGTAAGTGATCTGTAGTAGACTATAAACCTAGCTCTGATTACTCACATGATCTACCCAATAATTAGCTCCAAACCAAATCATTAGAAAACAGATTAAATAGGCACAAATTGACTACTTCCCTAATAGGCTAATACTATATCATCCAGGGTTGAGGATAAAAGTCCATGCTGGGTTTTTTATCCATTCCCTTGGCCCTCCCGCCCTGCCACACACACACACACACACACCTCCCTCCCTGAACAAGTAGGCTCACTGAATTATTAGCTTTGTGGCTGATTTTAAATATGTAGAGTTCTCATGTGGACTTCCACATACTGAACAAATGTTGCAGGTAAACTTTTAAGCACCAGACAAGTTTTAAGTAGTGCTGCTTTTCCATTAGGTGATTATCTTCTGGTCTCAGGCACGATATGGAAAGGATCAAGTGGCTCCCCAAGTATTCAATACTATCCAACTATAATACTTGCATACATTTTTTGGTAGTATTTCTTCAGATGATCTTCAACCTGAGTATTTTTAAGAAACTGAAATGCAAATAGGGACATACCCCAAAATAAGAAATGTGAAAAATGCTGTCCACAAAAGCTTAGTCTGGTTAAGGATTGAAAAGGTCAAGGAATCCAGATTCTTGTATGATACTTGCAGCAGACTGTTCTGAAGGGCATAGATGGCAGCAGGCAGTCCAGATGCAGTCAGTGATCCAGTGAGAGTCCAATTACTGAACTGTTTCTTCAGACTACCCTCTGCAATCAATAAAATGATTGCACAAATAACCTACACAGATGAAAAGGAAATCAGAAGCACCCAGGTGAAAAACATGCCATATTGATCATAATAAAAACTATAGTACCAGACCTTTGCAGCTTCCGTTGCAAGAACTAGTGAGGTCACTATAGTATCTTGGCTGCAGTGGTAGAAACAACAAAGGGTTCAGTACATCCAAAATGGTACTTTGTTCCCTTTTCATAACAAATAGCTGTGCAAACTGCAAAGAACACAATTTCACAAGAACAGAAAACCTTGCATCTCAAAGCCATGAATGCGCATTGCTGAAATTTTTTGTATGAACTCATGCACTTTTCATGGGTTGGTATTACAAAAGAAAGGGAGACTGATTCATCTATACTTCCGGTTCATCCATACCATTGTCACATAGATGAACCTATCTGCTTGATCTTGAACAAGAAAATTTATTACCCTATCCAATTTATCAAGCAAATATCAAGTCTCAACTGACTAGCACAGTATAACATCCTAACTAGAATAAGCATCGATCAAATCTTTGCCTTTTTTTGTGGAACGAGGCAGGAGCTCTGCTTAATCAGTTAAAAGGGAGCAAAGAGAAGGTATACACCACTGTTGCAAACCTGATAAACATTCAGGCGAGAGGTGCAGACAAACATCCAGGACCTGATGCTGAGAAAAGGAAGAAAAACAGAAATGTATAATAAGATTCTTAAGGTGCTACAAAAAGGGCGCTTCTACATTCTTTAATGTCCTCCATGGGTGGAATGCCACTTCTTCTGCATTGAGTGGTGAATGTTCAAAGATGATGTTTCTCTCTTTCCAAATATTCCACACCCACTGAGCTCATGAAGTGAAGGTTTTGGTGTGGGTTTCATGCCACCAACCGTCTGACACAATGGTTTGTGAAGTTGTTTGACACGACGTTCTGTGGGAGGTCCATGTAAGAATGTAGAGTACTCACACCCAAACAAAGTTTGAGAAGGGCAGTTAAGGCAAAAGGTGCTTTTCTGGATTGGTGTGGCATACAGAACATGTGGGCTGGTGTGGCCAGCCCCTATTTGCAAGGTTGTCTGCTGTGAGAATTTTATTTTGGACTAGCGTCCAAGCAAAGAATTTGTACTTTTTTTGTCTTGGCCTTCCACACAATGTTGGGGTCAAACGGCAAGAAGGAACCCTTGAATTGTGAAAGGTGGGCTGATTTTGAGGTGTAGGAGGTTAGGAGCCATCTCTTGTCCCTCTCTAGCCGATGGTGTCAAGGTTGTTTGGCACGAGCTTGACCTGCTGGACTTGTGAACAAAGATCAACAAATTCGGCAACATGGACCATAGTAAAGATTTTGCAGAGGAGAATGCAAATCCACCTCACACCTGAGAGTCCAATGTCGACAGTTGTTCTTGTGCCTAATCAGCTTGAACAAGGATGGTTTTATGTATTTGGGTGCACTTCGGTTGAGCCACCTGTCTTCCCAAAATGGGCCTTGTTGCCATCTCCAATTGAAATGATGGCAGGCTTCAAAAAGCTGAAGGTCAATGTTGTCACAAGGAAGTTCAGAGCCCACCCATGGTTTGGACTCTTCAGTCCAGTCTAACCAAAGCCAAGGTCCAAGATGCCTAGTCCACCAAATTGCAGCGTTTCCAAGCTACACGACATTGGCCGCCACTAGCATTGTCACGCCCCATCCAAAGAAGGAACCACAGATCCTACCAAGCTGCTTTTTGGCCAATTTGGAGAGGAGAAAAACCATGAGCGTATATCTTCGAATTGATGAGAGAACTGAGTTGATCAAAGTCAGCCGGCCTTCCCAGCTACGTAGTCTTTCCCAGGTTTTTGTCAATGATAGGCTGAAGATGTGCTTTGGTGTTTTATCCACCAAAAAAAAGTGCTTTGGTGAGTTTTCTTAGGCCGAGATAACGGCAAGGGAAAGACAAGAGTTGCCCTGGAAATGGTAAAATGATTTGGTCGATGTTGTCTCCCTCGCAGCTAATTGGGTGGATGAAGCTTTTTTTGTAGGATCATGAGCAGCCCAGAAGCCTATCCAAAACTGTCGAGGAAGTTGCGAATGGTGTTCAATTCCGGCAGGTTGGGTTCATGAAAATAGCTGCATCGTCTGAGTATAGGGAAATGCAAAGATTGAGCTCTTGTGAGGCAATGGGAGAGAGCATTGCTTGTTCTGAAGCTAGCTCAAAAATACAGTGAAGCTGATCAATCGCTAGGATAAAGAGCATCGGTGAGAAAGGGCTACCTTGTTGAATTCCCTTGCCATCGGTGAGAATGATGTGTGCTGTATTAACCATCCTGAAGCTCCCAGGTCTCAGATTACGGAGGCAGCCAAAAGCTTCCGTGTCAGATCAATGTGTCCCATTTTCCCTTTTATAGCTGAAATGCTACAGCATAGGCTCCCAAGCCTCCACAATGTGATGTCTACAAGGGGGCAACTAGAATCCGCTGTTCCGTGACCCCAAAATTGTGCACGCCTTACTGAAAGGAAATCAAATGGTCTGGAAAAAAAAAAAAAAAAAACAGGAACCCGTGCACGAACGTTCTATTCTATCTAGGGTAGAAAAGCCGTCTACTGCTACAAAAACAACAAAGGGAAGAAGGCGCTCTGGCTGGCGCGTGCGAGGAATGGGCTTACCGGACAAAGCGCTTGGAGATGAGGGGCTGGGCGCCGTACTGCAGGGTGAGGAGCGCCAGGTAGAGCGCCACCCTGCGCCGGCTCGGCGCCGCCGCGGCCGCTGCCGCGGCCGCCGGAGTGGACGAGGAGCCCATCCGGACTCCAGCTACCGGCGCGCTCGGGTCCCGATCCAAGCAACCAAAATGCGTCCGGCGTGCCGCCTCTGTTTCGGAAATTTTTCCTTTCCTTGACCGAGCAGGCGAGCTCGCTTTACTCGCCAAAAAATCCCGTGTTCCTGGTCTTGATTTGATTTTTTGATGCCGAAACTGGGAGGGGGACAAGGAAGGAACGAGGACAAAGACCCGACCACTCGACGAGCACGACGGCCAAGTCGCTCCCACGTTTGCGCGGCTGGGGGGGGATCGAAGGGAATGGGCTCGTGCGCAAAGGATTTCTAAGCTGTTTGAACACAGAGAAATACTCAAATATACCTAGTATTGTACTCTCATCGTCCTCAAATTATATAAGATATCTAAGTAACCTTTTTAGAACTAAATAAATTGCAATTGTATCCTCTATCCATGTATTGTACTCT
>JADLZL010003945.1:0-88234 GCA_015844335.1 Chrysopogon serrulatus
AATGATTTTCAATCGAGGCAATGGCCGGCCGCAGCAACCGCCTCGGTTGCGCATTAACCGAGGCGGTTTTTATAACAAAACCGCCTCCATTAATCAACATTAACCGAGGCGGTTTTGTTTACAAAACCGCCTTGGTTAATAGTCATTAACCGAGACGGTTGTTTATAAAAACCGCCTCGGTTAATTTATTAACCGAGGCGGTGGATGTAACACAAACCGCCTCGCTTAATGTACCATTAAAAAAACCGCCTCGGTTAACTCTGCTTTATATAACCAGCAGCCTCCTTCTTCTTCCCCGCGGCTTCTCCTCCATTTTTGCGGGTTTTGAGCTCCAAAACCACAAAAATTGTCTATTTTCTAGGGGGAGAAGTTTTGCCCTTGGAATAGGCGAAGGGGCACCGCAAGAGATCAATTCTTACCCTCCAACCCTCCTTTGAACTCCCCCTCTCTCCTCTCCTCTCTTTCTTCCCCCTACATCTAGATCTAGATCTAAGTAGAGGAGAAAGAACCATCTCCTAAGGGGGAGATTAACCCTTAGATTTGTGAAAGGTGGCACCGAGAGGTTGATTCTTACTCTCCAAAACCTACATTTTCCTCTCTTTTTCTCTCTTTGTGCATTCTCTCTCTCTTTCTCTCTCTTTTTCTCTATTTTCTTTAGATCTAGATTTAGATACATGCATTTTTAGCTCCCATCCTTATTATATATGTTTATGGTACGTGTGCAAGGTCGCGGATGGCAAGGGATTGGATGTACAAGGGATCGAGGCTAGATCCATCTTTCTTGGATCATGTGAAGAGAAAGTTCATTCCTACGGCGACAAAGCATCGTCTGAGTGTGGGTCGAGATTTCATAATTTGTCCGTGCAATAGCTGTAAGAATTTGCTGGCACATGGTGAGAGCGTGGTGCAATCTCACTTAGTGCGGTTTGGTTTCGTTAAAGATTATAAGGTCTGGAAGTATCACGGTGAATCAGATCCGAGTGCCGCCACCACTTGCTCATCCAGAGAAAACAAGTCATCGACGACAATGACACAGGCGGTGATTGACGGAGGAAATAGAGAAGAACCTGAAGTATCAGCAGCCAAAGCATCAGCCGCCGGTGACAATGATGATGTGCATCGTCGTGATTACATCACGATTGAAGATCTGCTACAGGCAGAGGATGACACTGCAGCTGACGATGGTGGTAATCCGGCGGAGGTGTTGAACCCCGAAGATGTGGACCTCTTCGATAGAATCACTAACTGCCAAGACCAGGATGACGTCTTGTTTGGGAATCCTAAGTGGCTAGAGAACTTTAGAGAGATGAAGCAGGCGGCAATAGATCCCCTGTACAATGGTTGTCCGAAGCATTGGACGGCGTTACGTTTTAATCTTCAGATGCTGATGCTCAAGGCTCGCTATGGGTGGTCCGACACTAGCTTCAACGATCTGTTACGTATCCTCGCTGACACATTCCCGGAGGGTAACAAGGTGCCCGCCAATACCTATCGGGCAAAGAAGCTGATCGAGGCCGAGTGGCGATAAAACTTAAAAAGTTCCATGCCTGTCCAAACCAGCGTATTTTATATCGAGGCCGGTATGAGAACTTGCGGTAGCTGTCATCGCCGACGAGCGAGCCGTTACAAGAGGAATCTTTGGTTGTCGAGCGGACGCCGCCGACGATGGACCCACCTCAAGAGTGCCAAAGAAGAAGATGAAGACGACAAAGAAGGGCCCCCGCCTCCGGATCGGGACGGGGAAGAAGAGGGTTATATGAGTAGAAAAAGTCCCACCCTATACGCGGTGGTACTTGCCCGTGATCGATCGCTTGCGTGCGATATTCGGGGAACCCGGATGATGCCAAGCTCATGTCTTGGCATGCATCAGCCGAACGCACGAAGGGTGATGGCAAGCTTCGACATCCCTCCGATGGCAAGCAATGGAAGTGTTTCAACGACAAGTTCCGGATTTTGGTGACGAGGCCGGGGAACGTCGGGTTCGCGCTAAGTGCGATGGGATGAATCCGTTCGGTGACCTAAGTAGCACCCACAGCACCTGGCCGATCATCCTCACCATCTACAACTTACCTCCCCATCTATGTCACAAGCGCAGGTACTTATTTGGGATTTATTGGACCAGGGACGGTGTGTGTGATAGTTGTTCTCACCAATTTATATAATAACAGCCCTCTTATATAAATCTCTATTATAACAGGTATCTTCTACTAACCATGCTTATATCCGGACCGAAGCAACCTGGAAATGATATAGATGTCTTCCTAGAGCCATTTATGGAGGACATGCAGTTTCTATGGGAAAAGGGGGTCAAAATGATGGATGCGTTCCTAAAGAAGGATTTCACTGTGAAGGCCATCATATTTGTCACCATAACTGACTACCCTGGTCTTTTTTCACTGTCTGGACAGATTAAAGGTAAGACCGGTTGTGTAGTTTGCATTGATGGTACCTGCTACACTTACCTTGCTGCATCGAAGAAGATGGTGTACATGAGGAACAGACGATTCCTCTGTAAAAAGCACAGGTATCGGAGACCTATGATGAATCAGTACTTTGACAACAAGGCCGAACCACAAACTGACGAGCCAGAAAGAACAAGGTACGGGCAAAAGGTGTTTGACATGGTCAAGGGCATAAACATCGAGTTTGGAAAGAAGAAGAAGAAAGAGGGGAAAGATGGTGGAAAACCAACCAGTAAAAAGAGGAAGCGGGATGTAGAGGACGAAGAAGAAGGTGAGCCTATCACGGCCCCCGTTCCTTTCAAGAAGCAGTCTTGTTTCTTTAAGTACTTATCATATTGGAAGGAACTAGATACGCCCCATGCCATCGACTGCATAGGAACTAGATACGCCCCATGCCATCGACTGCATGCACCTTGAGAAGAATGTGTTTGAGAGCACGATAGGAATCCTGCTTGACATTAAGAAAAAGACAAAGGATGGTCTCAAGTCACGTCAGGATTTGGTCAACATGGGCATCAGGCCAGAAATTCAATCGACACCTGCTGCACAGAATGGGAAAGTTGACCTCCTGGGGCGAGCTACAACCTGACATTGGATGAGAGGAGGGCTATGTGCCAATGGCTCAGGACAGTTAAGGTGCCGACTGGTTTTTCTTCCAACATCAAGAGCCTTGTCTCTATGAAAGACCTCACTCTTACCAACTTCAACTCACATGACTGCCATGTCATGCTTACGGTGTTCCTTCCAATTGTGATCAGATGTATCGGTCTAGAGTACGTTAAGATGGTAATAACACGCATGTGCTACTTCTTTAACCAGATTACGAAGGTCATCGATGAAGCCGAGCTGCACGGGTGCGAAACAATTCATCGCAGAAACTCTTTGTCAGCTCGACATGTGCTTCCCACCGTCTTTCTTTGATATTATGCCACACCTGATGATGCACATGGTTGATCAGATACAAGAACTAGGCCTGGTGTACCTTCATCAGATGTGGACGTACGAGCGGTTTATGTCGACACTCAATAGATATGTGCATAATCGTGCTTACCCGGAGGGCTCTATGATCGAGGCATACACAACGGAGGAGGCCGTTAACTGGTGCACCAAATACATTAGGGACGGAAGAGCGATTGGGTTGCCCGTCCCTTTGCATGAGGGCAAAACCTCGGGGATGGGATGTACGGGAAGGAAAGTCCGCACTGATGTAGATGAAGAGACTTTGCAACAAGCTCACAATAGCGCTCAATCAGTTAGTGGTCATGGAAGACTGGGTTCAGAAGCACGTAGATGAGATCCGCCTTTCTAGTGGTGGGACGGGGAGGCATGGGGTACGTAAACAAAGACAACATCAATTTCACGACGTGGATCAAAGAGCAAGACATACATGGAGAAACAGATGAAGCGAGGTTTGCGTCGGGGCCCTAGAACACAAATCACCTCGTGGCAAGGGTATGACATCAATGGTTATAGGTTCCACACGAAAGAGAAGGACAAGAAGAGCGCCTCACGCGAGCGGTGGCGTTTGATATGAGGGCATCGATGACAAGACGAAGAAGATCATGACATACTATGGCCAGATCGAAGAGATATGGGAACTTGACTACGGTGATGACCTATAGGTGCCTATATTCCGGTGCCAGTGGGTAAAGCCGACGGCAGTTGTTGTGGATGATTGTGGGCTCACCACGGTGGAGCTTCGGTAATGTGGGGTACAAAGATGACCAATGGGTGGTAGCAAACCGCGTTGCGCAGGTAGCCTACTTCGCAAAGCCCAAAGACACCAAGAAGCATGTGGTTGTGTCAGGAAAACAGAGGATCGTGGGAGCAGATGGCGTACAAAGTCCCGAAGAACACAACAATTACTCAGAGATGTCGCTCTTTACTGGTCATCCATCCAAGATCAAGCTCGTGGAGACCCGTGTCAACAAGACCAAGATGAAGCCCTGGTGCCGTGCCGATGGTGAGAAGAGGACCGTCGTAGCGTCCACACCAAAATGAGTCCGATGACACACTTTTTTGTAATAACTTATGTAATGTATTTAATATTTATGAAATTTAGTATGATGGAACTTTTATGACTCACATATATCTAAGTTTCATTGTTGAAACAACTACAAGTACTCCCTCCGTCCCAAAATAGCTGTCGCTATACGCTTGCCACAACTTCATACTACTACTACTACGACTACATGTACATGTACTACTTCACACAACTACTACATGTGCCACCTCGCAACTACTAATTAAATAAAAATATAAATTAATTTAACCAAAATTTGAACAAATTTAAACCAAAATATATGCATAACTTTAACCGAGGCGGTTTACATTACAAAAACCGCCTTGGTTAACTTAATTAACGTAGGCGGTTATTATTAGAAAACCGCCTCCGTTAATATTAACCGAGGCGGTTACCTTCAAACAACCGCCTCGGTAAATCCTTGCCTATATATAAGGCAGTGGAGCGCCTCAAAAAAACACAAGTCCTTCGGCCGGTTCGTTTGTACCCCGAAGGAGCTGCTCAAAACCTTCCACAGCGCCTCCACACCGCCGCGCCGCCGCGTCGAGCTCCTCCAGCCGCTCCCCAGCCACGAACTCCGGCGACCCGGTCTCCTTTCCGGCGGCGGCCCGGCACCCCTCCCGGCGACCCCGCTTCCTCGGTCGCTTGCATGCCTCTCGTGCGGCGAACCCTAGCGGCGGCGGCGCCCGCCGTCGGCAGCTCCTCCAGCAGCGCCACCGGCCCAGTCTCTCCTTCCGGCGAGCCCGCACCCGCACCCCTCCTTCCTGCGACCCGCTTCGGCCGCTTCGCGAAGTCCGGTGAGCCAAACCCTAGCGGCCTCCGCCCCGCCGTCGACGAGCTCCCAGCGCGCCCCCGGCCGTCGTCCCTTTACGTGACCGCTGCTAGGGTTCTTCTTCCCGAGGAGCTCCTCCAGACGAGCTACTCCGAGGAGTACCACCCGCCGCGGTTCTTCTTCCCTTCCCCTTCTTCGACCGCTGTTCTTCCTCTCGGTTGGCTTGTGAAAGGTTAGTTGCTGTGGTGTTCTTCCTCGGTTGGCTTGCGAAAGGGCGGAAGCTGCCTATGATGCTATTACAAACGAACTGATGTGTTATGCCACTGCCTATGATGCTATGATGCTATTACAAATGAACTGTGCACTTTTGTGGAAAACTGAACTGCCTATATGATTCTTATGATGCTATTTTGCAATTTTACGGAAACTGGTTTCCTATTTTGCTACCTATGATGCTATTCTCAGAAACTGGATTGCTATTTTGTGGAAACTAGAAAGCCTATGATTCTTATGATGATATTTTGCAATTTTGCGGACACTGGATTGCTATTTTGCTGCCTATGATGCAATTCTACAGAAACTGGATTGATATTTTGTGGAAACTAGAATGCCTATGATTCTTATGATGCTATTTTGCAATTTTGCGGAAATCAGGATTGCTATTTTGCTACCTATGATGCATGGGTTCAGAAACTGGATTGCTATTTAATGTGTGCTCTGGTAGCTTGATGATCCTGGCAGCACTAGTCTAATCCACCCTGTTTAATGCTATTTAATGCTTGGTTTGTGTGTGCTCTGTTCTCTGCAAAGGAAAAAATAAAGCTGCTGCTACTTAACCCAACCGCACATGCCCATCTTTGAGTTATTCATCTTTGCTGCTACATTAGATTTTCAGTCCTTCTTTGAGTTATTCATCTTTGAATTGTGATGGCTTCATTTTAATGTTTAGCTGATATCTCTGTTCAATTTATTTCCTATATTAGGAGTAAGCATACATGCATATTTAATGCCTTAGTATACAAGGTTTAATCCTTGAATCTTTCGACTGAACCTTGTGAAAGATAGATACCCTCTTGTGCAACCTAGGTATCAATGTTTAAATTAATGATGACTCTGCAACCCCCCGATTAACCTATAGAACAACTGCGCTGTTGAGAGGCAGATATTCACAATGCATGGGGTTCAGAAACTGGATTGCTATTTTGAAGTAATAAGTAATTTTCAGTGTGTGCTCTGGTAGCTTGATGATCCTGGCAGCACTAGTCTAATCCACCCTGTTTAATGCTATCTAATGCTTGGTTTGTGTGTGCTCTGTTCTCTGCAAAGGACAAAACAAAGTTGCTGCTACTTAACCCAACCGCACATGCCCATCTTTGAGTTACTCATCTTTGCTGCTACATTAGATTTTCAGTCCTTCAAGTTATTCATCTTTGCTGCTGTTCTATATGTTTGATATCTTTGTTCAATCTGGACTGATAAGGTGCATAAACAGCTTGTTCAAAGTCTCATATATGCATAAACAGCTTGTTCAAAGTCTCATATTTGTTGCTTTTTTGCCTACACTTCTTATGCAAAGCTGAAATGTGGTTTCAACCTTAAAAATTGGCTGAGGCAGTGGCATATGCATTGACGTGAATCCCTTTTTGGCTGAGGCAGTGGCTATGATGATCAAATGGCCCCTACTTGTAATTAAGTTGCTAAACTAGGATGGCTTGTATACCATACAAGCAACCAATTTAGCCGCAATGTGATGACAATGGGGCCAATCTGAGCCAAATATACTAATGATGTTGTACTTTTCTTTAAATTTTGTACTTTTTTTTTCAAATTTTGTACTTTTATTCAAATTTTGTAAATAGATATCAATGTAAATGAAAAATAATGTAATATTTTATTATAAATAATAAGAGAGAGATGTTTCGTTTATATAAATGTGATGTTTCCTATGTATATGCTTGATGAAGTTGTATAAAAGTGTGATATGCATCATCTATATGACAATCTCTTCTTAATAGCTTCTAATGGCTGACGAGCCTAAGGACGAAGGACAATGGCGCCAGCCTAGTCCTTATGAGAGTAACGATGAAACGTCATCGTCATCAGGCAGCTCTACCGAGTACGTGGAGGAGGTGCCAACACCTCGCCAAAAAAAGCGCCAAAAGCAGAGGAAGATGATGACCCAAACTATAATGTAGAAGATGATCGGACAACATGCATAGGGCTTCAACACAAAGTTCTCGCATGAAAGCACGATATCATCCGGAAGATGATACCGAAACTCAACGGTAGCGACGCACGTATGAAACTACTAGTATAGCATCAAGGCCCTTGCATAAGTATATGCTAATAATGCTTGTTATGCTCGACAGATACCACAGGTGCCTCTGCGCTTGGAGTTCCACAATGAGGAAGAAGGGGATGGTGGAGAGGGGCATGGATTCGTTCCCACCCCTAGCTCTTCAGCCGCACAAGGCAGTGGCAAGAAGTCAGATTTGAAGAGGGGCCAACACGGTAGGCACCAAGTGTCGACCAAGGTGCATGTCATACACTAGATAGGACCGCATGGAGAGCCCTTGCTACCGGAAAGTGTGATAGGCACATTCAGTAACCAGTGCTCCTGTATAGCTAGGGAGCATGTGCCTATCACCTACTTTGATTGGAGAAAAGTCCCAAAAAAGCTCAAGGATAAAGTATGGGGAGACGTGAAGAAGCGGTTCGAGTATCCACCGGAGCAGTTCAACGAAGAGCTATGCAGGAAGCATGCTCTGGCGGTTGCAGGAAAAGCGCTTCGCAACTTGCACTCCACACTGAACACCGAGTATGTAAAGATGGAAAAGACACCCTTTGAAGACTACAGCTTCATCAAGCGTCACGTTTGGGAAGAATTTGTGGAGAAGGTGTCTGATGAAGGCTCAAAGGAGAAGAGCCAGAAGTTCTCTGACCTCGCAAAGAGGAATACACTCCCCCACCACTTGGGTATGAGTGGTACGCCGCTAAGAGGCCCAAGTGGCGGGGAGGAAGAAAGTGAGGCAGGCGGCTGCCGGTCTAGACGATCCGTTAGCGGGCCTCGACACCGGGGCACGTGACTACTTCAAAGCCCGTCGGCCGAAGAGGCTAAAAAGAGGGAAAAATCAAGTACAATGAGCCGAGACCGAGGAGGCGGTGCTCGCGGTACAAAAGGCTAAGGAAGAAGGGTTGTTCCCGAACCTCGCGGGGATCATGACGCCCCGACCGAGGGGCTTGGAAGGCCGGAGCACCACGGCCGTGTACGGGCATCTCCTCGAGGCGTAGCTGGAAGACCGTGGAGTCTCGGCAATCCGACGCCGCCTCGCACCGCACGAGGCAAAGCGTACAAGGAACGGCTCATCCAAAGAAGGCCATGATGCGGCCATAAAGGAAATGATCATGGGGTCCATACAGGAAGCTTTCACGAGCAACGACCCCAAGATGGTGGACCTGCGGTCGCAGATGCTTCGACAGGCTGGCGTCCAACTACCGCAGCAGGGGCAGCCGGGTACCTCACAGCACCAAAGGTCCCCGGTCGATGAGATCAAAAAACCAACACTGTGCAAGCTCTTGGTGCCCTTTGGCCGGACGGGGAAGACGAAGAAAGAAGTGGGAGAAGGAGAGGTTAAGCCGCCAAAAGATGGAGAAATGTACGACGGCAAGCCGATCCCGCCCGACTACGCCGTAGTGCTCTTGGTGTACACTAAAGATGAATTTGATCAAGACGAACTTGAGTTTCCAACTGCAAGCGGTGCAACAACGCTCGGCCAAGCACTCGGCGACATCGTGCTTTCGAACAAAGCTGATATCGTGCTGAAAAGGGAGACATCGTGCTCACAGCCGTCATCATCTCCCCCGGCGGCGGGCCAAGTGATGACGACGACGACGACGATGACGGTGGCAACAACAACGATGGCGTCCCAGGCATCAGTCCTCGATGGAGCCCATCTCCCGACAAAGGCAACCCACAAGGAGATGCAGGGGTTGCATCGGGGCACAACACGCCGCCTCCAAGTCATCCCAAAGAGTGCCCTTCGGCGCCGACGAAGCCAACAGATGAGGAGGACAATAGAGGTGCATCGGGGCACGACTCGCCGCCTCCAAGCCAACCCAAAGAGTGCCCAATAGATGAGGAGGACGACAGGCCCCCGAATATACCCCTCGCAAATTGGAGGGCGTATAAAATCGCAAACAGTCTCCCTTTCTCAACGGCATTCGATAGGTACTATTGCTAACACACTTTCCAGCTTATCTCAATTATAGAGTATATTTGCCTGTGATGATGGTGCTAACAACATTTGCACTCGTCAGGATTGCAGGCCGCGAACGCCACCGTCGATATGGCCACTAACTCCAGACTGCCCGGACAACTACAAGCATGGCAAGTTCATGTTGCCCTTGGGCCAGCTAGTCTAGGAGGAGACGTGGGAGGTTCGACGCTTCCATCTATGGTACATGCATGCTGCCAAGTTAGGAATGAAAGAATTCATTGTGAGGGTCCCCAAGGAGTTCTTCCACTTGGAAGAGGATTGCTTTTTCTCTGTGACCTTCCACGACATGCATAGGATGCTGCGGCGCAAGGACCTCGATGTCGCCCAAGTCACCCTTTTTGCATTGTAAGTTGTTATAGCATTGCACCATTGTCCCTATGCCCTCTTGTATGAATACAACAATGCCGTGACCAAGACTTGTGCCTGCAGGATGCAATCATATATAAATCAGGAGCTTGGAGATAATGTTATCTATCTCTCTCCTATGCATATTACCCAGAGGGCCATAATTGGCTACGATATACCGGATACAGATCCGTAGTTGGTGAACTTGACCCCCATGCAGCGGGTAGAAACCAGAGCATGCCTACGGAGTGAGATAAGGTATAGAAAGGGACAGTACATCCTCCAAGCCATGAAGAAGGTCGAAGAATATGGGTGTATCCTTGCCGCCCATCAGTTCGGGTACGTGAAAACGATTCTTCCAATACGTATATCATCCATTGGGTTTTTACTTCTTACATTTGAAGAGTTGAGATTTAAATTGTTTCGATGGTGCAGCTTGGGCGTCATGGGGCACTGGATTGTATTTATGATCTTCCCACAAGATGGCAAGGCTATTGTATTCGACTCCCTGAGGAAAACGGACAAAAAAGCGTACAATGATTTTGAATTCTATGTCCGATAGTAAGTGTGACATCACATTCATTTATTTACACGTATAAATTGTATCAATTTTGATGTTAACACGAGTGGTTTCCATACAAATTGCTTACGGGAAGTACCTTGAAGACCCTAACCGCTTGGATCGGAGGTCCGAGAAAAAGAAGTTGAAGTACAAACACGTACTCAAAGTGAGGCGTCAATTCCCGGTAACTATATATATCATCAATCTCATATGTGCTACTACATCGTCCATCATGCTCTCCATATGGCCTAACTATTTCGGATTACGAATATAACGTTCATGCAGTGCTCGAAACAACCCGAAGGGTCGCTTCTATGTGGATACTATGCTTGTGAGTACCTTAGGGCGTGCGGGAAGTACAGCGACAGCTACCGACAGCTGAAGAAATCAAAAGGATGGTGGAAAAGGAGCAGGGTCGACAAGATGATCATCGGTCAAACAATATCCGACATTTGCAAGTTTGTAACTGATCAATGTTGTCATGTCGATGGCAAGTTCTTCTACGAAGAGAGCGAGCTAGCAACTGAGGACAAGTATGAGAAGCTACGCAAATGGAGAACAATGCTAGATATGAGGGATTATGTGTTGCCGGACATCTTCGACTAGTTTAGCTTGTGATAAACTTCTCATGTCGCTTATGTGTACATATTTGACTTTGTGACTTTGCGTGCATGTAATTTAAACTTTATGGTGGAACTTTAAATGATGTTTGACATCATATCTCTTGTAATATATGTTTATCCTTTAAACGCTTATTCTATGTGTTCCATATGATCTGCATTAGCTATATTTGATATTGCTTATATTTCAAAATATTAAAAATATTAAATGATTAATATAAATTACCCGAAAATAATTTTTTTAATTTGGAAAATCATAAATGTAGGCGGTTATATTATAATAACCGCCTCCATTAATGGCGAGATAGAGGCGGTTTTTTTATATTAACCGCCTTGGTTAATCATTAACCGAGGCGGTTTTTTTATAAGGAAACCGTCTCGGTTAATTGTCATTAACGAGGCGGTTTTTATTAAAAACCGCCTCGTAATTTTTTAACCGAGGCGGTTTTCTAACCGCCTCGGTTAAGGCCACGATAACCGCGGACCTTATCTTCGAGGCGGTTATAGAAACCGCCTCGGTTAACCAAAAATAACCGCCTCGGTTAAGTTTTTCAGCAGTAGTGCAGGCTAGCCCCCCGCCGCCCCACGGCCGCCTCCCGGCCAGCCCGAGCCGGGCCCTGCCAGGCCATGGCCACCGCCCGGCCAGCCCAAGCCGGCGCCTCGGCAAAGCCACGGCCGCCGCCCGGCCAGCCCGAGCCGCCGCCCCGGCCAGCCAGCCCACCCCTGCCAGCCCGCCCCCTTGCTGTACATCAAGCTGAGGAGAGTAGGAGGAGAGGAGGGCAGCCGTGACTCCCCTGCGCCCTTGCTGTACATCAAGCAGAGGAGGAGAGAAGGGCAGAGAAGAAGAAGGGAAAAGGAGGAGAAGGAAAGGATGAAGAAGAGGAGGAGAAGGAAAGGAGGAAGAAGAGGGGGCAGCGACTCCCCCCGCCACCGTCTCGTTTCATCATTGCCGGGTCCACGGTCGCCTTTTGGCGTGGTAAGAATGCATTTTTTCAGTTTAAGTAGTACTATTACTAGTAGTAGCAAAGCAAAGTAGTAGTAGTATTAGTTGTAGTGGTAGTTGTAGTAGTAGAAGTTTTCAAATAGTGGTGTAGTCCTTGTCGTCATCATAGTAGTAGAACTTGTATAGATATATTTGTGTATACGTGGTTATCGGCCATCATGCCGAGGTGTCTTCCCTTGCTATGTGGTTGTCGGCCATCGTGCTGTTGATTTTTGTAGGTTTTGGGAACCGCGGTGCTGCAGGGAGGTGCTGTCAAAATTTCTCGATGACAAGTATTATTTTTTGTTATTTGTTATAGAGAAGAGGACATTGGAGGTCGGTCGGCGATCATCGGCGACCTCGATCGTCTTCCTCGGGCGGCGCTGGTCCGCACCGCACGTCGCCGCCGCCACGGCATCGACCCGCCACGCCCCACTAGCCCGACTCCCCGCCACCTAAGGTATAACCTCTCTTACCGTAGTATTGGTCATGCATCTCTTTAACCTGTTAGGGCGTCTCCCATTCAAAGAGATAGGGTTAGAGATATGCTATGCAGGTCATCGCATATCTCAAACCCTATCTTTTTTAGATTGTCCACGTTTTCTGGATAGCCCGAGAATGCGTAGATGGTGTTAGTTTCCATGTTCTGCTCGACGGAGACGGAGCAAAGACACCCCCTGTTGTTCTCCGGATACACACACTCCCCTGGGACGTGTATTTGGAGAACGGGGAGGGAGGTTTGCCGAAACTCCGTCTCCAATCGGAGTAGAACATGGAAACTAACCCCATCTACGCTTTCTCAGGTGGGTTTATGACCTATCCTCACCTATTAGATGGTAGAAACCACCTTGCATATACTGGCTTGTTACATTACTCGCTAATACATATGTTAAAGGATGGATGACCGAGAGTGGATGTACACGGGCTGGCGAAGAGGCTAGGTGCCCAACGATGAGTGGACATTGAAGACCGATGCTTTCATAGAATGGGCATTTGGTCAGGCTTTGAAAGGATTTTAACGCAGCTTTTGGTGTCCTTGCAAAGTAAGTGTGCAAATAGAAAAGACAATATAAGGGGACTCTGGGGCGCCATCTATGGAAGTATGGATTTATGGCGAACTATACCCGGTGGTACATGCATGGTGAAGCCGATCAGGTGAGAGAGGAGGTGGTCCGACCCTGTCTAGATGACTATGATGATGATGCGGGGGTAGGAGACATGTTAAATGACTATCACGAAGCATACTTTAATGAAGAACGTCTGGAGGAGGAGCCAGAGGCAAGTGCGAAAGCATTCTACGATATATTAGACGCGGCACAGAAACCCCTTCATGGCCACACAACGGTGTCTCAACTAGATGCCATTGGACGCTTGATGACGTTCAAATCCCAGTATAGCCTGGGTCGAGACACCTTCGATACTGGCGGCGGTTGTTGGTACCATACTTCCGAGGGTCACATTATGCCCAAGAACATGTACGAGTCACAGAAGCTACTTCGTGCACTAAAGATGTCGTATGACCAGATAGATGCTTATTCGAATGGGTGTGTCCTGTTTAGGAAAGAACACGCAGACGCAAAATACTGTCCGAAGTGTAAGTCTTCTAGGTACCTGGAGGCAGAAACTAGTGAAGGACAGAAGAGGCAGCTTGCGATCCCCGTAACTCAGGTGAGGCACCTTCCCTTCATGCCTAGGATCCAACGGCTATACATGACCGAGGAGTCTGCTAAACAGATGATATGGCACAAAAATAGCAAACGATACAATCCTGACAAGATGGTATATGCATCCGATGGTGAGGCATGGATCCACTTTGATGGCAAGCATAAAGAGAAAGTAAAAGAGGCTCAAAATGTATGTGTTGCGCTGTCAACGGATGGGTTCAATCCTTTTGGAATGATGGCTGCTCCATACTCATGTTGGCCCATTTTCATTATCCGCCTGAATCTACCCCCTGGCGTATGCTTCCAAAGCAAGTACGTATTCTTGTCCTTGATAATTCTAGGGCATTCGGGGAATAATATGGGTGTGCTCATGGAGCCTCTGATTGATGAATTGATCGATGCTTGGGTGCATGGCGTATGGACATACGACCGAGCTACGAAAAGAAACTTTAAAATGTATGTGTGGTACCAGTACTCCCTACACGACTTCGTGGCGTATGGGATGTTTGCAGCCTGGTGTGTTCACGGGAAGTACCCATGTCCGATATGCAAGGAGGCTGTGAGGTTCATTAGGTTGCAAAAGGGCGGCAAGTTTTCGTTGTTCGACAAGCATCAGCAATTCCTACCTTCTTCCCATCCATTCAGACAAGACATCAAGAATTTTACGAAAGGTGTCGTAGTGACAGAGGAAGCACCGCCAATGAGGACTAGTGCCGAGGTTCATGCTCAGATAGATGCTCTCATGGTCAATGACGGCAAAGGACATCGATTTGTGGGATATGGTGAGCAGCATATGTGGACTCATAAGTCTGGCTTGACTCGGCTCCCCTATTATGATGATCTGCTCCTTCCACACAACCTTGATGTAATGCACACTGAGAAGAATATTGCCGAGGCACTTTAGGCAACACTGATGGAAACTGATAAGACAAAGGACAACATTAAGGCTAGAGTGGATCTAGCAACGTTATGCGATAGACCAAAGCAAGAAATGAGACCTCCTAGATGTGGCAAGAACTGGACAAAGCCAGATGTCGATTTCATCCTGAAGGAGCCCCAGAGGAGGGAAGTGCTAGAATGGATCCAGTCATTGACGTTCCCTGATGGGTATGCAGCAAATCTGAGGAGGGGGTCAAATTAGATACTCTAAAAGTCTTAGGGATGAAGAGTCATGACTACCACATATGGATTGAGCGGCTTCTTCCGGCCATGGTTCGAGGCTATGTCCCTGAGCATGTGTGGTTAGTGTTGGCAGAGTTGAGCTATTTCTTCCGACAGCTCTGTGCGAATTGAAGACTTAGAACAAATGGACCCTGTGTTGCTCTGTAAGTTGGAGAAGATCTTTCCCCCCAGCTTCTTCAATCCGATGCAGCACTTGATTGTGCACCTTCCTACCGAGGCACGATTGGGGGGCCCGTGCAGTTCCGTTGGTGCTTTCCAGTGGAGAGATGTTTAAAGGTCCTTCAAAAGAAATGTAGAAATAAAAATAAAATTGAGGCGTCCATGGCAGAGGCATACATTCTTGAGGAGGTATCGAACTTCACAATGACATACTATGGTGATAAACTCCCTAGCGTGCATAATCCACCCGGTCGTTACAATGCTGATGAGAATGAGTCGAACCTCAGCATTTTCAAAGGGCAACTCGGAAGCGCAAGTGCATCGACCAACAAATCCTTGAGACCTGACGAGTGGCGCAATATCATGCTATATCTGTTGACCACCCTTGATGAAGTGGACCCGTATTTGCGGTAAGTTCTCACCGAACTGGTTCCATACTCATGAACTTTCATCATGCTATATGTGTTGACCAACCCTGTTGTTTCTCGTTGGCAACGGGGAATTTCTTGATCAATTCAGAAATGAATCAATGGGGAACCTACCCCGCAGAGTGTGATGCCATTCTTCGAAATGGGGCAGGAGGTGGTGTTGGCACTTCTAACGTCGCTATGAATTAACGAGATTAGAAATGCATGGTATTAAATTAATTTATCATTAGCATCTAGCCACTTATTTATCACTAGCATTTCTAAGCATGAATTAAGTTGTCATCCCTAATTATAATGCTAAGGAGCAAATATAGATTTACATGTATTATTCAATATGGCTAGGCAGAGATATGAATATAAACTAAAATAGATTACGCAAGTGGGACAGATAATTATACCATTGTAGCATTTTACCTAGGGAGTTCTACCAGATTGTCGATTTATATTTATACCCTTTTGGGAAAGCTTGTTATAAACTCTATCTATTATATTGATAAGAAAATATATACAATGAATAAGTGATATTACCAATGTCATCTACTCTACTCATAACATGAGAGGTCACAAGATAAATATAGATAAATACGGGTGATAGCATAATCAAGTATCATAATTATAGATAATCATCGAGCATTTTCTAGTCATAATCATAGTTAGCCAATGGATAAACTAAGGAGATAACTGTCTAAGGTAATTCTATAACTACATCAATGAATAACTCTAATTAGTGCAATTATATCTAGTAATCATCGCTAAGTCAACCCTATATCATGATCACATGTAAGGGGCATTAACTAGGAAGGATGTGAAACGAGTCATTATCCAACCGCGACCGTGCCCTGTTGTCCTACATACGGAGGGTGGACTATAGAGGAACCAACGTAGCTGTCACCTACGCGGACTACCACACGTCCCGGCATGTCAGGGTGCACTCGCAGACAAACAAGATATCTAGACACCACGTCTACATATTGTCCATCATCTACCCATTGTACACTTGGATAAACGCTATACGAGCAATTACATGAATTCAATAAGATCGAACTAACTAAACTAGACATATAATCAAAGTAGACAATGACTATTGCAATTAAGAACATATAAACTATTAAGAATAGTGTCTCCCTAATCTGAATAATGAATACAATAAGAAAGAAAGAACTAGAACTATACCAAACTCCTGCGCTCCAGACAGACGCCGGGGGCTCCAGATCCCGATGAAGAACTAGATCTCCTCTACTTCTAATCTAGCTAACTAGAACTATGAACTAGAAGGCTCTTGATAAACTTGAAGGCTTCTTGATGCTTGATGGCTTGAGGCCTTGATGAATAATGAATTGGCTCCCTCCAGGGGGGTCTACCCACATATTTATAGTCCGGTGGGATGAACGTGCGCCGCAGGATCAAACCGACTTAACCAAGGGCCGAGATGCATCAGGAGAGGCAGCGGATGAAGCTTCGGAAGGGGGCCCGGGGAACCCTAGATGGGGCACCGGCCGGCGCCCTGGTGGGGTCGGCCGGCCCCACCTGGCGGCCTCCTGGCCTCCGGTTGCTTCGGGTGTCTTCTAGATCCTTCCCACGTCCCAATGTTGATCTTTCCCGTGGCGGATAAGTTTCGTGATTAATATGCACTTTAATCCCTCTTTTCGGCTTTTCTAGAAAAATCCCTGGAAAATATAGAATATGCAAAACCTCATGAAAATTATCAGTTAAAACCCTAGACTAGTGTGTATTCGTGTATCCTCTTGTGTCTAAAGTTCTAATGAATGTTGACGTTATCCACTGTCAACAGGTGGAATGCCTGATTTCATTTCTTGGTTCCAAAACAAGGTACCCTTCTTAGGTATTTTCACATTGCAAGTTGGAAGCATGTGTGAATAATAGAACGATCTAACCTACTCCATTCTGCAGGCCCAAAGTGATGTGACAATGAGTGCTGAGTTGAGACAGGTTGCTAATGGCTTTGAATATAGGGTTAGGTCATTTACCGGTTATGACGTGAATGGTTACCGCTTTTGTACATCAAGCTATGACAAGGAGAATCGAAGAATCACATGTTCCGGAGTTTTTACAGCCGGCCTTGATAATGTCGAGTATTATGGAAGAATTGAAGAGATATATGAACTCAATTTTGGAGGTTGCAAACCTCTAACTCCTGTCGTTTTCAAGTGTCATTGGTTTGATCCTGCAGTAACTAGACGGACACATGCGAATCTTGGGCTAGTCGAAATTCGACAGGATTCCGTTTTGCCCGGAGACGATGTCTATATTGTGGCCCAATAGGCTACGCAAGTTTATTATCTCCCATATGCATGCAAAACCAAAGAGCATCTTAAGGGGTGGGATATTGTGCACAAGATATCACCGCATGGTAGAATACCGGTCCCCAATGATGAAGACTACAACTTAATTAACCCAACCACTTACGACGGAGAGTTCTATCAAGAAGAGGGGCTAGAAGGAAGGTTCAAGATAGACTTAACCGGAGCGATCGAGATGGAGATAGACAACGAGTGGGTTGCTGACGAGAATGGGGGAGAGGAGGTGATTAGTGTGAAGGACTTACAAATGCTAGAACGATTGCATTTAGAAAATGAAGACAACATTCCTCCTCCGGACATTGACTTTCGTAACCAACAATTCGACTTGGTGGATAGTGATGATGAGACTTATGATCCAGCTAACCCTGATCAAGAAGAATATTTCTAATATACATGTAATATTTATATTATTATTATGTTTTATTTATTATGCATCTATTTCAAAGTACTTGTTTATTTATGCTAATTGGTCTACTCTAATTATTTGCGGGGGATTGAGTGAAGATGGTGGGCGGTATGAGGATCGTGCGGTCGCTCTACAAAACAAGAGCTGGAGGGTCGAGCAGCGGGAGGAGAGGAGCGGGAGGAGTAGGAGGAGGAGAGAGCCCTCGCCTATCATCGTGGCGCCGCCACGAGCGAGGTGAGCCGGAGGAGGATGAGGAGCAGCAAAGGAGGAGGAGGAGGAGCAAAGGGGAGGAGGAGGAGAGGGACGAGGAGGAGGAGGAGGAGGAGGAGGAGGAGGGAGGAGGGAGGAGAGGGTTCCGCTGGCTCGGGTGTCTTTGTGGTACTGCGAGGACCGGCGAGCCTCCCTCAGAGACCGATTCCTATTGCCAGACGCCTGTTGGTTTGTACGGAACCCCCAAAGTAAGTGACTTAAGATATTCTGAATACTTTTGCTTATGATATGTTCAAAATATCATTAGGAACTAATAATTTTCTTAATCATGTGGGCAGGTCTTGGGACGATCCTAGAGGTTGCCGGTGATCACCAACGCCCAGATGAATGGCATCCCAGGACTTCTTGTGAGGGAGCACTTCCCCCGGCTTGGTCTTGCACGGTGGAGTGATGGAGCCGGCCTACATGTGGAAGCACTACGAGTCGGCCACCGATGAAGCAGATCTTGTTGGCCGGATGTTTAACAACAAGGCACAGCACATCAGGGTCGAGCTGTGGGTAAGTACTTCTTGCAGTACATAGGTCAATACATCACATCTGTTACCCTTTCTTCCAATACTGAATGTATTTATAACACTTTACTTAATATGCAGGATTTCTACAGATACGAGCCAGGAATGGAGGAATTGGCGGATCGGGTGGCTATCCAGGCCTGTAAGAAGCTCGTGCATGACATGCATTGCGAGTCGCGCCTCCAAGCTATCATAAACTCGCGGCGTGGTTTGAAAGCGGGGAAGGTCACCAAAGCGAGAAGCAAGAAACATTTTCTTGACCGGGACCGGTACCTAAAGGTATCATTCTTTCAAGATTAAATACGATTAATTTCATCTTCTTATATTTCTTACTTGTTGACGTGTAGGCCGTTCCGAGTTGGTGCTCCACGCCGAGTGTTTTTAAAAAAACACTCGGCAAACCCATTGTCGCCGTTTGAAGTCCGTTTGCGTCTTTACTGAGTGTCAGACACTCGGCAAACAATTTGCCGAGTGTCGATCAAAAAAACACTCGGCAAATCTCTCTTTGCTGATAATTTTTTCACCGTGAGCTCTTTGCCGAGTGTTATACTCGGCAAACCTTTTGTCGAGTGTTTTCTAGGGTTTGTCGAGTGCCAGTGACACTCGGCAAATCACCTGTTTCCAGTAGTGGCTGGGGTGCCGTGGCTAGGGCAAGGAGGCTGCTGCTGCCCTAGAAACGTAAGGAGGGGAGGACGAGAGGGCTAGGGCTCTTCTTCTTTGTAACTTAGATGGCCCTTGGGGCCAGGCAACAATAATTGCCTTGCTTACTTCTCCCAATAGTATTTACAAGTACGGAGGTCCTAGCGCCCGGACGTCCGGATGCAACAACCCTTCCGGACGCCCCCCGCCAAACTCTGTTGCGCATCCGCCTGCCGCTAGCAGCCCTTTACCGTATGCCTAATAGCATAATAGACACCCGCACCTACTCCCACCGCTTTGCGGGTTGCGCATGCCGCCGCTTTGTTAGCCTTGATCCACGTGCCCTAGACGGCCACATCTTCCCTCCATCACTTGCCACCAGCTCACCACCCGCGGTCCGTCCCTCACACCGCCCGCCTCGCCCCCCTGTAGCCCACCCCCCTAGCTCACCCCGTGCTTGCCGGTTGCGCCTTCACACCGCCCCCATGTGCAAGCATGCCCCTCTCCCCTTGACTGCAGCAACCCATCCGCTTGCCCCTACACTTCTGTCCGCTATCCAGCCTTGGGACGTCCGATCTAGCAAGCCACGCACCGGCCGCCTGGCCGGCACCGCCCCTCCCCGGATGACGCAATATGGAAAAAACTGTAATAAAATAACATGCAACAACGCGGAAAACCTTACTGCAATAAATAAGCCGAGGTAGTTGAACTACGATGAACATATTACTGCATGCAATAAGAAGGAACACCAGCTGCAACATTATGGTGAAGTAGCTGAAACACCAAAGAACATATAAGGAAACAACAGTTGCAACACGAGATTATTGTAGCTGAAACAATATGAACAGATTATTGCAAAACGAGACCGAGATTGAAGCAATTGAAACATACTGCAACATTCAAGTAGTACCGCTGCGACATGAGATTGGAGCAATCGAAACATACTGTAACATCTTGAAAAGTACTTTTGCAACATCTCAAGAAGAACTATTGCAACATCGCAAAAACATTTATCGCAACAACTAAAAAAATTCCGTTGCAACAATCAAAACATACTGTAAAATCTCGAGAAGTACTTCTACAACATCTCAAGAAGTACTATTGCAACATCGCAAAAACATCTGTTGCAACATCTAAAATATTTCGTTGCAACATTCAAAAATATATTTTGCAACATCAAAAACTCATTACAACACGTAGAGATCTGACTCCTGAGAGTTCACTGGAACTCTAGCCACTCCCGCATCCCTTAGATCCAGTGGAGAAAAGGAGGAGGAGGAGGCCTTAGATCCATAGGAGAAAGGCTCAGATCTAGATCCATATGGGAGGAGGGAGGAGCAGCAGGCCTCAAATCCAAAATCCCTTCACCACCTACCTGGTTGGAGCAGCCACCGTCATCCTCGCCTCTGGTGGAGTGTGGAAGCAGGGTCGCCCGGTGCAGGGATGGTTGGCTTGGGCTCCGACCACGGCTACAGCATGGGCCACGGGGTCGGTGCACTGGCACGGGCATCGAAAGATTCCATGGCCGTGGACATGGCGACGGAAAAGGATGGCCTGCAGCTCACCTCGTTGCCTCTGCCGGGTGCGCGAGCAATGAGCAAAGTGAGGAACAGGAAGGAGCAGACAGTGACGAGAGAGATCAGGAGCCGCACACGATGGAGGAGTGGGAGGCGCGCAGCAGTAACGAGGCGGAGTCCTTCACACGAGCCGCTTGTGACGGAGGAGTGGGAGGCGCGCAGCAATGATGAGCCGGTAGCAGAATCATGGACTGATGGTGTTGGTGTTGGTGAAAGGAGGAAGTGGAAAGATAAGGATGAGAATTTTTTATTTATTATGTGGCAGCACGAGCGGTGGGTGGGGGAGGTGCAATAGGCAGGTGACACGTCCGGAAACGGACAGACGTTCGTGTCTATTTTTTACCGTTACAAGTATTTATATGTCTCTAGCAAAATTAAATAAAGATAATTGGGCTTATGAGCCCATCAAACTAAGCTGGCCCCTAATACTAATCCTTGGGCCTAGCCACTGTCACGCTGACGCCTTTTATATTGGAATACCGGTCATAACTGTTGTATCATTCTCTCCTTGAATCAAATACGTCCTCATCTTTGGGGGTAGCCTTGTGTTTCTTCTTTTTCACAGCAGCAACAATGTCAGTCTTTGTGACAGGAGCAAATACCTCAGCCCTTATATCATTTTCTACAATTGGTTTGAGCATACAATGAACTCTCACATACGAATAACTATTGGAACAACCACTATGTATATCAAGAACAAGCCACCATGGGTGACCCAACAATAAATGTGTCACATGTCAAATCAGGGAGGTAACAATTGGTAAATTTAGCAGGCCAGTGGAGGCCCAAACAAGGAAGATGGGCAGCTGACGGGGCTCCCATGGCCCACCCTAGGGCAAGGGGGCGATGAGCACCGCCGCTACAACCTACCGCGGGTGGTGGACGTGGGCCCCCCATCGGCCCGCCACCGTCGCGGCCACCATATTCAACATAAGTTATCTTTTATATTTATTATCTAGGAAATTAAGAATACAAAAAAGGGAAGTTCATGTTCAATAAAGACTTTTCCGATAGAGTCCACTTGAGACTAAATACTAGGAGATTGTAAAAATTGAATTAAGAAGTAATTGGGCGAAAGTCCTTTATTTCAATCTCCAGCGCTCGCGCTCTCTCTCTCTCCTCACCAATGCCGCCGGCGCCTAGGCGCCGCCCGCCACCCCCCTGCGGCCGCGCGCCCTCTCCTCCTCTTCCGATGAGGACATCACTCCTTTGGATACAACCACTGATCCTTCTACTACTATACCGCAAGGGCCAATGACCCGAGCTCGAATGCGACAACTAAAATTACAGGTGAGTTCGTTCTTAAGCGATCCGTTTCATAATTTTGAGAATAGATTGCTACCTAATGATGTTATATTGCTTAGGAACAGTGGAGAGGGTCATGAGGAACTTAAAGGAAGGTGTGGAGGCGAGGAAGACCAGCTAGGACGTGCAACACAAGCCGGAGGTCCTGACCAACACGATTTCGAGTCTACCTCGGCGTCCAGGACCAGTCTGTCTTGAGACCAGCGCCACGGACACATCCGGACTCCGTTTTTGATGGTTCAGCCACGGTTGGAAAGATAATTTGATAAGGAAGCCAATGCAACTGGTCTCACATCAAAATTCCTTCGGAGTCAACGGGAATTGTTGAAATAAGTCAGCGTCCAGAATCTATCCAGGTGCTGCGTCACCTTTACTTGGTCCGTTGGGCCGTGTATCGTCTTGAGCCCATTAGGGGGGCGCGTCCAGGGTAGGCGACGACCCTAAGACCTTTATAATCATTAGTCACCACCATCATTAGGGTTTGGGTTTTGCTTAAGATTAATCGTCCATTGACGATCATTTGTTCATCGGTTTGTGGAACCCCAACTTGAGAACTTAATCATTCATCTGCAGTTTGTCCCAACTTTTCGAGCTGCGTTCTTTCGAGTTCTTGCTTGTGTTCTTCGTTTCGCAGGCACGGATTAGCCTTCTTGGCGAGGTCAATCGGTTGGTGACACGGTTGATAACCCGAGGAATCGTGGTGCTAAGGTTGCGGGGTTCGGGTCTTTTTGATCCGAAGCCGGATCGGTGTGTCGCGTTCCAATCAAAACGAGCTATCCGGGACCTAACGGAAGATCGGGAATCACGTCCCCATCAAGTGGTATCAGAGCTTAAGGTATACCGTCAGGTTCGAAGTTATCCCTTAGTTCGTGTTTTGTTTCATCCCATAGTCCACGGCCATATTTGTTTCTCGTCCTACAACCTCTCCGCGCCATAGCCTTTGCATATTTCGGTTTGAGTTCGTAGTGTTGACTTTGTGTCCGTAGTTGAGATCTTGTTGCTGGTTAGGTTGTGTTAGAGTTCATTGTGTGTGTTTATCTCAATTGTCGCTATCCCATCCACTGTGCCCAAACAACAAGTCGAAGCCACCACATTACTCGACTTGCCTCGCTAGCCGCCTTGTGTGATATCTCGCCGCGCGCTAACCCTAGATAGGTTGCAAGCCGCTGTTATTTCGCCTACATCGCAGCTCTCCTTACATCATCTGGCGAATACCTATGATCGGTGTTGGAGTTTAGGGACGCTTTGCCCTAACTGCCGCCGCCGTGTTGTTCCTTGCAGCAAACATAACTTGAGGTACTTTCGGTAAAACAAGCATAACTTTTCGCTCGTTTATCAGAAAAATCTAAAAAAAATTCAGCAGCTTCTTGACACCATTCTGAGGGGACCCAAACTGCCTATGGCCTGTTTGGTTTCGTTAAAATTGCCAAAAAAATTCAGGAAAATAAAGAAAAAAATTATCAAGGTTTCTGCACGCTTTTCAGAGAACGTGCTGAATTTCTGTAGACCACATTCCACCTCAGTTGGAGGTGCCAATTTTTGTGGTTACATCTTTTGTGATCCTTGTTCAGAGAAAAATATAAAAAAAATTGTGAAAAAATAAAAAAGTTTGATTTCTACTAGTGCCTTTTGCAAAAATCCGAGGAAAATTCAGAAAAAGGAAAAATCCGAGCTCTCGGCAAAGTGAGTGCGTGCTGTCTGGTGTCTTTAGCTAGTTGTTTCGTGTGCTCTTATCATCCATCATATTTGTTTCTCCACCTTGTTCCTCACACAACTGAGACTTGCAAAGCACTTTTAGACCAAAGAACGAGAAAGAAACAGTACTTAGGACTATAATTCAGCATTACTATACATTCTTCGATTTATGTGCCATATATACATATTATTCTCCTTTTGTGCCTTCCAAGCTCCACATATTCTTCAGATCAGTACAGAAAAAGGACCCTTGCAATCGCGGTGCCGCATCTCCATAGGTATCACAACCGTCCACCGAGTGTTACCATCCGCTGCTTGCATTTGTAAGAACGTCGGTAAGAACTTGGTAAGACGTCTAGTGAGGGTGTGATTCCACCAAGTAACCCACAAACAGTTGTTAGGGATTTTCTTTGACAACTAACCATGCCGACGACGTTCTGTTTTTGTCTAGTCGGTTTGCGGGAATTTAAGGATATGATGCTTCAAAGCAGATGGAAAAGCTAGTGAAGGAAGTTAAAGAACTCAACTATTACGTTGAGGGTGTGGACAAGCGACCGTCCACACTATATCGAGAAGGTTCAAGAGCTCGAGAACAATACCAACGACGATTTCGATTTCGGCCAAGTGCTTGAAGAAGATAAAGTCTACAACCCCGATGGTAGACTTGATGAAAGGTCCACAAATGAGAATAAAGCTGCGTCGACGGCTCGAATATAACGAACAGGTATGGGAGGAGGAAATCGAGGGCGACGCAATGAAGGTAAAGATGATCCTTTTGCTAAGGTAAAATTTACCATACCTTCTTTTCATGGCAAATATGACGCTGAGGAATATCTTGATTGGGAGATGACAGTAGAACAAAAGTTTGAGTCCCATGGAGTGCCTGGTTGCTATAAGGTTAGACATGCCACTAGTGAATTTAAAGATTTTGCTATAATCTGGTGGCAAACTTTAGATCCAAAACCTTTATTATGGGACGGGTTAAAAACAGCAATGCGTGATAGATTTGTACCCCCTTCTTACAAACATGATTTACGAAAAAATTGCAACGTTTAGAGCAGGGAGACATGTCTGTTCAAGAATATTTTGCTGAGCTTCAAAAGGGTATGTTGCGTTGTGGTATAGAGGAGGATTCTGAGGATAAAATTTATCGTTTTTATGGTGGTTTGAGACGTGAAATTCAGGATATCATTGATTATAAAGATTTTAGTACTACCAACCAGTTGTTCCAGCTTGCTATGCTTGCAGAGAAGGAATTGCAGGGACGACAAAAGCTTCAGAAGGGTAGAAACTACAGCAGCCCCTTCACACCCAAGACGACAACGTTTCAGCCCCCAAGTCCTCGAGAGCATCTCCAGCAACTCCAGCAGCGAGCGTGCGAACAGCTCCATCCGCGTCTACTCCTTCGGCCCATTTGGTAAACCTCTCTTGCAGGAACCGCCCAAGAGTGCTTCTTCGATAGCTTCCACCGCACGCTCTTCATCTATTCAGTGCCATCGCTGCCATGGAATTGGTCATGTCGCCAGGGACTGCCCTAGCAAGTGGGCATATATTGCTACAGATGATGGAGGTTATGTGAGCACTTCTCGACGTGGAGGATGAAATTGAAGAACAGCCCACCTCCGATGCAGAATTGTCTTTGAGCATTGACGATCTTTGGTCACCGATGCACAATCATTGTGCAACGGGTTCTTAGTACACGATTGAGACGGCAGAGCAGAGTTGCGGCGCCACAACTTGTTCTAGATTTTATTCGTCATCAAGGACCGGCGTGCACGGGTCATCATTGATGGAGGGAGCTGCAACAACCTGGTGAGTTCTAATTTAGTTAAGAAGCTTGACTTGCCAACCCGTCCACATCGACATCCGTACCATATTCGGTGGCTAAACGACTTCGGAGGTAAGGCCAAGGTAAGTAAAACAAAGACGCGCGTACACTTCTCCCTTGGTACATATTCTGATTTTGTAGATTGTGATGTGGTCCCTATGCAAGCTTGTTCTCTTTTTTATTGGGTAGGCCTTGGGAATTTGATAATGATGCGATCCACCATGGAAGAAGCAATAAATATACTTTTATGCATAAAGGCAAAAAATATTACTTTGGTACCCATGACCCCTGCTCAAATTGTTCAAGCCGATAGAGAGCGAGTTCTTTGAGAATGAAAATAAACAAACTTCTACACGATAAGCGACAAGTAGCTAAATTGAAACATCTGTTATGCTTGCAAATAAATCGATCTTGCTCAAATCGATGATATATATTATGCTTTGGTATGCAAAGATGCTTTATTTTCAATTGATGATATGGCTAGCGCTTTGCCACCCTCTGTCACTAACCTTTTGCAGGAGTACGAGGACATTTTTCCTGCTGAGGTGCCTCCCGGACTTCCACCCATTCGAGGGATCGAGCACCAGATCTACTTAATTCCTGGAGCGAACCTGCCAAACCGAGCTGCCTATCGTGCCAATCCTGAGGAGACTAAGGAGATTCAGCGCCAAGTCCAAGATATCTTGGACCGCAGGTATGTACGTGAGAGCCTTAGTCCTTGTGCTGTTCCAGTCATTTTGGTTCCAAAAAAGATGGGAGTTGGCGCATGTGTGTAGATTGTCGGGCTATTAATAATATAACCATAAGGTACCGTCATCCTATTCCGAGACTTGATGACATGCTAGATGAGTTAAGTGGTTCTATGATTTTTTCTAAGGTAGACTTGAAAAGTGGGTACCACCAGATAAGAATGAAATTAGGTGATGAATGGAAAACTGCTTTTAAAACTAAGTTCGGCTTGTATGAGTGGTTAGTAATGCTTTTTGGGTTAACTAATGCACCTAGCGCTTTCATGAGATTGATGAACGAGGTTTTACATCCTTTCATTGGCAAATTTGTTGTGGTATACTTCGATGATATCTTGATATACAGCAAGTCTTTACATGATCACCTTAATCATCTCCGTGCTGTTTTTGATATTTTTGCGGGCTGCGCGCTTATTTGGTAACCTCGAGAAGTGCACTTTTTGCACCGAACGAGTCTCGTTTCTTGGCTATGTTGTGACTTCGCAGGGAATTGAGGTAGATGAAGCCAAGGTGCAAGTGATACGGAGCTGGCCTACGCCCACAACCGTGACACAAGTGCGAAGTTTTCATGGACTTGCTGGATTTTACTGCCGCTTTGTCAGAGATTTCAGCACCATTGCAGCCCCACTAAATGAGAGTTGACGAAGAAAGGTGTTGCTTTCCTTTTGGGGAGAAGAACAAGAAGCGTCCCTTTGCTCTTTTCAAGGACAAACTTACGAACGCACCGGCTGCTACAACTTTCTCGATTTTGGTAAGACTTTTGAGCTTGAATGTGATGCCAGCCGGAGTTGGCATTGGTCTTTGTTCTCGATGCAAGAAGGTAAACCTGTTGCTTATTTCAGTGAAAAATTGAATGGGCCTGTACTTAATTATTCCACGTATGACAAAGAATTATATGCTCTTGTTCGATCATTAGGCACGTGGCAACATTATTTATGGCGTAAAGAGTTTGTTATTCACTCGATCATGAATCACTAAAACATCTTAGAACTCAAAATAAATTGAACCGTCGACATGCTAAGTGGGCTGAATTTATAGAGTCTTTTCCTTACATTATCAAACACGTGAAAGGGAAGAATAATATTATTGCCGATGCTTTGTCTAGAAGATATGCTATGCTGTCCCAACTTGATTGTCGTATCTTTGGGCTTGAAACAATAAAAAGAACAATATGCTCATGATGCTGAATATAAAGATGTGATAGATCATTGTAAAGAGGGACATACATGGAACAAATACGTTACGAAAGATGGGTTTTGTTTAGAGCTAACCGCCTATGCATTCCAGTTGGTTCCGTTCGTCTTTTTGTTGTTGCAGCAGAACACATGGAGGCGGATTGATGGGGCATTTTGGAGCTAAGAAAACCGAGGAGGTGTTGTCTACACATTTCTTTTGGCCACACATGAGACGTGGACGTAGAGCGGTTCGTGGCTCGGTGCACTACATGTCAAAAAGCTAAGTCACGGTTGAACCCACATGGTTTGTATATGCCTCTTCTGTGTTCCTTCTATTCCTTGGGCTGATATATCTATGGATTTTATTTTGGGATTGCCACGGACTAAAGGGGGAGAGATAGTGTTTTTGTGGTGGTTGATCGTTTTTCTAAGATGGCACATTTTATTCCTTGTCATAAAAGCGACGATGCTGTGCATATTGCTGATTTATTCTTTCAAGAAATTGTTCGCTTGCATGGTATGCCTTCTACTATTGTTTCAGATTGTGATGCAAAATTTTTGGGTCACTTCTGGCGCACTTTGTGGAACAAATTGGGGACAAAGTTACTATTTTCCACTACTTGTCATCCCTAAACTGATGGTCAAACTGAGGTAGTGAATCATACATTGTCCACCATGTTGAGAGCAATTTTGAAGCATAATCTAAAGATGTGGGAGGAATGTTTGCCACATGTGGAGTTTGCATACAATCGAGCTGAACACTCTACCACTAAGGTAAGTCCTTTCCAGGTAGTGTATGGATTTAACCCTCGTGCTCCTATTGATCTTTTGCCTTTACCTACCACTGAGAGAACACATAAGGATGCTAAAGCACGTGCTGAATTTATTTTTAAGTTGCATGAAACAACTAAGGCCAACATTGAAAAAATGAATGAAAAATATCAAATTGCGGGTAGTGAAGGTAGAAAAGAAGTTAAACTTGAACTGGGTGATTTAGTTTGGTTGCATTTGAGAAAAGATAGATTTCCAGAGCTGCGAAAGTCTAAATTAATGCCAAGAGCTGCTGGTCCTTACGAGATTATAAAGAAAATAAATGACAATGCATATACGCTTGAGTTGCCATCCGAGTTCGGGGTTAGTCCTACATTTAACATTGCAGATTTGAAGCCATACTTGGGCGAAGAAGATGAGCTTGAGTCGAGGACAACTCCATTTCAAGAGGGGGAGGATGATGAGGACATCACTCCTTTGGATACAACCACTGATCCTTCTACTACTATACCACAAGGGCCAATGACCCGAGCTCGAATGCGACAACTAAAATTACAGGTGAGTTCGTTCTTAAGCGATCCGTTTCATACTTTTGAGAATAGATTGCTACCTAATGATGTTATATTGCTTAGGAACGGTGGAGAGGGTCATGAGGAACTTAAAGAAAGGTGTGGAGGCGAGGAAGACCAGCTAGGACGTGCAACACAAGCCGGAGGTCCTGACCAACACGATTTCGAGTCTACCTCGGCCTCCGGGACGATCTGTCTTGAGACCCCGGCGCCACGGACACATCAGGACTCCATTTTCGATGGTTCAGCCACGGTTGAAAAGATAATTTGATAAGGAAGCCAATGCAACTGGTCTCACGTCAAAATTCCTTCGGAGTCAACAGGAATTGTTGAAATAAATCAGCGTCCAGAATCTGTCTAGGTGCTGCGTCACCTTTACTTGGTCCGTTGGGCCGTGTATCGTCTTGAGCCCATTAGGGGGGCGCGTCCAGGGTAGGCGACGACCCTAAGACCTTTATAATCATTAGTCACCGCCGTCATTAGGGTTTGGGTTTTGCTTAAGATTAATCTGTCCCATTGACGGTCGCCGTTCATCGGTTTGTGGAACCCCAACTTGAGAACTTAATCATTCATCTGCGCAGTTTGTCCCAACTTTCTCGAGCTGCGTTTTTTCGAGTTCTTGCTTGTGTTCTTCGTTTCGTAGGCACGGATTAGCCTTCTTGGCGAGGTCAAACCGGTTGGTGACACGGTTGATGACCTCGAGCAATCGTGGTGCTAAGGTTGCAGGGTTCGGGTCTTTTGATCTGAAGCCGGATCGGTGTGTCGCGTTCCAATCAAAACGAGAGCTATCCAGGACCTAACGGAAGATCGGGAATCACGTCCCCATCATCTTCCTTCTCCAATTCACCAGGCCCAAACGACCCTCGCCGTGTGTGTTACAACTGGTATCGTGAGTCCCAGAAGGATTCATAGGTTAAATCCATGGACACCATTGTTGACTTTGAGAAACTCTTCGGGGAGTTCACCATAAATGTCACCACAAAGTTCGACGATGTCTACATCAAGATCGATGACGTCTTTGCGCGTGTCAACAACTTCACCAACATCATGTTCGCAGTCGAGTTGCTCATGGAACTCACCCTAGAAAGGAGGAGCTCCTGCCGGTCAAGATTGAGAACGTCGTCGACATCTCGAAGACGAGCTTGAACAGATCTGCTACGTCCCTCGCTCGTGTGTACGAGCAGCGGTTCCTCACCATTCTGGAAAAGAGTAAGACGCCACCAGTGCCCGATACACTTCCTGTGGCTGCGCCGATGACTTTGCCCGCGACAATGACAGTCACCGCCAACGATGACAACTCTGGCGACAACACTTGCATGATGGTCATCAGCAAACCAGATGTGGGAGTGTAGGGAGGAACCCTATTCTATCTACATGGCATAATGAGCGGTGCCAGAGTACACATCTTTGTGGACTTGGGATCAAGTCACAACATCATCAACATCAACGTCGCCCGTGCTAATGGTGTGCACGAGTTCGGAATCAACACCATGGTGCTCGATGGCAGCGGAGAAGAGGTACCTTGTTATAGCATTTCTTTTCATGTTCCAGTTACCATTGACAACGATGTTTTTCACATGGATACCCTCTTCCTCGACATTGGCAACAACGTCGATGTCATTCTGGGCATGCCATGGCTAGCTAGCCTTGGATGTCTCGTCGGACTTCACCATCATGGAGCTGCTACACTTTTGCGATGGGATGCCACATCTACTTCGAGTAGTACCACGACATCAACCTCCACCACCATGAGCGGCATGGGTGGCACCACTTTCGCTACCCCCGTAGTGGTGCCTGCCATGTAACCTGTGCCACTAGTGATGAATAGGGCGCACAGAGCAAGCTGACTGTCAGCGCTCGATGTCATCAACACCAACGGCGACATCATCTTCATCAAGCTTCGCCAAGCTGTTTTTGAGGATAGAGAGCTTCGTGCCTTGGTCAAGACGATCATGGAGGGACGTGCGGTATGAGTTTGGTCACTTGACCAGGGGCTGATACTCTTCGATAGACGCTTCTACATTCTAGTCTCTTCACCACTGCTACCTTAGTTGCTGCGAAATCTTCGCTAGGGGGCAGAGCTGACATGGAGCACCTAGCGGTAGGTAATTACAAGCCACCAGCTGATGGAGGAGCGTTGAAGCCACTATCGCTGTACGTCTTGGAGGTACAAGCGTGGCCACTGCACAAGAGCATCTACAACGCCAAGGTTGTCTTCCTGGATGATTCAGGCCATGTGATGGACAACATGGGGAGCATCAACATAAACATACTCTTGGGGATGTTTGCACATCACCTCTCCCCAAGGATGTTTGAGGTGGGCGCATTCCTCTTTGACGACATGATGGACATGACATCTTCCCCGGCAAAATGCTTCATGAGGACGATATGGCGGTGAATACCTTTGAAGGTCATCAACCACGCCGACAACCATATCTGCATCTACGCTAGGCCACTTTGGATATGTTGCATAGCTTTGAGTTCATCGCTTTTGTTCCCACGAATGCCTTGGCAAAGGCTTCATAGGCGAAGGGATACCATTCAAGAGGACGCATTGTATGAGTACCATGGCTACATCAGCACCATCCACTACTACTTCGAGTTCCACGTCCTTAGAACAAGGGCGAACATCATCAAGGCTGGCTTCCGCATCGAATGCCTTATCGAGATCATTGAGGAGTTCCCAGCCAAAACGACTGCTATGGAGGGCATCGATGACTAGGATGCATTTCGGCACGAGGACACACTGATCGGAGAAGGGGAGTTGTATCACACGCCAAACCAGGGTAGTGACAATTGGCAAATTTGGCGGGACAGTGGAGGCCTAAACAAGAAAGATGGGTGGCCGAAGGAGCTCCCATGGGCCACCCTAGGGCAAGGGGGCGATGGGCGCCGCCGCCTGTCGCGTGGGTGGTGGCCATGGGCCCCTATCATGACCGCCCGCCATCGCGCCGATATTCTTTGCAAGTTACCTTTTATGCTTTATTATTTAGGAAATGAAGAATAGAAAAAGGGAAGTTCAGATTCGATAAGGGCTTTCCCGATAGAGTCTACTAGGGATTATAAATAATAGGAGATTGTAATCAATTAAATTAAGAAGTAATTAGACGAAAGTCCTTTATTCGAATCTCCCCGCGCGCTCTCTCTCTCCCAGCGTAGCCGCCACCCTAGCCGCCGCCGCCACCCCCGTGGGCGCCGCCCTCCCTCCTCCTCTTCCTTCTCCTCCGATCCACCGGGCCCAATCCATCCTCTCGGCCGCGTGTGTTACAAAATGACACCTATCAGTATGACATTACAATCCAATTGTATCAACATCCCAAATGAAAAAATTGTCTCTACGCACCTTTCGAGTCATTTTTAATGAGCCATTTTGATTCATCGACAACATATATAATGCAGCATTGAAAGCGTTCGTATACACGTAAAAATGGATTCACCAAAATCTGAACTAATTGCATTTGTAAAACTACCACCCATCAATATTAGTTAGCATGTTTAGGCGAAGAAACTTTTTGACCATTCTTCAACATTTTCATGTTGTCCTTTTGGAACAGACCTCGGTAGTTCAAAATACGCCATACCTCTTATCTTGCTTTCTGCAATCTCCACTAGACAAGTTGCACCTTTTGACCGGAGGCCAAGAAAACTTTTAACAGCAGCAGCATGTTGGCTTGGCACTTTTGGACATTTGTCACCAATTTTAGTGTCATTAACTACCTTGGTGTCAGGCAAGTTATCATTCAATCAATAGCTATCATTTTCTTTCATTCAAGCACAGGATCATATCAGAATTGTAACATGACTTTCATACTATTCACCTGTCATGATATGCACTTCATGTAATCCCACTACTACATCAAAACATCTTTGGAAAATTTCTTCTTTGCCAAGTATAGCATCACGTGTGATTCGAGTCCACAACCCCACAAGAAATCCTCCATAACATCTATCAATCATAGTAGTCATCTAGACTTGATCTTGAATAAAATGTTGGGACATTCTTAGTTTCCTTTGGCAAGACTGTAATTTGACATTGAGAAGGTAGCTAGGTAGCAACAAATTTAAATGCACCATGTGCGATCCATGATCTGATACCACTTGGTAAGATATGGTTGCAAGTGCCCAATTTTGACCTAATTTTTCACCGTTCAAGACAAATTAGAATATGATTTTAAAAAAAAAATGGTATGAGCAATCCAAAATCCCTAATCACAAATGGGTCACATCACAGACAGGAAAAAATACCCATCCTCAATCATAGTTATAACAAATCTGTTATACCCATCTTTGAAGGTGTCTAGGAACCATATGTGATACATGTCACACTGGTGTTGTCTAGATCTATCTATGATTTGATCAAACTTTATCATAGATGTGTATAACTTGTCCACGGTACATGTATCTAAAGGACCAAACAACCAACCAAAGATGGGGTGAACGTGACTAAGGGATATTGAGAGAGACAAGGCTCTCATGTTGCCTGGGCTTATAAAAAGAAGTAAAAAGTAAATCTTTCTAATTGGAGAGTTACTACAAAACTACTCTACCACTTGGGATAAAGAGCAATCGACTAGAAAGTGGTATCCAAGTTGGGAGGGTCCATATAAGGTGCTCAAAGTAATATTTGTAAACTCATACACTAGTGTAGTAATTTTTGAGACACCTCCCTTTTCTAACAGAGGCCGTTTTCTTAGTAGACCACCTCTAACCTTCATGGAGGCACAGTAACTATACAACCGTTGCTCAAAATCAATTTTTACGGACAGTGAAACCGTCCCTAAAAATGTTTAGAGACGATTTTATTAAAAAATCTTGAAAATATGATTTGTAAGGATGGTTGCTTATGTCAACCATTTTGGAAAACGAGTGACTTTTAGAAGCGGTTTTATTAAGTCCAAAGCGTCCCTAGAAAAACGATGTTAAAAAATATCTACAAAGATAAGTAAATTCATATCTTTTTAAATAAAGTTGGATCAAGACAAAATTTATATCAAAATTATAGAGCTTGATGAGATCTAAAATTGTAACACCCAGTTTTAATAAACAAAACTAGGCTTACCATATGTGTGCTCAGAAAGTCCACACATACAGCAATAGAAGAAGAGAGTACAAAAAATAGTGTTATATAGCGAAAACACACTTATATTCAACACTTACATTAGAGTAACATGGAACGATAGCTAATCTTCTTTTTAGGCTCCATTCTCCATAGGGACGGTTGACTGGGGGTACATACGCCTAGCAACTCACTAACTCCACCATCTGGTACCCATCCGGGATTTTTCAAAGTAATAAAAAGTAAAGGCAAGCGCATAAGTACATGTCGTATTTAGCAAATATAACGTGGGGTTCATGAGGCTCAAAAGGCTGACACTGGTTTACTATGATTAACTTTTAAATGATTAATATTTATGGCATTAATAGCAAGAAGGTAGTAGTGTTTCGCATAACCACAAGATCAGGTGAACAAGAATAAAGAATAATATATAACAACATAATTAAACATCATATAACAGTGATCGACTATTCCATAAGAATCGCTGAGACCGCCCGTATCCATGGGCACGCCTAGTATACCGGTTTATTAAGATGCGCACGTAGGTGTACACATTCACTGTGAGTCATGATTTTTAATGCATTAAGTTAAATACTCCCAAGACACCAAAAACCATATAAAGTCATTCAATGGTTCGTCTAACAAGTTAGTGCTATTAGATTCACTCGGCAAGCACACTAGTACTGTAATCTTAATGGAGGCGGGCAGAACGGCTTAACGGAGGCGGTTTTCCCAACCGCCTCGGAGCATAGGTCACGGTTAATCCGAGCCTTAACCGAGGCGGTTTGGAATCCGCCTCCGTTAATAGTATTAACCGAGGCGGTCCGATTAAGACAACCGCCTCCGTTAATAGTATTAACCGAGGCGGTCCCTAATACACAATCGCCTCGTTAATAGTATTAACAGAGGCGGTTCTTTTAAATTGACCGCCTCGGTTAATGCTTTGCAGAATTAAAAAAAGAGATTTTCTTTTAATATTTTAAATTGATTTTAAAATGAATTTGAAATTCGAATTAAAACATGTACCAACAATGAATACACGCAGATAAAGGATAAACACATAAATTATATCCATTCATTTGTCGTTCCCAACATTCAACACAAGAGTTCTCACAAAATACAAGTTTTAATAGCTAGAGTTCTAAAGGATCGAGAAGTTAAGATCTTTGTAGTATCTAATCGAAGATGTCCGGTAACACATAATCGTGCATATTCAGTTTGTGTCCTCCGGTTGCGTAGCTTCTCGTATTTTTTCCGCAGACCCCGGCTCGCTCTCCTAGTAGAAGAATTGACCGCCCACATGACAAAGATTGGTCCATTACAAACTTACGGATGTCGGAGACTGTCTGTCGATGTTTGCGTTGTCCAGGACCCTACACCTTTTCCACCATCCAAGTGATTTCTTGAGCTGCCGATAGGCATGTCATTTGTACTTGCCGCAGGCCCTAAGGTATACTCACAAGCGTAGTATCCACATAGAATACTGCCTTCAGGTTGTTTGGCGCACTGCATGCACGATATATACACACCACGTAATACCTATAGTTAGTACATATACAGAGCATGAACGATGTCGCAAGACATGAGTTTTAGGACATTTACCGGGAACTCTCGCCTCACTTTCAGTACGTGTCTATACTTCGCCTTCTTCTTCTCGGACCTTCGATCGAAGGTGTCAGGGTCTTCGTAGTACTTTCTATAAGCGCTATATATAAAAGAATCACTACTGTCAACAACTAAGCCGATACTTGCTTATAACTATATAAATGAATATGTGTCATCACTTACTATCGAAGGCACTCTTCGAAATCCGTGTACGCCTTCTTGTTCGTCTTCCGCAAAGAGTCGAATATGACAGCCTTTCCATCCTGAGGGTAGATTATGAATACAACCCAGTGGCCCATGACGCCCAAGCTACAACATTGAATCAATTTAGATCTCGAATCATGAAATAAAAGTTGTAGTGAACCCAATAGGTATTGCAAGTATCATTTAAACTTATTACCCGAATTGGTGCACGGCAAGGATACACCCATATTCCGGGACCCTCTTCATGGCTTGGAGGATATCTGTCCCTTTCTAAACTTGATCTCACCTTGAAGCCTTGTCCGTGCTAGCACCCGTTCCATCCCGGTCAAGCCCGCCAACCGCGGATCGGTGTCCGGTACATCATAGCCAATAATGGCTCTCTGGGTAATATGCATTGGAGATAGGTAGATAATGTCCTCCCCTATTTCCTTGCATATATATGCTTGCATCATGGAAGCACAAGTGTTGTCGTGATCACATTGCCTACTTTGATCCAAAGAACATAGCTACAACAATGAAAAGTTTTCATACACTTACATCGCAAAAAGGGTGACTTGTGCAACGTCAAGGTCCTTGCGCCGCAGCATCCTATGCATGTCGTGGAAGTCAAGGGTGAAATAGCAATCCTCATCCAAATAAAAGTACTCCTTTGGGACCCGCACAATGAAGTCTTTCATGCCTAACTTGGATGCATGCATATACCACAGATGCCACCTCTGAACCTCCCACGTCTCATCCTGGACGAGCTGGCCCAAAGGCAACATGAACTTACCATTCTTGAAGTGTTCGGGGCAGTCTGGAGTCAAGGGCTGAAGTGACGGCGGGCTTGGAGGCCTGTATTTGAGACGAACGGATAACTACGTTAGCATCATACAAAAGAGTTTATTAACCATATCTGGTTTGTTAGTAGCATATGTACCTTTTGAACGTCGCTGAGAAATTATACTTGCCCGACTCCGCTATTTTGTACGCCGCCTAAGCCTGCAAGGGAATATTTGGCGGGCAGTCATCAAGTATTGCCCTCTCCGGTGCAGGAGGACACTCTTTGGCGCCCTCCCCCCTCTTCGTCTGTTCGCTTCTTCAGTGTAGGAGGACACTCTTTGCTCCCATCTTGGCCGCCAGGAGGCGGTGTTTCATGGCCGGAGGGACCTCCTTGTGGGTTGCTTTTGTTGGGAGACGGGCTCCGTCGTGGATCTGCTGCCGCCTTGGCCGCCGGCCAAAGACCGTCATTGCCGCCGGTCATCGTCGTCATCACTTGGGGGCCGCCGGGGAGATGATGACGGCCCTAACGATGGAGTCGGCATCTTCGGTCGATATCCGCTTTGTTCCATATCACGAACTGGCCCAGTGCGTCAACAAGCCTTGTCCCACCAATTTCAGTTGGAAAATCAAGTTCATGGTCGTCAAAGTCATGTTTAGTGTATGACACAAGAACCAAGGCGTAGTCGGGTGGGAGCGGCTTGCCATTGTACATAGCTTCATTGTTTGGTGGCTTAACCTCGCCTTACGCCACAACCTTCTTCGTCTTCCCCCGTCCGGCCAAAGGGCACTGGAGCCGGCACATCACCGGCTCCTTTATCTCATCGACGTGGTACCTTATTTGTTGTGAGGTACCGGCACCGTGTGGCCCCTGTTCGACGGTGGCTTGACTCTATTGTGGCAACATGCCACTGACGAAACATCTCTGCGTCCTCAACTCTACCATCTTGGGGTCAGTGCTCGTGAATGCATCTTGTATCTTGCCCATGATCATATCTTGCACTGCCTCATCTCTCCCTTTCTGGATGAGCCCTTCCTTATACCTCTGCCTCGTGTGGGGAGAGCTAGCGTCGGATTGCCATGAGTCCACAGTCTTCCAGCTCTTCCTTGAGGAGACGCCCCGGACGCGGCCATGATGCTCGGGGTTTCCGAGCACCTCGGTCAACTCGTCGTGGTCCCTGCGAGGTTGGAACACGCCTTGTTGCTTGGCCGCGTGGATCGCGAGCAAAGCCTTCTCCGCCTTCTCAGTCTGGGGCTCATTGTACTTTGTCCTGCCCTCCTTTATCTTTTTTGGCCGCCGGGCATAGAAGAAGTCATGTGCTCTTTCCTCAACTCCTTCTAATGGATTCTCCTGCCCGGCAGCAGCTGCTTGAGCCTCTTCCTCCCGCCACATCTTCCTCTTAGCGACGTACCCTGTCATACCGAGGTGGTGGGGGAGCGTGTTCCTCTTTGCGAGCTCCGAGTACTTCTCAGACTTGTTTTGTCTTCCTTCTTTATTAACTTTGTTAACAAACTCAGCCCAAACCTCTTTGGTGATGAAGCTGTAGTCTTTGAAAGGTGTCTTCTCTTCTTTGACATAGTTCTTGTTGAGCTTGTACCTCAAATTGCGAAGGGCCTTGCCAGCAATGTGCATAGCATGCTCCTCGCATTTCTCCATGTCAACTCCTGGAGGATAAGTGAACTGCCTCTGTATTTCTCCCCACACGGCACCCTTGAGGTCTTTTGGCACTTTCTTTCAATCGAAGTATGTGATCGCCACATGCTCCCTAACTATACAGGAGCACTGGTTGCTAAATCGCCCGATGACACCTTTTGGCTCCAAGGGCTCTCCCTGTGGCCCTACGCTATGTATGGCGTGCACCTTCTTGTGAGATTGCACCAGGTGCCTCCCGTGTTGGCCCCTCTTCAACCCGGACTTGCTGCCACTCTTGCTACTGGCTGTTTTGGTTGAAGAGCTCGGGGTGGGACCGGATGCATGCCCCTCTTCTTCTCCCTCCGATTGGAACTCCAAACACAAAGGCACCGTTGGTACCTATAGTAGAGAATAAATCAAATTAAACAGCCCCTCAACAATAGCTAGTGATGTTGCGTTAGTTATATACATACGTGCCCCTCAGCTTCTGGGTCTCGTGCTGGGGTGCGAGAACCTCGCGTTGAAGGCCCCTCCTCAGTTGGCGTATAGGTCGGATCTTTGTCTTCCTCCGTACGCTCCTTCTTCTCCGGCGGAGGTGTTGGCACCTCCTCCTCGTACTCTGCATCACTTTCATCTGATGAAGAAGAGCCTTCAGAGCTCTCAAGCGGAGTTGGGGGACGCCATTCTTCATTTAATTCAGCCATGGACAACTATATGTAGAAGAGTATGCAATAAGTTTGAGAAGAAAAACCAACATCCACAATGGTAGTACATAGTAGTAAGCAGTAGTTAGTAGTAGTTAGTATTAGTTAGTATTAGTTAGTAGTAGTTAGTAGTACTAACAAGTAGTAAGTAGTAGGTAATAGTAAGTAGTAGTAGTTAGTAGTTAGTAGTAGTAGTTAGTATATGTAAATGACACAACATATTTGAAGGAATCATGAATTATATTCATTTGAACACGAGTACATTCTATTTCTCATTTACATTGTGAGTACAAAAGAATTGAGAACAAAAGAGTACAAAATAGTAGAAAATTACAAAAGAGCTTTAAAAAAGGTACACATTTGGCTCAGAAATGCCTCATTGTAATCACATCGCTACTAAACAATGAGTACATCATTGCAAAATACCATATATGAATACATCATTGACAATGCCACTTTGCCTCAAAGATATATGAGTACATCATTGCAAAATACCATATAGTAGGTGTACTAGACAATGAGTAGTAGGAGTAGTAGTAATAGACAGAGAAGTAGACAGAGATGGCGGCAGTAGAGAGTGAAAGGTTTTAAAAAATGGGCCTCAGAAGCATGTCGATCATCATTTGATCATACACTTGGAGCATCATGGCACCATAACAAATCAAGAGGGGATATAGTAAGGGCGGTTGGTAATGATGCCAAGTTCCTCCACAAGTGTTTGATCATCAGATCATATTCCATGTTATGTATGGATTGGACAAGTTCATCATCGGCATATATCAAGACCCTCATCATTGGCAAAAGGCATGTGCTCAGTACGTAAAAACACTCATCATCATTGGCATAAGGCATGTGCTCGGTTTGTAAAAACACTCATCATCATTGGCATAAGGCATGTGCTCAGTTTGTAAAAACATCATCAGCAGGTGGTAGTAGAATAATGTCCAGCATATATATAGAAAAAACAGCAATAATAGACTAGAAGAACAATTCAGTTAGACATCAAGACTAATAGTAGCATCATTGCACATGCCTTATGCCTCACGTGGTAGTATAATTTAGATAGACTAATAGCTGCATATATATACCCAACGAGCAATAGTAGCATCATTGTACTATCATTGCACATGCCTTATGCCTCAGGTTTTTACTCAAATATAAATTAAACCATCATTGCACACGCCTTATGCCTCACACATGTCATTACAACATCATTGCACATGCCATTGTAGTGGCTAAGAGACCCAAGTATCCTGTCAGCAGTAGCTGTAAAGGAAGTAAGCCCCACACAAGTCAACAAAGCACACTTGATTATATGGCAGGTACAGATAGCAGGTAGTAGTATATGAGCAACAACAGTAGACAGCTTTCAAGCAATGCCCATCTCAACACATGGTGCAGATCTGATCAGATCAGCCACAAACAACTACAAGGACAGACAACTAGAAGATATGTAGACAACTAGAAGATATGCAGGCTTAATTAAGTAAAAATGCAGGCATGAGCTGCTATTGTAATTGGACAACTACAAGAACAGACAATTAGAAGATATGCGGGCAGGAGCTGCTGTTGTAATTTGGTGAGTTACAGGCTAAAAATGCAGGCTTAATCAAGTAAAAATGCAGCCATAGAAATACATAAGCACTCCAGTACCAGAAAAAGGGGAGAAATCATGACAAAAGCTATATGTTTGGAAAGAATGCACAAGTAACCATTACAACAACAACATGGACGAATGTACAGCTGAATCTATTAGTGCTGTTAATATCTGAATGTGCTGATAGCAACTGTTAGTCGACAGAGCTTTGTTTTATGATCCATGCGTAGTACAACTGAAAGTTATATTTTTAGCTACTCATTTCTTAAATGAGAACCTGCATAATATATACATATGCTGCTCTTGATTAAAATCACTAACTGTTATTATCCAACCTGTATCTCTTATGGATGGTTAAACTTGCAGCTAATTGACTGAAAACAAAGACTGAAACTCTTTCAGTTCACCTTACTTATTTCTGAACGTGAACTGATCCTATCTTCAACTGGAATAAGCCTGTTTGCTGCTATTTTCTAAATGTGAATGTGAATTTGATCGAATCTTCTGTAGTGATTCACTAGTGTCATTAACATACTACTCCATATAAAAACTGATAATCTACAATCCATCGTCTTTGTTTTAGTATGAGTGGTGGGCAAAACAATAGTTTATACTGCACAAACCAATATCATCTACTGAAAAAACTGAGAGAGATTTCGGATCGAGCACAAATTTCTCATTCATTGGTACAACAACATGTTCTGTCATTGAGAGAGATTTCGGATCGAGCACAGAGAGAGAGGGAGGAGAGGTAGGTAGGAGTGGTACCTTTAGAGGAGAAGGAAGAGGGTCGCCGGTCGAGCTCGCGGACGTGCAGAAGAAGGTCATCCGCACCAGAGATGGCGGTGGCGACGGCTGGGCCTAGGGTGCTGCCACGAGGGGAGCACCGGAGATGGCAGCGGGCGCGGAGGACCTCGGAGTGGAGGAAGAAGATGTCAGAAGGCGGCGGCGACGACAGTGGCGCTGAGCAAGGGACGGCCGGCGGTGGCGGCGGCCGATGGCGTCAAGGCCTAGGGTTCCGCCACGAGCCGGATTCGGCACCGGAGATGGCGGCGGCGTGCACAGAGCTGGATGACGATCGAGCGGCGGTGGCGGCAGCCGAGCACCGGAGAGGGCGTCAAGGCAGGCCTAGGGTTCCGCCACGAGCCGGATTCGGCACCACGTCAGACGGCGGCGGCGTGCACCGGAGCTGGACGAGGACCGAGCGGCGGTGGAGGTCGGAGGTGGACCGAGTGTGCCGCACGACCTCGGAGAGGAGGAAGAAGACCTCGGATGGCGGCGGCGGCAAGAAATTTCTGCAGCCCTTCGGGGTCGAATTGAAAACGCCCGAAGAACTGAGGAAGAAGTGGGAACCGCGGGTATATATAGGCTTGATTAACGGAGGCGGGCAGGTTACAACGCCCACCTCGGTTAATATTAACCGAGGCGGTCGCGTTAGAATGACCGCCTCCATTAATTGAATTAACCGAGGCGGCTGATTTAAGCTGCCCGCCTCGGTTAATCCCTACCAGAATATATAAATTGCTGGGTTAACTTGATCTATTTAAATAATGGTAAACGTTTTATAAACATTAATTTATTTTTCCATCTAGTTTTGGTAAGTTGTTGACTTTGTCGGGTAGTAGTAGTAGTAGTATAGTGGTAGGGTAGTCGTAGTAGTAATATAGTGTACGGTTGTAGTCGTAGTAGTAGTATATAGTTGTAGGGTAGTACGCGGGGTATAGTTGTATATGGTAGTCTTCATTATACAAGAGTACTATTTTACGGGGAGTATAGTCATAGTATCATAGGAGTACAAGTATGACAAGAGTACGGAGACATTGATTTGGTTCCATTACACAATAAGTATAGTTACATAGAAGTTCTCATTAATCAATGAGTGAGTACATTATTAAATATCGCTATGGCATACATATCACTTTGCTGCAACTGATCCTATGACAGTCTTCTTCTCACCATCGAGGTGGACCCAAGGCTTGATCTTGGTTTTGTTGAAGCGGCTCTCTACTTGCTTGATCTTTCTTGGATGATCGGTAAAGAGCGAGAACTCAGCGTAGTGGTTGTGTTGTTCGGGATTCTGCACTCCATCAGCACCCACGATCCTTTGCTTTCCTGACACAACAACATGCTTCTTGGCCTCTTTAGGCTTCGTGAAATAGGCTACAATGCGACTACACGGTCTGCGCAAGTACCCACTGATCATCTTTGTAGCCGACACTTGCAAGCTCAACTGTAGTTAGGCCATATTCGTCCACGAGAACTGCCTTCGGCTTGACCCACTGACACCGGAAAATTGGTATCTGGAGTTCACCGCCATAGTCAAGTTTCCATATCTCTTCAATCTGCCCAAAGTAGTTTCTGATCTCTCCAGTGTCCGTGTCAATGCCCTCATATTGAACCCCACTGTTTTGTGACGCGCTCTTCTTGTTCTTCACTTTCGTGTGGAACCTGTAGCCATTTATGTCATACCCTTGCCATGAGGTGATTTGTGTGGACGGACCAGACGCAAGCCTCGCTTCATCTGATTCTCCATAAGGTGGTATGCCCTGCTATTTGATCCATGTCGTGTCGTGAACTTCATCCTGTGTTGTTTCTGTACCCATACCTCGGATCATCCATCAGCAGCATCCCGGATCTCTTCCAGGTGCTTCCGAACCCAGTTGTCCATGACCACTAACTGATTAAGTGCGTTGTGATGAGCTTCTTGCACCAATTCTTCTCCTACATCTGTGCGTACTTTCCTCCCCGTACAGCCCATCCCCGAGGTTCTACCTTCATGTAGATGTACGGGCAACCCAATCGCATTTCCATCGCGGATGTATTTTGTGCACCAGTTAATGGCCTCCTCTGTTGTGTATGCCTCGATCATAGAGCCTTTCGGGTAAGCACGGTTATGCACGTATCTGTTCAAAGTTGACATGAACCTCTCATATGTCCACATCTGATGTAGGTAGACAGGCCCAAGTTCACATGTCGATCAACCATGTGCATCATCGGGTGTGGCATAATATCGAAGAAAGACGGCGGGAAACACATCTCGAGATGGCATAGAGTCTCTGCGATGAACTGTTTGAGGCCTGGCAGTTCAGCTTCATTGACAACCTTTTGTGTGATGAAGTTGAAGAAGTGGCGAGGCGTGTGATTACCATCTTCACGTACTTCGGCCCGATCGCCACGATCACAATTGGAAGGAACACCGTGAGCATGACATGCCAGTCATGTGCGTTGAAGCTGGTTAGTGTGAGGTCCTTCATGGAGACCAGACTCTTGATGTTGGAAGAGAAATCGGTTGGAACCTTCACAGCCCTAAGCCACTGACACACAGCCCTCTTCTCATCTAATGTGAGGTTGTAACTCGCACCTGGAAGATCTACTTTTCCACTCTGCGCCGCAGGTGTTGGATGAATTTCATCCCTGATGTTCATGTTCACAAGATCTTGACGTGACTTCAGACCGTCCTTCGTCTTAGTCTTGATGTCTAGCAGGACGCCAATGACGCTTTCGAAAACATTCTTCTCTAGGTGCATGCAGTCCACGGCATGGGGTGTATTCAAGTGCTTCCAGTACGACAGGTACTTGAAGAAACATGATTTTTTCTTAAAAGGCAAGCGGACGGCTGCCCTTGCTTCGTCATCCTCCTTATCATCATCTCGCTTTCTCTTCCTCTCTTTTTGGTACCATCTTCTACTTTTTTCTTCTTTCCGAACTCTACCACCATGTCCTTGACCATGCCAAACACCTTTTCTCCCCAACACGTCTGTTTTGGCTCATCAAGTTGTGGCTCATCATTATTGTCGAAGTACTTGTTCATCTCTCGTTTTCTGTATCTGTGGCCCTTGGGAAGCCATCGTCTGTGCCTCATGTACACCATCTTTTTGGATCCCTTAAGGTAAGTGTAGCAGGTACCGTCAATACATACTACACAACCTGACTTACCTTTGATCTGGCCCGAAAGTGAAAAAAGCCCAGGGTAATCAGTTATGGTAACAAAGATGATGGCTTTTAGAGTGAATGTCTCCTTTCGGTACGCATCCATCAACTTGACCCCAACTTCCCAAAGTATCTTCATGTCCTCCATAAACGGCTCCAAAAAGACATCAATATCATTGCCTGGCTGCTTAGGCCCTGAAATGATCATGGTTAGTAAAAGATATCGACGCTTCTGACATAGATAGGGAGGCAGGTTGTAGATGGTGAGGATGACAGGCCATGTGCTGTGGGTGCTGCTCAGGTCACCGAACGGATTCATCCCATCTGTACTCAGTGCGAGCCTAACGTTCCTTGCCTCGTCACCAAACTCCTTCGGGAACATGGCGTCGAAACGCTTCCACTGCTTTGCATCGGACGGGTGTCGCAGTTGGCCATCATTCTTCTTGCGTTCTTCTGATGCATGCCACGTCATGAGCTTCGCATCCTCTGGATTGCCGAATAGAGCACGCAGCCTATCGATCATGGGTAGATACCACACTGAAAGTGCAGGACTTTTTCTCTGCATGTAACCCTCTTCTTCCTGATCCTCATATGACGGGATATGCTTTGTGGTCGTCTTCTTCTTCTTCTGCCCTCTCTTGTTGGGTCCCTCATCACTCGCGTCCACACGACAGCTGGCATTCCTCTTGTACCGACTCGCGCCACAGTGGGGACAGCTCTCCAGTTTCTCGTACTCGCCTCGATACAAGATACAGTGGTTTGGGCAAGCATGAAACTTTTTAAGCTTCATCGCGACTGGACAGATCAACTTCTTTGCCCGATACGTATTGGCGGGGACTTTGTTACCCTCCGGAAACATATCGGCGAGGATACGTAGCAGGTCGTTGAAGCTAGTGTCGGAACAGCCATGACGAGCTTTCAACATCAGTAACTAAAGGTTAAAACGCAACACCGTCCAGTGCTTTGGACACTCCTTGTACAGCGGATCAACTGCCGCTTGCTTCATTTCTTTGAAATTCTCTAGCCACTTTGGATCCCCAAACAGAACATCATCTTCATCCATACGATTAGCAAGATTCTCAAATACCTCCGCATCTTCAGGAGCCAATGCATTAACATCAACATGCTCACCATCATCCCAAAGCACCATCGTTAATTTCCATGTCGTCAAGAATATCAGCAATGCCGATGAAATCCAGATTCGGACCCTCGTTTTTCTTGCTCTTGAGGACGGAGGCGGTTGTTGTCCACCATCGACATTGACCGGTGCGGGCACCTCCGAGGTCATCGACGAGGTCCCTTCGATGCACTAGTGGGAGTCGGATGCGCTTCGCCATGATGCTTCCAAACGATTGTAATCCTTGACGAATCCATGACGGATTAAGTGAGATTGCATCACGTTATCTTCCGGAGAAGGTTGTTCTTGTAGCTATTACACGGACAAATGTTGCGTTCCCGCCCCAAGCCGAGACGATGCTTCTTATTGTGGCAACAAACTTTTGACATGGCCAAGGAAAGACATATCGGCCAGTCGCGGTGTCTTATACATCCAATCTCTGTCCGCCATGACGAACGGCGACCTTTCACATGGAACAACAAAGTTAGAAAAGCAAAAAAATACACCACAAATGCATTTAATCTAGTTTTCTCTCTCCTCCATGCATTTTGATCAAAAGAAGATACTACACACCTAATCAAGCAACAAAAGAGAGGAAATACGAGTTGGAGAGCAAGAGTTAAACTTTGAGGACCCAATCCAAAGGCAAACCCTACCTTCCCCCCTCTAAAATAGCAAATCCAAGCTCTAGATCTAGTTTTCTCTCTCCTCCATTTGGATCTAGAGAAGAACAACCAAAATCAAGGAAAAAGAGAGGAAAATGAGAGTTGGAGAGTTTGATTTAACCTTTTGCGGTGCTCTTCTCCACCAAATCCAAGGGCAAAACCTCCCCCCTCTAAAATGGTCCAGTTTTGGATTTTGAGGTCCAAAACCCAAAAAATGGAGGTGGAGCCGCGGGGAAGAAGAAGGTGTGCTGCTGTTTATATAGCGGACATTAACCGAGGTGGTCAACATAAAACAACCGCCTCTGTTAATGACATATTAACGGAGGCGGCATCCTTAACACAACCGCCTCCGTTAATCAATTAAAGGAGGCGGTTGTCTAAGGTCAACCGCCTCGGTTAATCGGCATTAACGGAGGCGGTTACGTTAGGTTGACCGCCTCGGTTAATGTATTAACCGAGGCGGTTGCTGGCCGGCAGCCCTGGTCTCGGTGAGCACCTATTAACCGAGGCGGACGCCATGCCCAACCGCCTCCGAGCCTCAATTTCAAGTGCCTCCTAAAATCTTTTGTGTACTAGTGGCAGCTATAGGAACCCCTCTTTTCAGGTGGCACAATACCTTCCCGGCTGCTCACATGAGACTAGAATTTGTCCTATACCCGAATTGTCAAGCCATTCTTACGCCATTTAAGGTAGCCGCTAACAAGGTAGAAAAGGTCCATTAAGCAACTAGAGCCATATAACCCTTGCAGCTGTACTGTAAATCCCGGTGATCACATATAGATAAATCCTTACGGAAAGAAACTAGAGCAACAATAGTAACCCCTTGCTCTAGACCTCTGTGAACAGTAATAAAATCATATTTTAATATTGTTGCATATTCTATTATTCATGTTACAAGATCATGGTTATATATATCCAACGCTAGCAAGTACTATCCATATGCATAAATCCTAAGGTCATCAAGATGGATAGTAATCAACACTAAGTCATCCTTAATAGGGTATCCAAGACACATGCATATGAAATATGGAGGATATTATGAATAGGTAATCAAGGAGGTCCCAAGCTATACTTGCCTTATCACTTGCTTAATCCTTCTCATACTTTAGCTTTTAGTCATCAACTTCTGATCTCCAATGCTCACCGACAGTTCTCATCCTACTCGTAGATCGCAACAACCAAGCACATTGGCAACATACAAACAATAAAAAAGGACAACTAAGAGCAAGCACCAATCACAAGAGAAGCTTTGAAAAGAGCACACTGAACAGCACGACTCGTTGCTACGGTTGTTAGAGTGCATAAATGACATATAACGGAACAATCGCTGAGAAGGACAACTATCGGAAGATTTGCATTAACATATAAACAGACTGTATGCTTGATTCATTGTAGTTAACGAAATAATGTGGTGGACATCTCAGAGAATTATGTTAAAGTTTAATAGCCAAATTAAATTGAACTAGAACACCGAGATATAACCTAGTCACACTTCATTGACCAACTATCATATATCATTTATATCAATTAATCGTTTAACTTAAAAAGGTAACAGACACAAAACAAAAACTAACAAAAGCATTTATGTTTAGAGGTTAAACGAATCATGTTATAATTAAAAGGTATTAAGGTGGATATTAATCAAGTCAACATTTATTTAATGAAAGACAAAGGTTAACACCTAATTTGCTTTTAATTATAAACTTGGTTGCCTTGATATTAATTAAATTAGTATTAAAATTATAAAATTCAGAGGTATATGACATGTTAAATGTTGCTAATAACAAGCATCTAACATCGGTAAAGTTGCAACACAACGAAAACGGAGTTACTACTCTAGGTTGCTTTTACTTGAAAAGTAATTATATGAGCATTAATCAAGTTACAATGAAATTAATAAATTCAGAACTAAGGGACATGACAAACACTAGCGCTACTGCATAGATCACGTCGACATGAAATTAACGCAACTGGAACGGACTAAAACGGACATCAAACGATAGAACAATGGATATTATATGATGGAGTGGCAGTTTCGTAAATACCTCATCCTCTTCCTTTTTCTCCTGAACGTGACCGGCATGGTCTGACAGCTGCTGCTGCTTGCCGTGGGGAAGGGAAGGGGCAAGGCCGTGCCTTGGCCAAGGTGGCCGAAGACGGGAACTGACCGCCGGTGGGGACCACGGCGGCGCTGCCTCAGGCCATGCCCGCAGCAGAGGCTAGCCACGCCCATGGCAGCCATGCCGTCTGCACGGAGCAGACCGAGCGGCGGCGGCCTGCTGTCGACCGCACAGGGGCGCGCTGGGGCAGTGGGGTAGCGCGGCTCCAGGTTGCCTCCGGCTCGAGGGAAGGAGTCCGGGGATGGCCAGATACGGAGAAGGAAGGCGGCGGCCATGGAGCTCCTCGCGGGAAAAAATTCACCGGAGACAAAGAAACGAATGGGATGATAGATTGAGGCAAACAAGGACACTGCGGCGTGGAGAACGACAGGACGAGCCTCGGAGTTATAGGTTCCGGAACTTCGGCTTTAGATCTACGAAAGATAGTAGTGAGCTCGCAAAACGGGCCGTACTTTTGGAACCAGCGCGTCGAGAATTACGCCGTCATGTAGTTTCGGGTCAATAAAAAAATGAGATATTTTTATTATTTTCAGAATTAATTAATTTCAGAAATTAAAATAATTCGGAGAAAATCTAGAATTGCTATTTAATCCGCGACAATAATCCAAAAGCTCCAAAAACTAGGGAAATTCCTGGATACATTTTAGGACATGATAAACCCAAATAAAATATTTAAAGCTCATACAAAGATATTTTGGAGCATCTAAAAATTAGATTATGCTCAGAGAAAAGTGGAAATGAGTTCTAGAAAAGCAGAAAAAATTCTTAAAATGTTTTGCAAGATAGGTTGATCGATGATGAACTCATAGGAGTGATTTGGAGAAGAGGATCATGACAAGCTCCAAACAAAAAGATTAAGATTAAGAAAGTTGTGATTTGATTTAAGCAAAAGACAGAGACAAACCGAAGAACGATAAACAATGACTTACTAAACACGTTTTAAGAGATTTACACACTCACAGCACAAAGTTAAGCACCAATCAGACATCACATCATGCAACATCTCTCAAATTAGTTTAGAAAAATTTAAAATTCATATTTTCCTATAATTAAATTTACACTAAATTAAACTAAACTTGAAAAATTTTATCCAAATATTAAAGCCATTCATTTTATTTAGTGTTTTCTAGTATAACCCAAAATTAGAAATTTTGGGGCGTGACAAAAACTTTGGGTTCAAAATATATAAATTATTCTCACAATTTGAATTTCATTTTTTTTATTTTTCAAATGACCTTGGATGGAGAAATGTCCTGTATCAAAGTTGTAGTGCTTGGTGAGATCTAAAACTTTATAGTTGAATGTTTTCTCATTGAGATTATTTATGAGTCTAAATATTGATTAAAAGATTCAAACGTATTAGTATAGATAGATAACATCATATGAGTAGACACAAGTTGGTTTGTGGTGTAGTGGTAGAGAACGAACCATACAAGGTAAAAAGTTGTGGGTTTGAATCCTAGTGTAAAAAATTGTGCGAGTTGTGGTCAGTCGACGGCCTTTCAGGCTACATCAATTTTTTTTATTGCACTCTAAATAATTTCTAAAAAAAATTCTGAAATTAATTTTTATTGATGATTGACTTAAGTCAACCACTTCTGAAAAATTGATTATTAAGGGCGATTGACCCTAAACCCTTATCGAGGGCCAAATTACAGAGCCTGCTAAGGGCCAGGCTAGAATGTCTCATAGCCCATCATTACGGTCGCGCCTTGGCCTGAGAAGGCCGAGGCCACGGCCCTTCGCCGCCTCGCGACAAGAACGGCCCAATGGGCCGAGCTGATAAGGGTCTGAGCCGCACCGTGCGACTCCTCCCGAGGACCGGAGCCACGAATTCCGGGGCGTGCGGTTCACACGACCCTATGAGAAGGCATAACGGCCTCCGGGGAACGACCCCGGAGGGTGCGACTCGCATGACCCCTAGGCTTGCCTTCGCCCCGAAGCCGTTCTTGGCTTGTGCCAGAAGACTGGGCGGCGACATCAAGGTCAAGATTCCCGCACGAGGGGGTCAACGCCCGTCTGCTCCATCCGTGCCCCATGCATGGTATGTACAGGCGCTCTTTGACCGCACTATTGGTCAGAGCAGGGCGTGGCGCGCCACTTACCATGCTGCTAATTCGCACAGAGCATGGCACGCCATGTGGAACGGACGAATCGACTGTCACAGCCCATACACACACCATACACCACTATTACGCCTAACCTTGTAGGACGCAGGGTTCTAATCAACTGCTCACTCTTACCATCCACTGTGAGGGCATGGGCAGACGCTCCAACAATGTGACAACATCGGCGAATAGTTCGTGACGACGCGGTCAAAGGCAGGAAGAGGACAACCCCGACCCAAAGGTGGCAGACGAGCCACTCCACCATAGTCCTTTTTTCTTTTTTCTTTCCTTCCTTTACACGACACACCTTCTCCTCCACTGTGGAGCCTGTGTAAGGCCGCCCCTCCCTTCGTCTATAAAAGGGAGGGTGAGCCACCCTTCAAAACAAACCGCAAGCTATCACACTACGCACACCACGATATTGGCACTATGCTCAATCACATAGACTTGGAAGTCCCTCTCTCTCTCTCGAACCGTTTGTAACCCCTACGAACTGCCGCTAAGTAATACAACTCGCTTAGACTGGACGTAGGGCCCCTCACTCAAACTAGAATACTCCCTGTGTCCTTGTCGGTGTTTTAAGCACCAACTAGTAAATTTATAGATGCGCGTTTATGTCCGGATGGTTCGCTAAGAGGACACGGGGGAGTATACTGGTTCGGGCGTGAGGCCCTACGTCCAGTTCGAAGGGATCGTGTTACTTAGCGGCGGTTTGTAGTAGGGGTTACAACCGGTTCGAGAGAGGGAGGGGCTTCCAAGTCTCTGATTGAGTGTGGTGCCAATATCGTGGCGTGTGTGTGGTGTGTGCGATGGGTTTTCGGTAGTCTTCTTGTTCTTGTCTTGTAGGATGGCTCGCCCTCCCTTTTATAGATGAAGGGGGGAACAGCCTTACCTATTTTATAGAGAAAGTATGGGTGTGCCATGTGGAAAAAGAAAGAAAAAAGGACAATGGTGGAGTGGCTCGTCTGCCTCCCTGGGGTCGAGATGTCCTTTTTCCTATCATGGCTTACGTTGTTGTGAGGTGTTGTCGTGTTGTCGGAGAGCCTGCCCATGCCCCCATAGTTGTTGGAGTGGGCGAGCCGTTGATTCGGACCTTTGTCGTATTGAGCCAGGCGTAATAGTGTCGTACGGCACAGGCATGGGTCGTGGCAGGCGGGTCACCCGGTCTGTCACATTATAGGCGTGGTCAGACGGTGCGCCATGCCCTGCACGGTTTAATAGTGCAGTCAAACATGGTTCCACGCCCTGCACTGGCTAACAGTGTGGTCAAACCACGCCCGTCCATGCCCTGCGCGGGGCTCAGACGAAGTGGACGTGGGCTGACCCGACCGCGACGCCGAGAATCTTGACCGCAGAGTCGACGCCTAGGCTTGCGGTACAAGCCCCGGGTTGCTTTTGGGCGAAGGCGGACGCGGGGTTGTGCGAACGCCGCCTCCTCGGTGTCGGGCTCGGAATCCCCCCCGCTCGCCGGGAGGGTCGCGGCGAGCCGCGCATCCCGGGTCGCGGCTCCGACCCCCTTCGCTTCGGGCCATGTGGCGTGGCCCGTTCGTGGGCTTCCAACCCCGGCCCGTTGGTCTTCCTATCGCGGAGTAGAGCGGCAGCACACGACACTCAGCCTTTTTGATGGGCCGAGCCGAGGTGCTAATGATGGCCGTGTGCCAGTTGCTTAATCGGGGGCTTGACAAAGCCAGCTGCTTGGCCCCCGACAAGAGTAGCCCCCGAGTCCCTTGGTGTGGGTTCACGCCGCAGGGACTTGCGCACGAAGGGTCGCGGCCGACTTCTCTCCGGTGGGTGCGCTGCGTGAGTGCACCCGCCGGTGTAGCCCCCGAGTCTCGGGGATGTGGGACACGTCCGTAGAGACTGAAACGAGCGCCCGGGGTAGTGGCGCCGTGTGTTGGTTTATCGCGTCGTGGGGACGGTTTGCTCGCCGCACCGATGGCGTTTGCTGAACCGTCACAGAAGCTGATGGGATGGGACGGGGCCTCGGTGGCTCCACGTCATCATCCCGGTGTGAGGTGGAAGGCCAGGCGATGCTCACGATTCACGCATCGGTTGGCTCTCGACGTGCCTTGTTCGCCAAGGGTACCCCCGAACCCTGTTCGCGCAGGTAAGGGATGGATAGAATGCAATCGACGCCACCCTCTTGGTAGCCGGTCCATCTAGTTCACAGATCCGGTCGCACGGATCCGAGGGCTCGTTGCCTTCCCTTCGCGGGTAAACCACGGACCTTGGTCCCACTAAGAATTTGGACGCAATCTTCGGGATTGCCTTTGTTGCATGCCCTAGAAGATAGTATGGAAAACGCAGTTCCTCTTCTCCATCGCCGCTAAGGTCTGTAAGGACCTCACTTTAGGTTCCTGCAGAAAAACATAGGATGCGGTTCTCCCCCAAAGGGGTAGATAAGTTAGTCGATGTTCGGGCTGTCGTGCCAAAAACTTGTAATCGAACAAGTTATTTTGTTTTAAAAGTGTTTGAATAAGTTTTGGTTCTTTAGCTTTTAGTTGCGTAAAACGTCATCTGCGTTCCGCCCCTTCGCGATCGTCAAGTTTTAGAAATTCGAGACACGGGCGTAGGCTCTAGTTAAGCTAGTGAGCAGTACCTTAGCCGCCGGGGCGTAGGCGCCAGCAGTCCGACTAGCTTAACCCGAAAGTGCTTCCCGTGGCTCTCATATCCGGATCTCATCGCGAAAGGGGTCGAATACAGAATGTTTTTACTTTTATCGAAAAAAATTAGTTGCACTTCGACCCTCTTGTCTTTGTTAAGACCTAAAAGCTCGAGGCAAGGGCGTAGGCTCGATTAGGCTAGTGAGCGGTGCAATAGCCGCCGGGCGTAGGTGGTCGCAATCCGACTAGCTTCGTCTAGAATCGTATCCCTTAATCCTTACTTCAAGATCTTATCGAAAAGAGGGTTGCAATGCAATTTATTTCTGAAAGAATGTACAACTATCAAAATAGAAAGGGCACAAGTACGTTTTATTTTAGAAACATGATTCGTTTTTTCGCAAAGGTACGTACAACTTGGAAGAAATAAGGGTAGAAGTGACTTAGCTTTTCGATGTCCCAAGCGTTGGTGCATCATTGTCAAAGTTGTCACTGCCGAGGAGGTAATCACGAGCGTTGAGGAAGTGGCATAGAGCCCCCGGGTCATCGAGCCTGCAGAGATGCCGGGCGCTGCCCTAACTATCGGGCGCCATCGTCGGAGCTGGGGCGGTGGAGGCCATCTCGGTGATTGCGAGGACTTTGGCAATGGCCTCAATGTCAACGGTGGGGGAAGGAGAAGCAGTCCATCCCCGTGTGGAGGAAGTCCAGGCTCCCGAATCGAAGATGGGTGCCTAGAGGGAGTTGTAGGTTGTCAGAATTGGCCATCCGGAACTTGAGTTTTGGGTGGATGAAACGCGCAAGGCCCCTACCTGGCGCGCCAACTGTCAGTGTTTCGTGAAAGCACCAACTAGTAAATTTATAGATACGTGTTTATGCCCGGATGGTTCGCTAAGAGGACACGGGGGAGTATACTGGTTCGGACGTGAGGCCCTACGTCCAGTTCGAAGGGATCGTGTTACTTAGCGGTGGTTTGTAGTAGGGGTTACTACCGGTTCGAGAGAGGGAGGGGCTCCCAAGTCTCTGATTGAGTGTGGTACCAATATCGTGGCATGTGTGTGGTGTGTTCGATGGGTTTTCGGTAGTCTTCTTGTTCTTGTCTTGTAGGATGGCTCGCCCTCCCTTTTATAGATGAAGGGGGGAACGGCCTTACATATTTCGTAGAGAAAGTATGGGTGTGCCGTGTGGAAAAAGAAAGAAAAAAGGACAACGGTGGAGTCGCTCGTCTGCCTCCCTGGGGTCGAGATGTCCCTCTTCCTATCGTGGCTTACGTTGTTGTGAGGTGTTGTCGTGTCATCGGAGAGGCTGCCCATGCCCCCATAGTTGTTGGAGTGGGCGAGCCGTTGATTCGGACCTTTATCGTATTGAGCCAGGCGTAATAGTGTCGTACGGCACGGGCATGGATCGTGGCAGGCGGGTCACCCGGTCTGTCACATTATAGGCGTGGTCAAACGGTGCGCCATGCCCTGCACGGTTTAACAGTGCAGTCAAACGTGGTTCCATGCCCTGCACTGGCTAACAGTGTGGTCAAAACACGCCCGTCCATGCCCTATGCGGGGCTTAGACGGAATAGACGTGGGCTGACCCACGACGCGAGAATCTTGACCGCAGAGTCGTCGCCCAGGCTTGCGGTACAAGCCTGGGTTGCTTCTGGGCGAAGGTGGACGCAGGGGTCGTGCGGAACGCCGCTCCCAGGGTCGCAGCTCGGAATCCACCCGTTCGGCCGGGAGGGTCATGTGAGCCGCGCGTCCCGGTGTCGCGGCTCCGACCCCTTCGCTTCGGGCCACGTGGCGTGGCCCGTTCGTTGGCTTCCAGCCCCGGCCCGTTGGTCTTCCTGTCGCGGAGCAGAGCGGCAGCCCACGACGCTCACCCTTTCGATGGGCCGAGCCGAGGTGCTAATGACGGCCGTGCCGATTGCTTAACCGGGGCCTTGACAGGCCCACTGTTTGGCCCCCGACAGTCCTCTTAGCGAACCATCTGGGTATAAACACGCATCTATAAATTTACTAGTTGGTGCTCACACGAAACACCGACAACCCTTAAGTCAACCGTCTCTGAAAATTAATTTTTAAGGACAGTATGTCTTAAAAGAACTGTCCCTAAAAATCAATTTTTAGACGTTTTTAAATCTATCGCTGAAAATCACTTATTTTACAATTGGTTGCGGTTGTGATGTATCAGTTTTTCAAACCACCTCTAAATGTCGGCTTTAACTGCCTCTAAAAATCATTTTTGTACTAGTGATATATGCTACCGATGTTGTCAGGTAATTGTCTCCTAGAAGCGATTATTAATGGGAGATATTTGAAGAAGTATTTGGCAAGAAGCCTAAGTGCTGTCAATACAATGGCCAATATACAATATTGCCCATAGATCAAATTTGCTTGATGCATGCCTCATCCTTAATACAAAAGAGCCAAAGGCTTCGTGTCGTTCCATTTCTTGTCATGTGTTTTTAAGCTCCCATATGCTTCATGTCGGTGTTTTGTTGACGGGCTAGAATATTTATATGTGTGCCGCATATTGCTCTAGGAAGACGATGGTAGCACTTGGAGGCATAAGGATTTGTACTAGTTCAGGCCAGGACCCTACGTCGAGTCTCTTTGAACTAGCGAGTACATGTTCCTCAAGTCAAATGCTCTCAAGTTCTTAGTTCTTACGATGGAGGTGAAAGTGAGAAGAGGCAGGAGCAAGAGGAAGCCTGAATAGAGTTTCGAGAGTCCATCTCTTGGAGTGGAGGTTTAGCCACCCTTATATGGAGTCCAGGGCCTGAAGTATATGGGGAGATGGTGGGTTCCCCTTACCCTAAACGGGCCTACGTCTCCACCATAGGGTTGTTTTTCACTAATCTCTTTCACTAATCTCTTTCAACCTCCATGTTGTTTTTCATTGCATCATGCGAAGACCATGGATATGGTGCCTAGGCTTGCTGTCGAACCTAGGAAAACCTGCCGATGTCCTTATCCCGAAGGGGTTTCTCTCGAGTGAGAGCTTCGATGGCTCCCTTGCTAGTTCGCTTGAAAACAAGTCATTCTTCGTCTTGCAAGTGAGATAGCTGTCCTTTGTTGGTTTTCTTATAAACATTGACATTGTTGTACAAATTGGTTCAATTTAGAGAACATGCATTGAAAATTCCATAATTAAATATTTATCAAATAATGTTATAAACATCAGATAATTCATGAACATGAGCATTTAAATTTGATATAGAAAAAGAGAATCTACATAACTCATATTTAATATACAGAGTATGACATAGCCATGGAAGGTAGGTAAAACACGAGATACAAATCTACAAGTGTTTAGGTTTATATCAAGAATTGATCTCAAATTGTATACTTAGTTGGCCCCAGGACTACTAGGTTCTACCCCCTTAGTAAGCCATAAATAAACACTCCATTTGACGAACTAGCCCAACCTACTTTCAGATTTAACTAAGGTGCAAGATCTGTAATGAATCAATAGCAACATCTCTTGTGAATGCATAAAAGCATAACCATATTATAGAGTACAAAAGCAAATATAGACAACCATTAAATTGTTTATTTATTTTCAACAATAATACTCATGGTTGCTCTTAGAATTTCCCAATAACATGAATCAGCATGAACTCAATGCAACCAAAACAGCAATAGTTCTATTGAACTTATTAGATCATATGATCAACTATAGTAGTCCTCATCACTCATAGTAAAATCTACAAAGTACTACACAGTCTGGCCTTAGTGTTGTGTAAATCATCTTCGAGCAAACTCTACCTACCAAGAGTCAACCTCTCTATTGCCAAGATCGCGAGATGATGTTTCCAGAGATACAATGCTGCGGTTCAGGCACAGTAGGTCGCCGCAGCAGCAAGAAACCCTCATACCGGGCCAGGAAGGAAAGAAGTAGATCTGCTGGTCGAGGACAAAGCATGACGACCCGCTAGGTCACCACCTACAAGCAGCACTCGATGGTGCACATAGAGAACCCGGCAAACAACGTGCTTAGACATGTTCACATACTTCACAACCAATCACAGCACTGCGGTGATGTCTAGTTGACAAAAACAGACACCTCGGCACTGCTAGATCGTCGACGCGTGTAGCAGCCGCCTGCTTTTCCCCGTTTGTCGGAGTGGCAACCGCCGGCGGAGCACGGAGCACCGCACGACGGTCCGCACCTCCGCGAGGGATCACGGAATGGAAACACACAGGTGATGCCACGCCAGAGGAGTTCTCTGAAGTCCAAACACGAACAAACAGAACAAACGGGAGTGGATTGCTGAGATGCCGCTCTGCGTTTGCCGCACCCATACGCCTAAGCGCACCATGCCGGGAAATGCAGAAAGGAAGGCGAGCGCCGCAAAGGCCGAGCACTCGAGTGCTCCGTCTCCCGATGGGGAGATGATGCGAGTATGGATGAAAATGGTACGGATATTTATCCGACCGTCCGTTCGACCGGATTCGTTTAAATGGGTTTAGATCTGTCCGTATCCGGGTCCGGATATTCAACATCCGGTACCGTATCCGTATCTGAATACTCAAATCGCATATTTATGATGTCGATATCCAATTGTATCCTATCCGGCATGGATGGCACTATCCGTATTCGAATCCGAATCCGGACAAAAATATGAAAACAAATATGGTATCAGTGATATCCGTCCGTATCCGATCCGTTTGCATCCATAGATGCGAGCTCCCGTGCTAGGCTTCTTGGCCGCATGGGCCTTTGTGTGGGCCAGCAAGGTGAGTCCTTTTCCCTTTATTTACTTTTAATTATTTGGAAAATTTCTTTCTATTTAAAATCTGAATATACAGATTCAAATAAGAAATTCAAGGAAAAACGCTTTTAATTTTGAACACTCTTCACCGTGAAAGAGTGTTTTTTATCCTCTATGTCCTTCAGTCCATTTTGTTACCCTAGCATTCTAACTCCTTATGGCATGTGACTGATCTTTGCATCAACAATAACCACTACTAATGCACTATTCAATAATATATCCAAGTGATAAATGAAACTAGAGAAATGCATGAAGAAAACTGGTTCATTATTACTTGATAATACATGTAAAATACAATACCGTTTAGGGTAGCATATCTTTGTTACCCAAGAACAAGTGCTAGGATTGTCGTTGCCCTAGGACTGGACCAAGAACACAGTACATTTTTTTGTGTCAACCACCCAATGTACTCCCTCCGTTCCAAAGTATAAGTCGCTTTGACTTTTTTGGTTCATCCATTTCACTATGTATCTAGACACATTATTATATCTAGATACGTAGCAAAATGGATGTACCAGAAAAGTTAAAGCGGCTTATAATTTGGAATGGAGGGAGTAGCTGTTGACTTTATTTTGGGTAATATAATATCACCATGTTCCCAAACATGTCTGTGATTATTATTTTGAAAGCACATATACATCTTTGCTTGTATGGTTGTACCACCACTTGATAAGCTTCAATTCATTTAGGTATTGGCTCCACGAATAGTAGTCGTATCATTTCTTTGAGTGCTTCTGAAGAAGTGAATGCATCACAATTCTTGTACATATTATCTGTGGTTCTTAAAAATTCAAACACTGTTCGTGGCACAACCTTTGGTAGTTCTGTTAGTGCAAGGCATTGTTCTAATATATCCTTCCATGAATCTTCAGTAAGCTCTTTTATCTTCTCACATGCATCATTCATTGTTGTTCCATGCTCCTTCATGTAACAATGGACAGTGGAGGGGCTATGGTCTTTTTGTTTGCTCACGCTGTGACACCCATTGTAGTAACAAAGAATATTGTCATGTATGTTATAATAACAACGAGTTTAATTCTCCTAATTTGTGTTTCTGTATTAAAATAGAGCTTATATCCAATTATTATGAATGTTACAAACATAATCTAACCAACTGATTAGACAATTGGATACTGAAAGGAATTCAATACACAGTTTTTGCATGAAGTTTATACTCGTTGAAGGATAGAGAAATAATTTATAATATATACCTTGGTTGATACGACATCATTGGACAGCCGTACAAAGATACCATATGACGTTAGAAATTGAGGATAGCTCAAAACCCACTCAAGGGTCTCCCTTTTTATTATGTCACCCATTCCAACATATGCAGCACATGCTAGAGCAACGGATCCAATGCTTTCCATTGAAACTTGAAGGTGTTCACTCACTGTCTTGGCACATAGTCTTCATCACACCATTTTATTTCCTTGTAGTATTGCTGAACTAAACGCTCCATCTGTATGAAATATGGTAATGTGTAAAAAGTTATTTCTGATTCAAATATTGCTGCATGATAAAATAGGCTGCTTGGAACAAATTTAACTGGAATAGAAATACGTTTGTTGATAAACAAAATTTTATTGATTTTCATGTTTATGGGCAATACAGTTCCCAATAATTTTTTGAGCAAATATGGCATTTCATACATATCTTAACACCACATGTATCCATTGAAGCCACTGAATAAATTATGAACAATCAAACTATTATGCATAAAGAGCTCAATTTATTTTAAATTTTGGCAAACAAATTTATCTATGGATTGCACTTAAGTTAATTATGACTACAGTGACCAAGTCTGTTTGCTGGTTGCATGTGCTGCTTTCAATGGTTCTAGCTATGTGCTATGGTCATAAGAACTAGAAGATGGTGCAGCGGTGTTCTTTATAATTCTTATGGATAACAGAATAGTCACAACCTAGCCTCACAGTTCACTATCTATAATTTAAATGCTAGCTCCAGCATAAGGAACTCATATGAAGGCATGTACAATACTTGCCCCCTGTTTTAGGTAAAGCACACGATAGCTCTTCTTAGTGTTCTTTATAATTCTTATGGATAACAGAATAGTCACAACCTAGCCTCATAGTTCATTATCTATAATTTAAATGCTAGCTCAAGCATAAGGAACTCATATGAGGGCATGTAGAATACTTGCCGCCTGTTTTAGGTAAAGCACACGATGGCTCTTCTTAGGCCCTAACTCATCCTCAAATGAACGAAATGTCTCCAACTGAAATAAGTAGAAAACCCTTCATATACTCTGGAAGGAGTGGTATAGCACTTTCATCCCATCTGCAACTTACAAAGTCAGAATTTGGTTGACAGTATTAAATCGATCTTTCAAAAAGAGAAGCATCTCTAAAAGAACCAAGTGCATTTTTCAATTTCCTTTTAAAGATCATTACATTGAATAATAATGGTATTATTATATCAATAATTCAAATATATTATTACTACTGATACATTATTTGTAGTTTTCGTATAATGGTGTTATTAATTGAAATAATGGTATTATTATACCAATAATTCAGTATTTTTGCTTGTTTAAGTTGTTTGATGGTTTCCTTACTTCTTGCATTGCACATAATATACAAATGATTTCTATAACAATGCCAATTTACTCTATACTTTATATCTTGATATACCTTTTTTATTTAACCTAAACCATTTTGTTAGGATGCAAAGCACATGGCATGCCATGCCTAGTTGTACATCAGCACCAAAACATCTAGCTGCATGTGGTGGACATATCTCCACGTAATCTCATCCCATTAGACACATAGAAAAAGCATCAGTTTCTTCCTTTTCATGAGTATGAAAATCAAGGATATGCCATCCAATATGTATTTAATAGTTAAAACATGTAACATGTTTAAAATAAAACAAATCTAAGATACATGTGTTTTGGAAGATTGTTACCTCCCAATTGCTTCAAGGAATTTTGTGCACTCTTCAGTGGTACCATATGTGTCGAACATATCATCAATTATTGTTATGAGAGATGTGATCTTTGTTAGTATAATTCTGGAGCGAGTATGGAGGATCATAGCATGCTCCATTCATCCAGAAATATACCTCCGCTATTCTATCTCTAACAAAAGTCATCTTTGATTTGGCAAGGAACTCCTTCCACCACCTACCATGCATTCAAATAGGTCAAGTAAAACTTAGTACTGAATAAAAATGTAGAGCACCATTGATTTGAAGTGAGATGAAAATAATCTTACAATGTGCAATGCTTTAACTCTTCACAGAAAACAAGTTGTTGAAGGTTAAAATTCAATTTTGCAAACTCCAATATGGCTTCATTTCTTTTTTTCATCTTCTCCATAAATGGCTATGTAATTTCTTGCTTCTAATATTCCAACCCTTCTAAAAAAGAGGGGGTACGAAGGGAAGAAGACACCTCCTTTGCAAATGGTGATTCTGGTAGTTCAAGGATATCTTGAAGGCAATGTCTAGTGAAAGAAATTGCTTCGTCCAGCACCTTCTCTCCATGTCTCCTCAAATACGCTGCATTATACAAGCTTAACAAGCTTGTCGTGTTTGCATAAGCAAAGCCCCCTTCTTCTGTTTTGAAGTTTAGAAATACATCTGCAGAATTGACTCGGTGAATAACAGTGATGTCCTATTTTTTCATGATTTAACGATTTTATCTGACATTTGGTCGTGACTTTACGATTGAGGAGGGGGGTAAAACACTCAATGAGTAGAAGATCTTACCAGATGACACATCGTAACCATTCTTTCGAAGAAGATAAAACCGCAGTGAAACTAAGTTGAGATCATTATTATCGTACTTGGAGTTGTAAATACGGTGCAATAACTTGTCTATCTCGTTCTCATAGTAGTAATCCAGTCCAAGTCGTTGCAATATTAATATAAGATTCAATGTTTCTGGTAATTCATCAGCTGAATCCTTCAAGATCTTTCTAACATCTTCTCTTAATATCTCAGCTTGTTCTTTCATGTATGCTTGCTGTGCAGGACAAGTATAGGTTAATTATTTCGTCAACCTACATCTATACATAGGCCAAAAAGAAGTTTATCCCATGCATGATGAGGATGCAATTGTTACCTGAGGTGCAGTTGGCGGCTGGTAAGTCAGGAAGAAATCGCCCCACAGGCTTGGGTGGAAGGTAGTGGCCTTTCGCAGCTCCTCTGCCTTGCTGGAATGATGTGCCATGTTCTCAATTCCAGTCTATAGTTAATATTTTCTTGCTGATATTTCTGATGGATTTGTTGATGCCTATAGATGTTGCATTGCAGAGGTATTTATAGGCAATGTGCAGGCATGCCGCCAATCAATACTGCACCAGCCAGGAAGCATCAGTGAGTTTATTTGAAACCATTTGTGCATGGGAGACCTATGTGATGATGACATGTTAGCGTTCAGACTGCGTGCTATGCTTAAAATGCTGACCTGCTGCATGACGTTCAGATTGCGTGCTATGTTTGATATTATGTTTTTTAAAATAAAATAACTGCTATTTTCTGGAAACATATATGTTATGCTGACCCGTACGGTTAACAGCTAATGAGGAACTCTAATGGTCAAAAGGTGTGCCACTCTTGTATGACCGTGCTAATACTAGCAGTTTATTAGTAAATTGATCTTCATGAAACGCTCCACAAAATACATTCTTTATTAGTATATGTTGATGCCTTGACAAGCCCCTTTAAGGACCATGACCTGAGGAGTTTGTACTAGTCTTTGAAGATTGTCTATCCATTCTTTGCTTCTTAATTAACATAACTTACATAGACAGCTCTCCCGTGCCATCAAGGAAAAAAAAGAGCTCATTTCTTATCTAGCTAGTGTCTCTATTCCAAATTGTAAGTGTTAAGTCATTCTGACATTAGACACGTAATAAAAGCTATATATCTACAAAATCTAGCTAGAACGACTTACAATTTCTCACATTTGACATTTGAATTTTTCAAACAACCTTAGGTAGAGAAACTATCACAACCAAAGTTGTAGATCTCAAAAGTTATACAACTTTGTAGTTGACAACTTTTTCATTTGAAATCATCTATCTAAGAAAAATTACTTTGAATTTTTCTCACATTTGAAATTTGAAATTTTCAAATGACCTCGAATGGAGAAACAACCAAAACCAAAGTTGTGAGACTAAAAAAATTATACAACTATATATATAGTTGACAACTTATTCATTTGAAATTGTTTATCTAAGGAGAATTACGTTTAAATTTTTCAAATTTTAAATTCAATATTTTCAAATGATTTCTGATATGGAGAAACAACTAAAACCAAAGTTGTTGGTCTTAGTGTTGTCTATAAATTTGCAGTAAAAAACTTTTTAATTTTATTCTTTTAGGGTTTCAAATACTCATTTCAAAATCAAATGACAAATAATATGAGAAGAAATCTCATGGACACAAGTGAGTTATGGGTGAAGTGGTTAGGAGAGTGACGCGTGAGAGGCTGTAGGTCATGGGTTTGATCTATTGGGCATTTTTCACATGAAAAAGCGTGTGACTTGCGACGGTGTGTGCGCGCGGTTATCTAGTGGGGTCTCCTAGAATTTTAAAAAATACTAGCTTTTTGCCCGGTTTGAAAAATGGCATGACTTGCGACGATGAGCGTGTGACTTCCTCATGAGGTCTCCCTAGATTAAGAACATCTTATACATTTTTGGACCGGTTGTATGATATTTGTATAGCGATTTGTAAAGATTGACCAAAACACATATGATTTCTATAGACAGCTCCTATTTGGAGTCACCTCTAGAAATCCTATTTGTGGGGTGGAAAATTAGAAGTGGCTACACTCCTATCCGCCTCTAAAGAAGCTGCCTCATACTTGTGCTAGACATAGACATAGGAAAGGGGTTGATGGGTTGAAGTCCATAAGCAAGAGTCAATGAGATAAGTAATTTCATAGCTAGGGGTTTACCTGCCTGTGTAGCCTTGCCTCTTCTTAGCATATGGCATTAACGCATCTAGTTTATTGCTTAGTTATATATTCCCTCCGTCCCAAAAAGAATATCGTTTTAGACTTTCAGGACATCGGGTTTAATCATTCGTCTTATTCATTTTTTTATAAATATTATCTATCTTATTACAACTTATTTTATCATTAGAGATTCTTTAATAATGATTTATTTATTTTACAATATGTACAAATTTTTGGATAAGATGAATGATCAAACACAGTTTTAAAAATTCAAAAATAATATTTTTTTCTGGGACGGAGAGAGTAGGAATTTGATCGCCACCTAATCTCTTACAAGGACTTACATGCAGCCTTATACATTTTCCATCGCAATTTCACTGGATTCTGACCATACATAAAGTAGGTCAAAACGGATGTTAATTTGGCTATGGTGATCTGCTGGGACTTGCCGGTCACTGTCTTAAGATTTAAGAAGACTGGATCATCGCTCGGAAGGGTTCGTATTAATGTGATCAACGCCCTTCCTAGTACTGCGCTCCCAAAAGAGCAGGTCAAACTCCCAAAAGAGCAGGTCAAAATGGATGTTAATTTGGCTATGTTGATCTGCTTGGACTTGCCGGTCACTGTCTTGAGATTTAGGAAGACAGGGCCATCGAAAGCGTCCGTATTAATGTGATCAACGCCCGCGGCACATGTACGGAAATTGGAAGATGGCATGGCCGGGTCAAGCTAGTCACAAGTCACGCACGCTTGGTGGTTAGAGGGCTCGAAACCTCGGGAATTTTTTATTTACACCTCAAGTCACACCACCCACGCTCTGCACCTATAAAATCACTTATGTTCATTTGAGATACTCTTTCTTCTAATTCTATCTCATTCAATGTTAAAATGACTATTTAGGTATTCCAAAAACAAACTATTTGGGACCCTAAATAAATTTAAATAAAAAGTTGTCAACCAAAAATTTGTATTAATTTTTTAAAATCTATAACTTTGGTTTTAGCAGTTTCTCTATTTGTGGTCGTCTAATAAAATTGATTTTCTAATAAATACATAAAATTCAAACATAATTTTTCTTAGGTAGATGATTTCAAATGAAAAAAAGTTGTCAACTACATGATTTTGGTCGTTTATATATACATCAAATGTCGTTCGAAAACTTCAAATTTTATTATGTTCGTGGGACTTGAATCCAAAACCACTTGCATTACCTCGCGCATATCTATCCACCGCACCTACACGTCACGTTCAGTTAGTCGAAACCAATCAATTCGGTTCCTCGATTTTTTGAGAAATTCAGTTGCCTGAGTAGAAAAAGATGATCATTTCTTTACAAAACTTAGAAATGACCAATATATATCATCCATCGTGGCCGAACCGGAAGAAGATTCACCCCACTTGCCTAACTCTTCCTCTGTCCTCATCATCAACTAATACATGGTAGGCAGATTTCACTGAGAATTTTCCTTTATGATCAAAATGCCAACCCACTATGTCCTCCTGGTCTGGCTGAGTAGGAATGGCTGAATCCCAACCCCCTGTGATCGGATCCATCAATTCAGAGACCTTGTTCAGCAGTATAAGTCCTCTTCATGTTCACGTGCGAATTTGCTGTCCATCGCCCACCCTCCATACAAGGCCATTCTCCAAAGCTCGGACACCTCTCAGAATACTCTGCCATGTGTATGAGATGCCCGGATGTTCCTGCACTTGCAAAAAGTCACCATCCGGCCAATATCATGCTCTCAGCAGCCTAGCACACAAGGAATCAGGATTTTGCAGCATTCTCCATGCCTATCGACTTAGAGCAACTCCAACCCAAGCCCATACTTGGACCCCTATCCTAAAATTTAGGAGTTTGGGCAAAAAATTAACTCCAGTGGAGTCTTTATTTGGGCTCCCATTTTTCATGACCTCCCAAATTATAATCTCAACCCCCCACATACAGGATCCCCTTATCCCCCTCTCATCCGTGGGTCCCACAACACTTTCCCCATTCCGTCCCTCACGCACGCACATGCCGCGCCACCGCTGTTGCCTCTCTGCGCCTCCGCCGTCGCACAAGGATAAGGCAGCTGCTGCGACAGCGTCGACGAGCAGCAGTGAGGCGGAGGCAGCCGTCGAGTTGGCGGAGAATGAGCGTCGCCGCAAGGGGAAGATGCCGATCATGAACGAAGACCACGTCGCATGCGCAGCGGTCGCTCGCCGGCCAACTACTGGATCCGGACTTGGCAAGCTCCTAGCGACGCCATCCGGTCTCACCGGAGCACCACCGCCGTGGCCGGCTTCAAACCACGCAGAGCTGCGACACCCAAGGGGAAGATGCACTCCAGAATCCAGATGATAGATACCGGATATGCAGGCATGTAGCACACATCGCAAGATGAAACTCTAGGTAGAAAGCTAGCCAAGCAAACAGATTCAGATAAATTTTACCTTGGGCAACCTTGAGGGGCAAAAACCGAGGGAGGACGTAGCGGCAGGAGGGAGCCGCTGGCCACGGCGAGCTCTACATCTTCGACCTCGCGGCGCCAACGCCCGGCGCGCGGGAGAGGCGACGGTGCTGGAGGCGCGAGAGGGCGGGCGGGGCGGGGCTCCGGCTGGCGCCAAGACGGGACAGGGCGCTGCTTAGGCTGGAGTATTGAATAGGGTCTTGGGCTGGAGTTGGATTCAATTTTGGGCCCCTATTGTATGCAGACCAGCATGTAAATGAAAAAAATAGGGGCTCAATTTAAATGCTGGGCTGGAGTTGCTCTTAGCATGTCAAGATTGAACATGTGAATATCTATATACCCAAAAGCCCAGAATTTTCTTTTCTGGAAATGAGAGTATGCTACGATAACCGGTGCAAATTCTAATCATTCTCTTGTGCCCACCAGAAACGACAAATCATAGCGCTAATTTTATCATAATGCGACATAGTAAGATCAAAACAAGACATAGCATACCTTGGAATGACCTTGATTAAAAATTTCCTTTCCCCCTCTAGATAGTAACTTTTACTTGAAACAGAAAAGGTTGAGTCAATGTTAACACAGGCTTTACCAAGCAAAAATAAAATAAAAGATGAAAATAAAAATAAAGAAAAAGGCATCCCCTACTGTACTAGCGTCTCGCCATAGTCTTGGCCCAAGTAAGCAGGAGCAGGTCTTCAGATTTTTTGGCCCAACCCAACAAACAACAGCGTTCAGAGCTGGGAACTGCACGCCTCCTCGCTCGCGTCCGAGTCGGGCCGCTCCTTGTCAAAAAAAAAAAAACTTGTCAAAAAAAAAACACTAGTACAAAAATCATTTTTGCTGGCACCTTGTTTTTTTTTCACAGGCGGTTCACAATTTCATGACGGCAGTAGAAAAAATACAGTGGGCCCAACAAGAAAACCACCTGTGTAAAAACGTTTACACAGGCGGTTCTCTTAACTATACCGCCTGTGTAAATAGGTGTATTTACGGAGGCAATTTAATAATGACCGCCTTAAATGTGTAAATACCATTTACACAAAGCGGTTTCATTGTAACGAATACAAGGCGGGTCGTCATTAAAAAACTTTGTGTAAATACACCTATTTACACAAAGCGGTATAGTTAAGAGAGCCGCCTGTGATAATTTATTTACACAGGCGGCCCTCATTACAAACCGCCTGTGTTAACCGCTTATAAATACCCTTCGTCCACCTCCAGACAAAAAACAGTTACTCCCGTCTTTGTGCACGATGGCGGACAGACAAGAACATTTCAAGGGGGAGGTTTTGAACTTCATTTTTGGTGAGAAACTTCCAAAAGGTTAGTTAGTGCCCTTGATGCTATTTTTTTGTGATTCTTTGATTCAATTCTTGTATTGGAGATGCTCTAGATCTAGGGTTCATCATGCATTCTTGCTTAGGGTTAGGGTTCATAGGGCAAGAGAAAGAGAGTTTTAGCTAAATTTTTATGTAAATTCACAGTAAATTATATAAAATTTAGAAAATAGGAAATAAATACTTTTTAGAATCCTTGAGAGTAGATCTATGCAATAGAGTAATGATGAACCTTTTTTAAAGTTTTTATTTTTTTATTGAGTTTTAGTTTATCTCTATTCATATACTAAATTGTTGAAAAATCATAAAATAGGAAATGAATACTTTTTAAAATCTTTGTGAGTAAATATAAATTCATATAATTATGAAAATAAGTTTAAATAATTTAAAATCATAACACTTTATAAATTCATATACTAAATTTAAATTTCATAAATTGTAAACTCTGTAGGGGGTAGGTTTTCATCTCCGTTTAATTAGGGTTTGTTATAATTATGAAAATGAGTTTAAGCGATTATTTAATTTCCATAAATTGTAAACTCTGTTAGGGGTAGGTTTTCATCTCCGTTTAATTGTTTCTTATAATTATGAAAATGAGTTTAAACAATTTAAAATCATAACACTTTATAAATTCATATACTAAATTTAAATTTCATAAATTGTAAACTTTGTAGGGGGTAGGTTTTCATCTCCGTTTAATTAGGGTTTGTTATAATTATGAAAATGAGTTTAAGCGATTATTTAATTTCCATAAATTGTAAACTCTGTTAGGGGTAGGTTTTCATCTCCGTTTAATTGTTTCTTATAATTATGAAAATGAGTTTAAACAATTTAAAATCATAACACTTTATAAATTCATATACTAAATTTAAATTTCATAAATTGTAAACTCTGTAAGGGGTAGGTTTTCATCTTCGTTTAATTAGGGTTTGTTATAATTATGAAAATGAGTTTAAGTAATTATTTAAATTCCATAAATTGTAAACTCTGTTAGGGGTAGGTTTTCATCTCCGTTTAATTGTTTCTTATAATTATGAAAATGAGTTTAAACAATTATTTAAATTCCATAAATTGTAAACTCTATCGGGGGGTAGGTTTTCATCTCCGTTTAATATTTTCTTATAATTATGAAAATGAGTTTAAGCAATTATTTAAATTCTATATTTTGTAAACTCTGTAAAGGGTAGGTTTTCATCTCCGTTTAATTGAAGGAGGTTAGTATCTTAGTTATGACTGTTTTCAGGGGGTTATATTCGTTTTGCTTTTGGATTGACCTACAAATTTCTTAACTAATTACAGACTAAATATGGAGAGCTCATTATGGATGTACAACTTATCAAGATTAGACCCATCATATATAGTGGAGGTCCAAAAATTTATTGATGCCACGAAGATACATGCTCAGAGAACAAAGGCGAAGCACATATGTTGTCCATGTGCAGACTGCAAAAATATTGTGGTATTTGACAATGTAGAAGCAATCACTTGTCATCTGGTTTGCAGAGGATTTATGGAGGACTACTTGATTTGGACAAAACATGGTGAGGGTAGTTCTACACCTTATATGCGGACAACTGACAACACTGCAAGTAACATCAATGTGGAGGGTCCAATGCCATATCTCAATGAATGTCATGCTATGCCAGATATCAACGAAACCCATCATGCTATGCCAGATATCAATCAAACTTATAATGCTACGTCCGATATCAATGAAACTCAGCATGCTAACACAGATGCCGTTGAAGATGGAGATTTCTTAGAGGCAATAATGAACCGTTGTGCGGATCCATCAATATTCTTCATGAAGGGAATGGAAGCCTTGAAGAAGGCAGCAGAGGAGCATTTGTACGACGAGTCGAAAGGTTGTACCAAACAATAGTCGACATTACGGGCTGTTCTTCAGTTCTTGACGATTAAGGCTAGACATGGTTGGTCTGATGCTAGCTTCAATGATTTATTGCGTGTACTTGGAGACCTTCTTCCTAAGGAGAACAAAGTGTCTGCTAACACGTACTATGCAAAAAAGCTAGTCAGTCCACTTACGATAGGTGTTGAGAAGATCCACGCATGTAGAAATCATTGTATTCTATATCGGGGTGATCAAGTATAAAGACTTAGGCAAATTTGTCCAAAACTGTGGTGCTAGTAGGTACAAGGCGAATAAAGATTATCGGGAGGAAGAGAATGCAGCCTCTGTTTCTTGAGGGGAGGAAGCGAAAGAAGACCCAAACAAAGACTCAACAAGACAAACGTTCAAAGCCCACTAGCAATATCGAAATGGACTATTATGCGTTGAGAAGAATTCCTGCTTTGGTGATATGGTATCTCCCGTGGTTGATCGTTTGAGGTGTTTATTTGCAAACCCCGAAGACGCGGAACTTATGACTGGCATGCTTCGATGAAAGGAAAGATGATGGAAAGTTACGACATCCGGCCCGATGCAAAGCAATGGAAAGAATTCGATAAGAAATATCCGAACTTTGCCGAGGATCCACGAAATGTAAGGTTTGCTCGAGTATGCGATGGAATGAATCCATTTACCGAGAGGAGCAAACACGCACAAACACATGGCCTAGTGATCGACAATATACAACCCGACTTCATGGTTGTGTCAAAAAAAAAAAATATCTTTTGCTAACCATTCTTATTTCGGACCTACACAACCTGGAGTTGATATAGATGTATTTCTAGAGCCCTTAATGCAAGACATGCAAACACTATGGGAAGTGGGTGTGGACATGATCGATGCGTTCCGCAAAGAGACATTCACACTGAGAGCAATTATTATTGTCACAATTAATGATTACCCTACTCTCTTCTCATTATCTGGCCAGTTCAAGGGAAAGGTTGGTTGTGTAGAGTGCGTAGATGGAACATGGCACGTGTCTCTTCCTACATCTAACAAGATAGTGTACATGAGGCATAGGAGGTGGCTACCGGCAGGCCATAAGTACCACCTACAAAAGATGAATAAGTACTTTGACAATATGGACGAATCAAAATCTACTGCTCCATCAGGTTATAGTAAAGGGCATAGAGTGTACAAGATAGTTGAGAATGTGAAGTTTATTTTTGGAAAGAAGACCAAAGATGGGAAACCAAGAAAGGTTGTGAAGGCAAATGAAGGGGACACATTCAAGAAGAAGTCTATTTTCTTTAAGTACTTATCATACTGGAAAGACTTGGACGTACGACATGCGATCGATGGTATGCATGTTCAGAAGAATGTGTTTGACAGCGTAATTGGAACTTTGCTAGACATAAAGAGCAAGACAAAGGAAGGTCTCAATTCATGTTTGGACATGCAACATTTAACGATCAGAAAAGAACTTCACCCTGTACTCCTAGAGAATGGGAAGTACCAGCTACCGGCAGCCAGCTATAACCTGAACAGAGAGGAGAAACATGCAATGTGTGTGTGGTTGAAGAATTTAAAAGTTCCATCTAGTTTCTGCTCCAACATAAGGAGTCTTGTGTCGATGAAAGACCTTACACTCACCAACAACAACTCACATGATTGTCATGTCATGCTGACCACTTTTCTTCCTATTGCCATCAGGGCTATAAATCCAGTGTTCTTAAAGATGGCAATCACACGGTTGTGCTACTTCTTCAATAAGATATCTGAGAAGGTAATTGTCCGTGATGAGTTAGAGTCCCTATAGAAATTTGCTGCAGAGACATTGAGCCAGTTGGAGATGTGCTTTCCCCCATCGTTCTTTGATATAATGGTACACCTTGTTGTTCATTTGGTGTCTCAAATAGAGGCATTGGGTCCCATGTATTTCTATAAAATGTGGACGTATGAGGGCACTCCCAACCCAGACTCTACTATAGTTTCTATCCTTATTTATTACCCAGCCACATTAGCATTTTGATATCATGGAAGACAAGTTAATGAGGAAAGAGAAGGAAACCGTTTCTTATTTAGACTCGACGTCTACGCGTAAAACGAGAAAAACATCTGTCTCCTCCAGATCCCGTGTGCGGGTGCCGGGTGCCGGCCCCACAGCGTTGCCCATCTGGCCATGTCGCCGCAGTACTGGCCGCCAGTGCGCCGGCCCAAACTTGCCATCTCCACCGAGAAGCACACAAGTCGCCGGCGAGCTTCGAGGTCGTCGCCTATTGCCTCTCTCCGGGATCACGGAGTTTCGCGGCCCGCAGGCGCCGCCCCAGCGTAGACCTACCGTCGCTTGATCTTGGCCACAGGGGCGTGCAGCTACTTTCCTCCATGCCCGTTTGCGCTAACGCTGGCTGTGAAGGCGTGAGCTTTGTGTGGCGGCTCACCGGACTGGCCGGCCGCAGCGGCGCTTGGCTTCGCACGGGCAGGCTGCACCAGAATCTGCTGCGAAGGCGATGTTGGTTGATGGCCTACGGTGCGGGAGTGAAACAGGCCGTCTCCACGGGATCAGCACGTCGTCCTGTGTGCATGCTTGCTAGTGCTGCGCTTGCTGGCCTTGCCTAGTCTTTGCCTGGCTACGCTAATCTTTGTTGCGTGCACCACTGGTCAAGCCGGCCGAGCAGCATAGCTGCATAGGCCGCAGAGCTCATCTGCAAGCGCGTCCCCAGATTGCCGTCGCTGGCGTCTGCAGCTCGACCAGGTGTGGTGGAGGTTGGGGAGGAAGAAAGCTGGAGCAAAAGATCCTGACGAAGGAGGGTTGAGTAATTGTATAGACACCAAGGGCAATCTTTTACAGTGACAGGATCTTTTACAGTGACATGTTCTCTTGAAAGTTAGTAATGTTTTTTGTTAGGGTTTGTTAATAATAGGTTTGCTAATTAGGCTATGTAATTAGAGTATATACTTGTATTCCATGTTTATACTTGTATTCTATGTTTATACTTGTATTTCATGCGGATGAGTACTCCATCAAATCTTTGAAAGCGGGCCGATGCCCGGATAGATACAGGGATCGACACCTCCGGATCCGAACCTTATAGGAGCCCGGCGTATCACCACGTGAATCCCCTAGAGCTAAGAAGGCTCGTCTTGAGTTGGAACATGACCCTAATTACGAGCCTGAAGGTGATCCAGATGATGATGAGGTATATATAGAAGTAGAGTGTCTATACGAGATAATGCATGTGTATGTATGTACCTAACAATTGAATTGACAGGAGGTGTTCTCTCAAGTTGTTGCCGAAATAGAGGCGAGAAGAACAAGATGTTCGAGAAGGGACACGGCGCCTCAAACGACAGGGGACATCCTCCGAGCCAAGAAGCACAAAGAAAAAAAGAGTGATCGGGCACGAGGAGATAGAGAAAGGAATAGATTTCCGAAGAAGTTTATAGGATTACAGAGGTTAGTCCGAGCGGAAAGCCCTTAGCACCTCTAGAGGCGCTACCCAAATTTAGGGCCGCAATTGGATTTTTAGTAAAGGAGGAATTTGATATCAGCTAGAGTGATTGGAGTATGGTGCCCGAAGGAAAAGGACCCGTTCTTTGGACTCGATTGTGCACTAAGTTTATTTTCCGGAGGGTGGATGTGTTGGTCAAGGGTCATGTCATGAAGCGGTTAGCAATATCATTAGGGGCTATAGGCACGATATGAATAAAAAGTGGTTGCTCAAGGGGCGGGACCCGACGATGCGGTACCCTATCACAGCGAATCAGTGGGCACGTTTTCGAGCCATGAAAGACTCCGACGATTCCAAGGCTAAGAGCAAAGCCGCCTCGAACTCATGAAGAAGAACAGGTATCACCACCACCTCGGCACTGGTGGTTACAAGGCCAAGATTCATAAATAGAGGGTAGAAGACGAAGCAAAGAGGAGAGAGGGCCACTTGGCATTGACCGATATAGTGCCGAAAAGAAGTGCGAATTGGCTTCAAGGCTCGAAAAGGCAAACACTAAGAGCGATGAGATCTCCGTCCCAATGAGATTAAAGAAGTTCTTTGAGAAGGTTTTGGAAGCATCAAAGTTTGGAAAAAAGACAGGTGCCTTCAAGTCAGGGAGGGAGAGGGACAGCCTTACCCATGCTCTAGGTAACCATTTTTTTCCATTTTATTCGAGTAAAATAGAAATCGACACTGACATGAAAGATCATGTTGTAGGTAACCCCAAGCATCCAGGCCGTGTACGGGGCGTCTCATCCAAAACCAGCTGGAAAGAAGGATTCGGTGATGAGTGGAAAGGCATGTATAAGAAAAGAGAACGACATAAGGAGCATATGAAGGATTTTTTTGAGCAAAGCAGGCCGCGAAAAAGTTTAGGGATATGATGGAAGACTTCTTTAAAAATCCCGATCCCGAAGTGATGAAGCGGTTGGCGGGAGCAGTGTCTGCTCAATAGATGTCATCACAAGCTCCTTCGCATATGCAGCTTGTCCCAGCTCAACCCTTGGGTAGCCAGGAGATGGCCACACAATCTATGCCCTTTCCAAGCAGTATAGCGTCAACAACAAATGAGGACCATTATCCAGTTGACGATATTGATAAACCTTGACCTTGCTCCTTGGTCATATCCTATGGCCTTAGGAATCAGCATACAAAGCAAGTGGCCACAGGCAATGCTATCCCTGGATGTAGTTTCCATGGTGTCGAGATGCAAGATGCATCTTGCCGGGGTGGAAGTGTTGACGGTCGAGAGTGGATATGAAGGCGACTTCATCGACATCCCGACCTCTGAGGGTACAGAGAAGCTTGGAAAAGCAATCAACAACTTCATACAATGGCCGAGACGGTACGTAAGGTTGATTGATCCACCAGCGCCATCCTCTCCACCAGTGCCTCAACCATCCCAAGAGGCCGAAACAATTCAATAGCCACCATCGCCAATGCATGCTCCAGCATCCCCGTACATTTATGAGCCACCGCCGTCCTCCCTAATACATGATTTGATATTCTCGCTGAATGAGCTCGAGGGGCCAGCCAAAAACATGCCTGAGCAGCAGACTCCGCCAGCCAAGGAGGACACAACACGGGAGAAGCAGGATGAGCAAACTCCCTGTAACATCCCTGTTAGAACCCAATACCCAAAAATCCCAACTTTCAAAAAACTTTTTCAAAAACTAACCTATGTATGGTGAGTGTCATCTAGGAAACCCTCCTTAGAAAGTTGCATTAGCTCCTATATATATATAGGTTAGTGGCATATGCATTTTACTTTACTTTACTTACATGTGATTTGCCTCTTCTTGGTTTTATGGGATGCTTAATTAAGCTATTAAATTAATCAACAAAGGTGACGTGTGGCCCCAACACCCTTGACCTAGAACTTAGACTACCCTAGGTGGACCCCACCAGCATGAACATACATGTACACACCATGCAACTCTCTTATACTTAGTATGAAAGCAAAAGGGAGAAAATAGAAATAGAAAAGAAGGAAGAAATAGGAAAGAGGAAGGAGAAGGCCGACAAGCGGCCGGGCCGGCCGCCACGCCCACTCGGCCGGCCGGGCCTGCCGCGCTCGCACCCCTTCCCCCCCCTCCCCGCACCCGCGGCCCGGCCAGCGGCGGCGTGGCCCGCTAAGCGCAAAGGCCGGGCGGGCACAACGTGGCGCACCAGCGCCCTCCACCTCCCTCACGAAGCCGATGACAGGCGGGCCGGGAGGACCCCACCTGCATCCCTTTCCTCTCCTCCCTCTACTTTTTTTTCCTTCCGCTTGGCGTCGACCGCCGAGAAGGGAAACGGCCATCCTGGCTGTCCCCATTTGAACCGCCTCGCGCCCCACGGATGCCCGCCCGTCCGCCCTTCCCACGCCCGGCCAGCAAAGCAACACGACAAGGGCGCCGTGGCCCCGCCGTCGTGTCGACGACACCGAGCGCCCACTCCTCCATTTGCCGGCCGCCGCTCCAAAATTGGGAGTGCCAGCGCCACGGCAACGCTCCCCGCACCTCCTAAACCCCTAGCCAAGCGCCCCGGATTGCTTCCACGTGCCCCGCAGCTCCCCATCGCCGTTCACCGCTGCCATGGCCGCCGCTCGCCTTTAAATAGGGCACCCCGGGAGCCCTAGCATCCCTTCCGCACCCCGCCGCCACTGGTGGCACAAACCACACTCCACACCGCACAGAGGGGAGGGCCGTGAAGGGAAGGAGACGCCGGGAGGGGAGCCGCCCTGCCGGAGCTACTCCGCCGGAGCCGCACGCCGTTCCACCCCGCCGGAGCCGAGCGAGGAGGCAGCGCCCCGATCGGCTACACCGACGACGCTGTTCTTCCTGCACGGCCCCGACACGCCACTGCTCCGCCACCCCGCTGCACCGCCATCCTCTCTACGCCAACACCGACGGTGAGCACCCACCTCCGCCTGCCGCGCCCGCGTTTTCCACCGCCGAGGCGTCGCCGCGAGCCCCACCTCGGGTGGCTCAAGGCCGCGTCTTGAGCGCCTGTCACTTGCACACGCACGCGCGCCACAGCTGTGCACCGCCTTGAGCCCCCCACCGAGCCGCCACGGCTCGGGGTCGCTGCTGCCGGCGTGCACGCGCGCCACCGCATGACACCATAGTCACCGCCCGAGCCTCACCCGCGGCGCGCCTGCGTGCTGCACGCCGAGCCGACACCACCACACGCGCACGCCGGCTGCGCAACTCGCGCCGCGACCTACTCCAGCGCCGGCTCAGAGAACACCGCGCCTGCGGTGCACGAGCCCGCCATGGCCGGGCCATGGCCGCCGTGGCGTGGCGTTTCCTTTCGCCTCAACCACCGTAGACGCAGCCGATGGGTGGGGCGAAGCTTCGCCGCCACTTCGCACCCAGCCACCTAAACCGGGGGTCGAGCCTCGCTGTCCCGTCACTCCACCGGCGCCATCGCCGCCGGAGCTCCACCGGGCACCCCGCGCTGAGCCAACTCCCAAGGAAGAATGGTCGCCGTCGCCGCCTCCGATCGGGCGTGGCGCGACCCTAATTTGGGAAAAAGCGCCTTTCACCCAATTCTGCTCGAGCAGTCCGTGCCGCCCGGCCGCTGATTTCAGCCGGGTGCCAACGGCATGGCCGCGCCCTAACCGAACCTTCACCGCTGCTCTGGGGCAAGAAGGGCAACCGTGGCCTAGAAGCCGCCACGAGTCCCTAAGCCGCTTGACACGCACACACACGCGGGCACGAGGTTGTTCCGCCAAGAACCGCACCCCGGCGAGCCGCCACGGCCTCGCTACCGGGCGCCAAGGAGGCCAAGTTGCCCTCTTTTCACCCATGGGCGCATGCGCCATGGCCTTGGGGAGCCAACTGGAGCCCCGGGCAGCCGCAGGGAGCCACCAGAGGAGCCGCGCGAGCGAGCTCGCCGCCGGTGGCTCTGCTCGGCAGGAGAAAGGAGGAGGGGCGGGAGAGCCCCACGAGTCCCGTGGGCTCGGTCCATGGAGAGCTGAAGGGAAGAGAGGGGAGGTGAGCGCGGTCCACCGTGAGCCGGGAGAGTGGCTTACGGTGCGCCAGCGCCCGGTCCACCACGAACCAGCCTCGTGGACCTCTCGGCCCACTAGGAGCCCAAGGCCGCCACGTGTGTTCCTCCTTGCTTGACACGTGTCCAGGCCGGGCCGGCCCAACCCGGCCCTGATCCGGCCCACCAAGCCCAGTACAGGCCCGGTCGGCATTGACCGTTGACCGGTCAACGTTGACCGTTGACCTGGGTCCCACCAGTCAGTGACCCCACCAGAGCCGGCCAACCAGGAGCTGCCACGTGTCACCTGTTTTCAAATAAATAAAATGATTTTCCCTTTTTCTTTTTCAGAAACCGAATTAATCTTCGAAAATTCATAAGAAATCCATTTGAACTCCGAAAAATGTGAAACTGGTGTCCAAATTTTTCTAAAAATGAGCTCTAGGTCATAGGCTTATCCATGAGTGTTTTTGGTTCTTTCGGATTTTCGTTGCTTCTTTGTGTACCTCTATAGAAGCCGCTAAACGCGGTATTATGTCACGCTTTTCAGAGACGGAGGAGCCACCGACTGAGGAGGGAGACGACTACGAGTACACCGAGGACCTGGGAGACGACCCGACCGCAGGTGCCACGTCCCACCCAACCTCTTAGCTCCTATTTAGACATGCAACAACTAGAAATGCTAGCGCTTTACTAGTTGTTTGTTGCTATTGATAGGGTTCATGGTAGATTGATTGATTAAGCCTCTGCCTTGTCGAAACCAATCTCCTGCACACCCGCTGCTAGGACAAGACTCGCGCTTATCATGATATTCTTGATGCTACTCACTTACTACTCACTACTGCTGATGATTCATGCTTGTGAGTGGCTATGGCACGTGGTGCCGTTGATGTGGAGAACCGGGGATTTTGGGAGTGATCTTGGCGTGTGTCTTGGGTGTGTGGTGAGGGTGGTGTCGACTGGGCAGGATCTATGGCAAGTCATGAGGACGAGCCTTGTCGGGGGGGTGTGATCTGGGCACTCCCCATGTGTGAGTACCTGTGGCGGGTACATATATTGAGGGGAGGTTCCGGGGAGGAGTGCCTTTGTGGTACGAATCCTCGGGACAGGAGGTGCCGTCGAGGCACGGGGCATCGGGCCCCACGGTGAAGATATCCTGTCTAGTCCTACTAAGGACTGATTGGGCGAGTATGCGGTTCATGGGACCCCCTTCGTACACACCACTCGTTCCTGATGGACGGGAAACGACTTGACGACTAGCTGGCCCCCTGCCATTACTACTAGGTTGGTAGGTGATAGTGTAGGGAGGTACGGGTGTTGAGACCTACACCCTCCTGAGACAGCGTGGTGCCCCCTGGGATTCGGCATCACGTCTCACAGTCTCAGCGTACCGGTGGACTCCGGGGTGCCCCAGAGCTGAGTGGTAGGGTGGCACTGGGCCAGTTAGGCGGCAGCTCGGTATCAGTCTAGACGAGGCGCATCGTCGATGATGGTGATCTTGTGGATCCAGGTGTACACGCTCTGCAGAGTTGATCGATCTATACGTATAGCCGTGTCCCCGGTTATGGACAAGTCCCTATGAGTACCCTTGTTCGTTATAGTGAGTGGAGTCCATCTCTCTTCTCTCCCCCTGGGTGTGTTGGATTCCAGCTTAGGCCGTTGAGGCGAGGAGGAGCGGGAGTCTTCCTCGTCGACTAGAGAGAGTGAGTGTGGTGAGTCGTGTGGTGATGGATGGATATGGATGGAGGGATGGGGAAGAGTGTGGTAATAAACGGGTTAAAACTTGACATATACTACTTTAATTATGTTAATGCCTAGGAGAACTAGAGCCTCAAGTAGGTCTTTTGCTTAGCCTTGCATCCACTTTCCACATAGCAATGCTTCATATAACAGGTGGGAATAGTGGCCAGTACAAACCATACTGATACATTGTGGTTCAGGGGAGAACCTCGAGTGGGACACCGAGGAGGAGGATTAGGAGGAGTAGGAGTCTCGTACTACGCGCAAGGAGAAGATGCGTCGATCCGCCGCTACCTTTCTTTTGCTGTTCCGGACTATGTGTGAGTGTGTGATTTTCGTCTTCCAGGCGATGTAATAAATTAATTAAACCCTGCTATTATACTCTCTAAATTTAAATTCCGCTGTATGCGCACTTTGAACCACTGATTGTCGATGATGGTGATGAGTCCTTCGCGGCTATCACATTGTTGTACAAAATCTGTGAGTTTTTCCCATCGAGGAAAAACGCGGGTTGTTTCAGTTGGTATCAAGAGCCATACTTGCCCGTAGCACGAGACCCCTAGAAATGGCCGATAGATTAGGGTGAATTCTTTGTCTTCGGTTATATTTACCGACCTTGCATCTTTTTATGCATGGCTTATCTTATATTCTGAAGCCTAAAGTTGCCTTTTACCAATGCAGCTATGGAGACACCGGACGAGTTGAGGACCAACGGGATGCAGTACGGTGGGTTCGCCAAGCTGCTGCGCGAGGTGCTACTGGACCTCGGGGTTGACCCCGAGAAGGTCCAGTACGTCATCCGCGGCGAGAGAGGCATCGTCGCGATCTCCATCGAGGTGCCGGCGAGCGAGTACCTGCCGTACATCCGCGGCTTCACCGAGTTGGAGGTTGACACCACTGTGGACATGTGCGTCCAGTCCGTTGCGCGCACGGCCCTCCGTACCTTGTGCTGCAACTCCCGCCAGCTCCTTGCGGACGGACCCTTCTGCATGCTACTCGGGGACTTCAACGTCGACTCCGGCACTCCGGCCCTGTCGAGGCTCTCCGACGACAAGCCTGTCGGGCCCCGACTGCTCCGCATGCTGGACGTTACCTCCAGCTACGCTCTCGCCCAAGATCGTTACATAACGACCTTGGAGGCCGAGAACCGCCGATACCGGAGCTTCCTGCTCAAGACCGACGACATCGTCGTCGGGATGGAGCGGGACGAGCTTCGCCTGCGAGACGAGCTCAACTGGGAGAGAGAGAGCCGCCGCTCCAAGGAGGCCATGCTCGAGAGGGAGAACGAGCGACTCCAGGCGGAGATCGCCAACCTCCGAGACAAGGTCGGGGACTTCGGGCACCGCAACCACTACCTAGACGGGCGCGTCCTCGAGCTCGAGAGTACTCTGGTCCGTACCACGGAGGCCCTCCGGGAGCGCGAGGACGCCACTAGAAACTTCAACCTCAGCTACCTGGGGCTTCTGAACGACATCAACTGGGGAAAGAAGGTGATGACCCAGGAGGTAGACTACGCTTGGAACAACGTTCTCCACTGTGTGTGCAGCTCATGAAGAGCGAGCGCATTGCCCACGACTAATCTCCGTCGCGTTGAGAAGGCCCGGAGGAGGTCGGACAAGCGGCGCGTCGACGAGTACCACCAGCTCAAGATGGCAATGGGTACCCGAAACCCGAGTACCCGACGGGTTTTACCCGATTAAGACGCGGGTATGGGTGAATTTTTCTACCCGCGGGTGTGTTACTGGAAGAAATCCTCTACCCATCGGGTACGCGGGTACAGGTACGGATGTATACTACCCATACCCGCGTACCCACAGGTAAAAAATACCCGCAACAATAACTAACTATCATAATCAATTTAGCCCACATAATCTAATTATTTATCCCAAGTCTACGTGAACACTACTTAGTATATACATATTGGATGAAGTTGTATTTGGTGGTGTGAAAATTCCTAAATTTTTCATATATTATTTATTAAAAAATGATATTTCTATGTAATTTTTGGGTGTATTCGCGGGTATGGAATACCCGTCGGGTAAAATTTAGCCGCGCGGGTGCGGGTATGGAATCATTTTCCTACCCGTACGCATTCGCGGGTAACCCGACGGGTAAGATTTTCTCTGGCGGGTGCGGGTGTGGGTTCCTACTAACCGTCGGGTAAATACCCGTTGCCATCTTGACCACCAGCTCCAGCAGGCTGTACCCGCCGTGTACCGCCACCCGCCCTTCGTCGAGGACTTTTGCCCGCGCGGGACCCGGCTCAACCTGGGGGCTGCCAACACCAGCCACCTGCCTGCTCCTGCCGGGACTCCACAGATGGAGTCCGCGGTCACCTTCACCAACAGGTTGTACTGGCCTGTTGTGCCTACCACCCCTGCACCACCACCACCTCCACCAGTTGAGTAGCACCACCTTGGACCCGAGCCTACTACCCCACTCTCTCCAGCCACTCCACCCTACGACACCTAGGCGTTCCACCTATGCTTCCAGTAGTGTAGAATAGCATCCTTGCATGTTTGCCCTGCGTGGCACCGGAGACATGTCTCACCTACCCCAGGATAGAGTAATTGTCACCCTTTTGGAGCCTACCTGCGAGTAGAGCGTTTCTCGCGAGTCTTCTAAGCGTAGCTGCTAGAGGCATCGCCATGTAATAAAATAAATATAATGGATGCTTGGATTTCTATGCGGTTTCATGGATCTTTATGCTTCTTTGATTGAGTGTACGGCTAGTGTTTTTTCAAAATAAATATGACTAATGAGATAACCATTGAATTAATGCAAGTTTGTTACCCCTTTAATCAACCCTTCTAACAGATGTCCCTCCGCCGCTCTAGCCGCTTGCTGAACCGCCCACAGACGCCGATGCCGGTAGTTCGTGGTCGTGGACGTGGTCGCGGGCGTGGCCGCCGTGGCACCGGCCGCGTCGGACACGTTCCGATCAACTTTGAGGAGGACGAGGTCCTCGTGGAGGATGTTCCTGAGGAGAATGAGGTGCCACAGCCCACACACCGGTGGGGGTGCCGCTCCTAACCCACCACCACCGGAGGTGCCATTCCCCGACACACCACCGGCTAGAGGTGCTGCTCCACCGCCACCTCCGCCTCCACCTCCGCCCCCCCGCTCTTGGCCGAGGTCATGTAGTGCCGCACCCACTGTTGGAGACCCCGGGCCGGGGGAGTCCGCCGCCGCCACGGAGGTCCACCCAACGACTTCAGCGCAAGCTTGAGGGTTTTCTCAAGCCGAGGCCACCGACCTTCGACAACTTCGACGACCCCATCGCCGCCTCGACTGGCTCCGCGAGATCGTGAAGAACCTTGACCTCACCACTGCATTGCGGACGAGGAGTGCATGGCTATCGCCGCACACCCGCCTCGTCGGTCTTTGCCGCCGAGCGTGGTGGGGCCTATCGCGACATGCACGCCGACCCCGACGCACATCACCCGGGAGGAGTTCGAGGAGGCCTTCACCGAGTACCACGTGCCGAGGGCGTGATGGATGCCAAGATCGAGGAGTTCCGCAACATCCAAAGCCCATGGGTCCCGTAAGATCCGGGAGTACGGCAACCGCTTCACCTCCATGATGCGGTATGCCCCGGCGACACCGACACGGAAAAGAAGAAAATGTACTTCTTCAAGAAGGGCCTCAACATGCGCATCAAGCTTTCTCTCTTCGGGCACACCTGCCACACCCTTCGCGAGATGATGAACAAGTGCCTGGAGATTGAGAAGGACTGCTTGGAGGCCGACCTATCCAAGGAGAAGAAGAAGCGATGCTTCGAGGGGTCGTCCCGCACCTCAGCTCCTCAGAGGTCGCGTGGAGGACCGCCCTCAAAACTTCGTCACCGCACCGGCCAGCGCGCCACGCCGACCGTGAGCCAGGGTGGTGGTACCTACACCACCAACTACCCCCACCCTGCTCAGGGTACGAGCGCATGGAAGACCCCCGCACCGAGCACGTTGAAGGCTGCTGCGCCTACCCCCACAGGCGGCATCCCTTACACTTGCTTCGGGTGTGGCAAGCCCGGCCACAAGATCCTGGACTGCCCCGACAGGAAGACTGTTCCGACACCGACGGCTCTAGCATGGAGGCCGCCCGCTCAGGCGACGCCCCACAGGAGTGCCTCGGGAGCCACCCGTGGCCGCCTGACCCACCTCACCGCTGAGGACGCCCAGGACTCCCCCGACGTGGTGTACGGTATGTTCATGGTTAACGGAGCTAAGGCTTCGGTGCTTTTTGATTCTGGTGCTACCTGCTCATACATATCATCTAAGTTCGCATGAGAGAATCACATACCCGTCACTCCATGACGGGGAGCTGTAGTGACAAGTTCTCCCTTGGGAAACTTGAGATGTACACACAAGTGTCAAGGAGTGAGAATAAACATTGAGGGTCACCCCTTTCTAGCCAACCTCACCCTCCTTCCTTCTAATGGTCTAGATGTCATCTTGGGAATGGATTGGTTAACCCAGCACAAGGGTGTGATTTCATGCTCACCCAGATATGTAGAGTTTACCCATCCTAAGGGTCATGTAATCAGGTGTGAGCCCAACCATGGCAAGACGGTCTCCATGTTGTGTGCCCTTGAGGCCCAATTCGTGGAGAACGTACTTGTAGTGTGTGAGTACCCGGATGTGTTTCCCAAGGAGTTGCCAAGAATGCCCTCGGATCGTGATGTTGAGTTCGTGATCGACCTTCTGCCTGGTACGGGTCCAATTGCCAAACGATCCTACCGTATGTCGGTTGATGAGCTAGAGGAGCTCAAGAAGCAGCTTAAGGAGCTTTCCGACAAGGGGTACATCAGACCTAGTGCTTCCCCCTGGGGATCTCCTGTCCTGTTCATGAAAAAGAAGGATAGTTTGATGAGGATGTGCATTGACTATCAGAATTTGAATGCCGTGACCGTCAAGAATAAGTACCCTCTACCAAGGATTGATGATTTGCTTGATCAGTTGAGAAATGCAAATTTCTTCTCCAAGATTGACCTCCGATCAGAGTACCACCAGATGAAAATCCAGCCCGAGGACATACCCAAGACAGCCTTTGTCACTCGGTATGGGTAGTACGAGTTCACGGTAGTGTCGTTTGGGCTCACTAATGCCCTGGCCTACTTCATGAACATGATGAACAAGGTGTTCATGGATGAGCTAGACAAGTTTGTTGTCGTGTTCATTGATGACATACTCGTCTACTCGGCGTCAGCGGAGGAACAGCATCTGAGGACAGTACTTGAGAAGCTAAGGCAGAATCAGCTCTATGCCAAGTTCAGCAAATATGAGTTCTGGCTTGAAGAAGTTGCATTTCTGGGACATGTGCTTACCGCAGAAGGAGTAGCAGTGGATCCAGCCAAGATTGAAGCCGTGAAGGCGTGGGAGCAGCCATGCAACGTGACTGACATTCAGAGTTTTCTTGGTTTAGCGGGCTACTATCGCCGCTTCATCGAGAACTTCTCTAAGATTGAAAGACCCATGACCAATCTCCTGAAGAAGACCAATGAGTTTGAGTGGACTCCGGATTGTGAGAAAAGCTTCCAGATTCTGAAGGAGAAGCTTACCACTACCCCCGTGCTAGCCCTGCCAGATATCCGTCAAGACTTCGTGATCTATTGTGATGCTTCTGGACATGGCTTGGGATGTGTCCTCATGCAAAATGGGAAGGTGATTGCTTATGCCTCCCGACAGCTAAAGCAGCACGAGCAACGCTATCCGACACATGACCTTGAGCTTGCAGTAGTTGTACATGCCCTGAAGATCTGGAGACACTACTTGATTGGCAACAAGTGTGACATCTACACCGATCACAAGAGCTTGAAGTACTTTTTCACCCAAGAGGATCTGAACATGAGGCAGCGAAGATGGCTAGAATTAATCAAGGACTACAACCTGGAGATTCACTATCATCCGGGAAAGGCGAACGTAGTCGCAGACGCCCTGAGTCACAGGAGTTATTGCCACCACCTCACCACTAGTACCACTCCTCCTGAGCTATGTCATGAGATGGAGAAGCTCCAGCTTGAAGAAGTGCCGAGGGATCAGTTGAACCTACTGAGAGTGCAATGCAACCTTGAGGAGAGAATCCGCAAAGCCCAGAAGACCTGTCCTGAGATCACAGAGTTTCGAGAGCTTATGAGAATCGACAAGTGCCCTGAATTCAGAGAAGACGGGCAAGGGACGATCATGTACAAGGATCGTATTGGTGTGCCCTTAGATGAGAAGCTGCGAGAAGAAATTCTGTCAGAGGGGCATGATTCCAAGTTCTGCATACACCCAGGGAGCACCAAGATGTACAATGATCTCAAGAAGACCTTCTGGTGGAGGGGCATGAAGGCAGACATTGCAGGACATGTAGCAAGATGTGATATATGCAACCGAGTCAAGGCAGAGCACCAAAGGCCTGCAGGATTGTTGAAGCCCCTAGATGTGCCGGAATGGAAATGAGACGATATCTCCATGGACTTCATAGTAGGACTACCCTGTTCCCCCAAGGGTCACAACTCCATCTGGGTGATAGTTGACCGACTCACCAAGGTGGCTCACTTTGTCCCTGTAAAAGGGGGTTATACTGCCGAGAAGCTTGCTGACCTATACATCGAGCACATCCTGAGACTCCATGGGGCTCCAAGAAGCATCGTGTCTGACAGAGGAAGTCAGTTCGTATCTCAGTTCTGGAAGAGTCTTCACAGGGCCATCGGGACTCGACTGGACTACAGTACTGCGTACCATCCTCAAACAGATGGGCAGACGGAGAGACTGAGTCAAATCCTAGAAGACATACTGAGGGCTTGCGTACTCAAGTACGGGATGGACTAGGAAAAGAGCTTGTCACATGCAGAGTTCTCTTACAACAACAGTTACCAAGCCAGCATCCAGATGTCACCATTTGAGGCTCTCTACGGGAGGAAATGTCGGACCCCACTGATGTGGTCCGAGGTTGGGGAGAGATCGTTCTTCGGTCCCACCAAGATATAGGAAGCTGAAGAAGGAGTCGCCCAAGTACGAGAGAACCTAAGGGTTGCGCAAAGCAGGCAAAAGAGTTATGCCGACAAACGGAGAAGGGCTCTTGAATTCCAAGAGGGAGACCTTGTCTACCTCAAGGTGTCACCTCTCAGGGGAACACGCAGATTCCACGTGAAAGGGAAGCTAGCTCCCAGATATGTCAGGCCCTACATGATCAAGCAGAGATTTGGCAAGTTGGCCTACAAGCTGGAGCTGCCAGAGGAGCTGACCGGAGTGCACCCCGTGTTCCACGTGTCTTAGCTTCGCAAATGTTTGAAGGTGCCAGATCAACAGGTGCCCACAGACATCCTAGATCTCCAAGACACGCTTGAATACAAGGAGCACCCCACGTGTATCCTGGATCGAGCAACCAAGGAAACTCGAAGCACCACTATCCCCATGTGCAAAGTTCAGTGGAGCAACCACACTGAAAGAGAAGCCACGTGGGAGAAGGAGTCGGAACTCCGAATACTCTATCCCTACCTCTTCGAAAGGTACGCCTTCTTCTGAATCTCGAGGACGAGATTCTCGTGAGGGGGGAAGTCTGTAACATCCCTGTTAGAACCCAATACCCAAAAATCCCAACTTTCAAAAACTTTTTCAAAAACTAACCTATGTATGGTGAGTGTCATCTAGGAAACCCTCCTTAGAAAGTTGCATTAGCTCCTATATATATAGGTTAGTGGCATATGCATTTTACTTTACTTTACTTACATGCGATTTGCCTCTTCTTGGTTTTATAGGATGCTTAATTAAGCTATTAAATTAATCAACAAAGGTGACGTGTGGCCCCAACACCCTTGACCTAGAACTTAGACCACCCTAGGTGGACCCCACCAGCATGAACATACATGTACACACCATGCAACTCTCTTATACTTAGTATGAAAGCAAAAGGGAGAAAATAGAAATAGAAAAGAAGGAAGAAATAGGAAAGAGGAAGGGAAGGCCAAGCGGCCGGCTTTGCCGCACGGCCCCACTCGGCCACGGCCCGCTTCAGCACCCCTTCCTCCCCAAGGCACCCGGCCCGGCCAGGGGCAAGAAGGCCCCGCTAGGCGCAAAGGCCCAAGCCAGCACGCCGCACCCGCCCTCCACCTCCTCACGAAGCCGATGACAGGCGGGCCCGGAGGACCCCACCTGTCATCCCTTTCCTCTCCTCCCTCTCTGCTTTTTCCTTCCGCACCGCGTCGTCGCAATGCCGAGAAGGGAAACGGCCATCCTGGCTGTCCTCGTTTGAACCGCCTCGCGCGCCCCACGGATGCCCGCCACGTCCGCCCTTCCCACGCCGACGCACAGCAACACGACAAGGAGCGCAATGGCCCCGCCGTGCCGACGACACCGTGAGCGCCCACTCCTCCATTTGCCGGCCGCCGCTCCAAAATTGGGAGTGCCCGCGCCCTGGCAATGCTCCCCCGCACCTCTTAAACCCTAGCCAAGCGCCTTCGGATTGCTTCCACGTGCCCCGCAGCTCCCCATCGCCGTTCACCGCTGCCATGGGCCGCCGCCTTTTAAATAGGGCACCCAAGGAGCCCTAGCATCCCTTCCGCACCCCGCCGCCACCGGTGGCACAAACCACACTCCACACCGCACAGAGGGGAGGGCCGTGAAGGGAAGGAGACGCCGGGAGGGGAGCTGCCCCGCGGAGCTACTCCGCCGGAGCCGCACGCCGTTCCACCCCACCGAGCCGCGAGGAGGCGGGCGCCCGATCGGTTACACCGACGACGCTGCTCGCCCCCGCACGGCCCCGACACGCCACCTCCTTCCACCACCCCGCTGCACCGCCATCCTTCTACGCCAACACCGACGGTGAGCATCCACCTCCGCTGCCGTCGCGCCGCGTTCGCTGCTGGAGGTGCAGCGCGAGCCCCTTTGGTGGCTCAAGGCCGCGTCTTTGAGCGCCGTCACTTGCACCCATCGCGGCGCGCCCCCACAGCTCACCGAAAGCGCCACGCCGGTCGCCAAGGCCCACGCGCCACCGCATGACACCATGGTCACCGCCGAGCCTCACTCACGCGACGCTGAAGCCGACACCGCATCGCCAAGACGCTGCTTGCGCTGCTACGCCGATGACTTCACGGCACGGCTCGAGAACACATGCAAGACGCCACGCCAGGCCCGCCATGGCCGGGAGGCTTGTGGCGTGGCCATTTCGCCACGCCTCAACCACCGTAGACCTTGGCCAGATGGGTGGGCGAGCATCGCCTCGCCACTGGGCACCTAGCCACCTAAACCGCGGGGTCGAGAGCCTTGCCGCCCTGTCACTCCACCGCGCTTATCGCCGCCGGAGCCCGCCGCGAAGAATGGTCGCCGCCGCC